>CAMTDV010000024.1:90844239-91444239 GCA_947069175.1 Scalesia atractyloides
CAAAATATAAAAGGGGGAAAGGGGGCGAAAATTACGAAACTCGAAATGATTTTTTTTTGCAAAATCGAATCCAGTTCAAAAAAACAAGTTTGGAACCTGTGAAAACAAAATTTGCTGAATAAACGCCAAATATTAATTAATTAATTTTTTCGCACGTGATTTTTTTTAAATATAGAAAAGTGGAAAGGGGGGAAAAAATAACAAACCCTGAAATGAATTTTTTGTGCAAAAACAATCCCTGAATCATTAAATGATTTGGCCCTAAAATAAAAAAATTTTTTACATAAACCCCAATTTTGTTTTAATTTAATTTTCCGGGCGTGTATTTCTAAAATAAAAGTGGGGCAAAAATGACAAAACTCAAAAGAAATAGTTTCGTGAAAATCGAAACCCTGTTCAAAAAAACCATTTTGGAACCTTAGAAATACAACAATGCTGACAAAAAACGACCAGTTTTTTGATTTGTTAACTTTTGCCGAGGCTTTCTAAATTAGAAAGTGGGAAAGTGGGGAATACTGACAAACTCGAAATAAAATTTTTTACAAAATCGAATCTCTGTAGCAAAAAAAAATACAAAAATTGCAGACATAAATGACCTATATTGTTTTATTAAAATTGTTCGCGAAAAAGTTTACTTTCTAAAAATAGAAAGGGGGCTAAAGACAAATGAAAAATTTTTTTCATGCAAAATCAACCCCTTTTATCAATAAAACTGTTTTTGAACCAGAGAATCAAAAAAAATGACAAAAGACCGATATTTGTTTTAAATTTTAATTTTTTCGCGCGGAATTTTTTTAAAATGGGAAAAGGGGGGAAAGGGGGCAAAACTAACGAAATCGCATAAATTTTTTTCGTAAAAAATCAAAACCCTGTACCAAAAATGATTGGAAATAGAAAAATACAAAAATTGTTGACTAAACGACCAATATTTTTTTTAATTAATTGTTGGTGCGTTTTTACTTTCTAAATATAGAAAGGGGCTAACTGACGAAACCCCAAAAGAATTTTTTTTCATCAAAATCGAATCAGTATCAAAAAAAACTGTTTTTGGGAAACCGGAGAAATAAAAAAATTATTCAAAAATGACAAATATTGATTTAATTAATTGTTCGCGGCTGTATTTTCTAAATATAAAAAATGAGAAATTGGGCGAAAACTGATAAACCGAATGAATTTTTCTTTGAAAAAATCGAATCCCTGTAGCAATAAAACTGAGTTGGAAACCCCTGAGAAACAAAAAATTTGTTTACATTAAACACCAATATTTATTTTAATTAATTGTTTGCCTTTTATTTATAATATAGAAAGTGGGAAAGGAGCGAAAACAAACGAACTCGAAATTAATTTTTTTCGTGCAAAATCGAACCCCTGTATCAATAAAACGAGTTTTTGGAACCTGGTAATACAAAAATTGCGAATAAAAGGGATTTTTTTGTTTTAAAATTTAATGTTCCCCCGCATCATTTCCCTAACTATAAAAAATGGCGAAATTGACGAAACGCAAAGAAATTTTTCATGCAAAATCGAACCCTTGTATCAATAAAACTAAGTTTTGGAACCAGAGAAATACAAAAATTTACGACATAAAACGCAAATATCTGTTTTTTAATTTTTTTCGCACGTGCATTTTTAATATAGAAAGTGGGAAAGTGGGCGAAAACTGACGAAACTCGAAATGAATTTTTTCGTGCAAAATCGAATCCCTGTATCCATAAAACTGATTTTGGAACCTAAGATATAAAAAATTGCTGACATAAACGACCAGATATTTTTTTAATTAATTGTTCGCAGCGTTTACTTTTCTAAATATAGAAAGTGGGCGTAAACTCACGAAACTCGAAAGAAAATTTTTCATGCAAAATCGAATCCATGTATCAATAAAACTGATTTGAAACCAGAGAAATACAAAAATTACTGACATAAACGACCAAATATTTGATTTAATTAATTGTTCGCGCGTGTATTTTCTAAATATAGAAAAGTGGGAAAGTGGCGTAAACTAACAAAACTGGAAAAAAATTTTCGTGCAAAATCGAATCCATGTATCAATAAAACTGAGTTTGAACCTTAGAAATACAAAAATTGCTTACATAAACGACCAGATATTGGATTTAATTAATTGTTCGCGGTGTATTTTCTAAATATAGAAAGTTGGAAAGTGGGCGAAAACTGACGAAACTCGAAATGAATTTTTTCGTGCAAAATCGCATCCCTTTATCAATAAAATTGAGTTTGGAACCTGAGAAATAAAATATTGCTGACATAAACGACCAGATATTTGTTTTAATTAATTGTTCGCGCGTTTACTTTGTAAATATAGAAAGTGGGCGTAAACTGACGAAACTCGAAATAAATTTTTTCATGCAAAATCGAATCCCTGTATCAATAAAACTGAGTTTAGAACCAGAGAAATACAAAAATTACTGACATAAACGACCAGATATTTGATTTAATTAATTGTTAACGCGTGTATTTTTAAATATAGGAAGTGGGAAAGTGGGCGAAAACTAACGAAACTCGAAATGAATTTTATCGTCCAAAACCCTATATCAATAAAACTGATTTGGAACCTGAGAAATAAAAAAATTGTTGACATAAACGACCAGATATTTGTTTTAATTAATTGTTGGTGCGTTTACTTTCAAAATATAGAAAGTGGACGTAAACTGACGAAACTCGAAAGAAAATTTTTCATGCAAAATCGAATCCCTGTAACAATAAAACTGATTTTGGAACCGGAAAACACAAAAATACTGACATAAATGACCAGATATTTTATTTAATTAATTGTTCGCGCGTGTATTTTCTAAATATAGAAAGTGAGAAAGTGGGCGAAAACCGATGAAACTCGAAATGAATTTTTTCGTGCAAAATCGAATTCCTGTATCAATAAAACTGAGTTTAGAACCCGAGAAAACACAAAATTGCGGACATATACGACCAAATATTTGTTTTAATAATTGTTCGCGCTTTTACTTTCTAAATATAGAAAGTGGGAAAGTGGGCGAAAACAGACGAAACTCGAAATGAATTTTTTCGTGCAAAATCGAATCCCTCTATCAATAAAATTGAGTTTGGAACCTGAGAAATACAAAAATTGCTAACATAAATGACCAGATATTTGTTTTAATTAATTGTTCGCGCGTTCACTTTCTAAATATAGAAAGTGAGCGAAAACTGACGAAATTCGAAAGAAATTTTTCATGCAAAATCGAATCTCTGTATCAATAAAACTGAGTTTGGAACTAGAGAAATACAAAAATTACTGACATAAACGACAAGATATCTGATTTTATTAATTTCTCGCACGTGTATTTTCTAAATATAGAAAGTGGGAAAGTGGGCCAAAACTGACGAAACTCAAAATGAATTTTTTTCGTGAAAAATCGAATCCCCGTATCAATAAAACTGAGTTTGGAACCTGAGAAATAGAAAAATTGCTAACATAAACGACCAGATATTTGATTTAATTAATGTTCGCGTGCACTTTCTAAATATAGAAAGTGGGCGAAAACTGACGAAACTCGAAAGAATTTTTTCATGCAAATCGAATCCCTGTATCAATAAAACTGAGTTTGAACTAAGAAATACAAAAATTACTGACATAAACGACCAGATATTTGATTTAATTATTTTTCGCACGTGTGTATTTCTAAATATAGAAAGTGGGAAAGTGGACGAAAACGAAGAAACTCGAAATGAATTTTTTAGTGCAAAATCGAATTCCTGTATCATAAAACTGAGTTTGGAACCTGAGAAATAGAAAAATTGCTAACATAAACGACCAGATATTTGTTTTAATTAATGTTCGCGCGTTCACTTTCTAAATATAGAAAGTGGGCGAAAACTGACGAAACTCGAAAGAAATTTTTTCATGCAAAATCGAATCCCTGTATCAATAAAACTGAGTTTGGAACCAGAGAAATACAAAAATTACTGACATAAACGGCCAGATATTTGATTTAATTTATTTTTCGCACGTGAATTTTCTAAATATAGAAAGTGTGAAAGTGGGCGAAAACTGACGAAACTCGAAATGAATTTTTTCGTGCAAAATCGAATCCCTGAATCAATAAAACTGAGTTTGGAACCTGAGAAATAGAAAAATTGCTAACATAAACGACCAGATATTTGTGTTAATTAACTGTTCGCGTGCACTTTCTAACTATAGAAAGTGGGCGAAAACTGACGAAACTCGAAAGATATTTTTTCATGCGAAATCGAATCCCTGTATCAATAAAACTGAGTTTGGAACCAGAGAAATACAAAAATTACTGACATAAACGACCAGATATTTGATTTAATTTATTTTTCGTACGTGTATTTTCTAAATATAGAAAGTGGGTGACGAAAACTCAAAATGAATTTTTTCGTGCAAAATCGAATTCTCTGTATCTAGTAAAACTGAGTTTGGAACCTGAGAAATAGAAAAATGTTGACATAAACGACCAGATATTTGTTTTAATTAACTGTTCGCGCGTTCACTTTCTAAATATAGAAAGTGGGCGAAAACTGACGAAACTCGAAAGAAATTTCTTCATGCAAAATAGAATCCCTGTATCAATAAAACTGATTTTGGAACCGGAGAAATACAAAAATTACTGACATAAATGACCAGATATTTGATTTAATTAAATTGTTCGCGCGTGTATTTTCTAAATATAGAAAGTGAGAAAGTGGGCGAAAACTGATGAAACTCGAAATGAATTTTTTCGTGTAAAATCGAATCCCTGTAGCAATAAAACAGAGTTTGGAACCTGAGAAATACAAAAATTCTTGACATAAACGACCAAATATTTGATTTAACTAATTGTTCGCGCGTGTCTTTTCTAAATATAGAAGTGGAAAAGTGGACGAAAAATGACGAAACTCGAAATGAATTTATTCGTGCAAAATCGAATCCCTGTATCAATAAAACTGAGTTTAGAGCCTGAGAAATACAAAAATTGCAGACATATACGACCAGATATTTGTTATAATTAATTGTTCGCGCTTTTACTTTCTAAATATAGAAAGTGGGCGAAAACAGACGAAACTCGAAATGAATTTTTTCGTGCAAAATCGAACCCTGTATCAATAAAACTGAGTTTGGAACCTGAGAAATACAAAAATTGTTGACATAAACGACCAGATTTTTGTTTTAATTAATTGTTGGTGCGTTTACTTTCTAAATATAGAAAGTCGGCGTAAAGTGACGAAACTCGAAAGAAATTTTTTCATGCAAAATCGAATCCCTATATCAATAAAACTGATTTTGTAACCGAGAAATACAAAAATTACAGAAATAAATGACCAGATATTTGATTTAATTAATTGTTCGTGCGTGTATTTTCTAAATATAGAAAGTGAGAAAGTGGAAGAAGACTGATGAAACTCGAAATGAATTTTTTCGTGCATAATCGAATCCCTGTAGCAATAAAACAGAGTATGGAACCTGAGAAATACAAAAATTGCTGACACAAAAACCAAATATTTGATTTAATTAAATGTTCGCCTGTGTCTTTTCTAATATAGAAAGTGAGAAAGTGGGCGAAAATTGACGAAACTCGAAATGAATTTTTTCGTGCAAAATCGAATCCCTGTATCAATAAAACTGAGTTTAGAACTGAGAAATACAAAAATTGCAGACATATACGACTAGATATTTGTTTTAATTAATTGTTCGCGCTTTTACTTTTAAATACAGAAAGTGGGAAAGTGGGCGAAAACAGACGAAACTCGAAATAAATTTTTCGTGCAAAATCGAATCCTTGTATCAATAAAAATTGAGTTTGGAACCTGAGAAATACAAAAATTGCTGCATAAATAACCAGATATTTATTTTAATTAACTGTTCGCGCGTTCACTTTCTAATTATAGAAAGTGGGCGAAAACTGACAAACTCGAAAGAAATTTTTTCTTGCAAAATCGAATCCCTATATCAATAAAACTGAGTTTGGAACCAGAGAAATACAAAAATTACTGACATAAACGACCAGATATTTGATTTAATTTATTTTTCGCATGTGTATTTTCTAAATATAGAAAGTGGAAAGTGGACGAAAACTGACGAAACTCGAAATGAATTTTTTCGTGCAAAATCGAATTCCTGTATCAATAAAACTGAGTTTGGAACCTTAGAAATACAAAAATTGCTAACATAAATGACCAGATATTTGTTTTAGTTAACTGTTCATGCGTTCTCTTTCTAAATATAGAAAGTGGGCGAAAACTGACAAAACTCAAAAGAAATTTTTTCATGCAAAATCGAATCTCTGTATCAATAAAACTGATTTTGGAACCCGAGAAATACAAAAATTACTGACATAAATGACCAGATATTTGATTTAAGTAATTGTTCGCGCGTGTATTTTCTAAATATAGAAAGTGAGAAAGTGGGCGAAAACTGAGGAAACTCGAAATGAATTTTTTCGTGCAAAATCGAATCCCTGTAGCAATAAAACAGAGTTTGGAACCTGAGAAATACAAAAATTGCTGACATAAACGACCAAATATTTGATTTAACTAATTGTTCGCGCGTGTCTTTTCTAAATATAGAAAGTAGGAAAGTGGACGAAAACTGACGAAACTCGAAATGACTTTTTCGTGCAAAATCGAATCCCTGTATCAATAAAACTGAGTTTAGAGCCTGAGAAATACAAAAATTGCAGACATATATGACCAGATATTTGTTTTAATTAATTGTTCGCGCTTTTACTTTCTAAATATAGAAAGTCGGAAAGTGGGCGAAAACAGACGAAACTCGAAATGAATTTTTTCGTGCAAAATCGAACCCTGTATCAATAAAACTGAGTTTGGAACCTGAGAAATACAAAAATTGTTGACATGAACGACCAGATTTTGTTTTAATTAATTGTTGGTGCGTTTACTTTCTAAATATAGAAAGTCGGCGTAAAATTGACGAAACTCCAAAGAAAATTTTTCATGCAAAATCGAATCCCTATATCAATAAAACGGATTTTGGAACCGGGAAATACAAAAATTACAAAAATATGACCAGATATTTGATTTAATTAATGTTCGTGCGTGTATTTTCTAAATATAGAAAGTGAGAAAGTGGACGAAAACTGATGAAACTCGAAATGAATTTTTTCGTGCAAAATCGAATCCCTGTAGCAATAAAACGGATTTTGGAACCGGAGAAATACAAAAATTACAAAAATATATGACCAGATATTTGATTTAATTAATTGTTCGTGCGTGTATTTTCTTAATATAGAAAGTGAGAAAGTGGGCGTAAACTGACGAAACTCGAAAGAAATTTTTCATGCAAAATCGAATCCCTGTATCAATAAAACAGATTTTGGAACCGGAGAAATACAAAAATTACTGACATAAATGACCAGATATTTGATTTAATTAATTGTTCGCGCGTGTATTTTCTAAATATAGAAAGTGAGAAAGAGGGCGAAAACTGAAGAAACTCGAAATGAATTTTTTCGTGCAAAATCGAATCCCTGTATCAATAAAACTGAGTTTAGAAGCTGAGAAATACAAAAATTGCAGACATATACGACCGGATATTTGTTTTAATTAATTGTTCGCGCTTTTACTTTATAAACGACCAATATTTGATTTAATTTATTTTTCGCACGTGTATTTTCTAAATATAGAGAGTGGAAAGTGAGCGAAAACTAACTAAACTCGAAATGAATTTTTAACGTTTGGTGCAAGATTATTTGTTTTAAATCAATGTTACGGCTGTTCACTTTCTAAATATAGAAAGTGGGCGAAAACTGACGAAACTCGAAAGAAATTTTTTCTGCAAAATCGAATCCCTGTATCAATAAAACTGAGTTTGGAACAGAGAAATACAAAAATTACTGACATAAACGACCAAATATTTTTTTAATTAAAGTTCAAGCGTTTACTTTCTAAATATAGAAAGTGGGCGAAAACTGACGAAACTCGAAAGAAAATCTCGAATCCCTGTATCAATAAAATGAGTTTGGAACCAAGAGAAATACAAAAATTACTTACATAAACGGCCAGATATTTGATTTAATTTATTTTTCGCCAACGTGTATTTTCTAAATATAGAAAGTGTGAAAGTGGGGAAAAACTGATGAAACTCGAAATGAATTTTTTGTACAAATCGAATCCTAAATAATAAATGAGTTGGAACTGAATATAGAAAAATTCTAACATAAACGACCAGATATTTGTTTAATTACTGTTCGCGTGCACTTTCTAAATATAGAAAGTGGGCGAAAACTGACGAAACTCGAAAGAATTTTTTCATGCAAATCGAATCCCTGTATCAAAAAAACTGAGTTTGGAACACAGAGAAATACTAAAATTACTGACATAAACGACCAGATATTTGATTTAATTTATTTTCGCACGTGTATTTCTAAATATAGAAAGTGGGAAAGTGGGCAAAACGAAAACTCGAAATGAATTTTTTTCGTGCAAAATCGAATCTCGTGTATCAATAAAACTGAGTTTGTAACCTGAGAAATAGAAAAATTGCTGACATAAACGACCAGATATTTGTTTTAATTAACTGTTCGCGTTCACTTTCTAAATATAGAAAGTGGGCGAAAACTGACCGAAACTCGAAAGAATTTTTTCATGCAAAATCGAATCCCTTATCAATAAAACTGATTTAGGAACCGGAGAAATACAAAAATTACTGACATAAACGACCAGATATTTGATTTAAAATTAATTGTTCGCGCGTGTATTTTCTAAATATAGAAAGTGGGAAAGTGGGCGAAAAACTGATGAAACTCGAAATGAAATTTTTTTCGTGCAAAATCGAATCCCTATAAGCAATAAAACAGAGTTTGGAACCTGAGAAATACAAAAATTACTGACATAAACGACCAATATTTGTTTTAATTAATTGTTCGCGCATTTTTTTTCTAAATTAGAAGTAAAGTGGGCGTAAACTGACGAAACTCGAAAAGAAATTTTTCATGCAAAATCGAATCCCTGTATCAATAAAACTGAGTTTAGAACCTAAAGAAAATACAAAAATTCACATATAACGACCAGATATTTGTTTTAATTAATTGTTCGCGCTTTATTTTCTAAATATAGAAAGTGGGAAAGTGGGCGAAAACAGACGAAACTCGAAATTAATTTTTTTCGTGCAAAATCGAACCCTGTATCAATAAAACTGAGTTTGGAACCTGAGAAATACAAAAATTGCTGACATAAATGACCAGATATTTGTTTTATTAACTGTACCGCGTTAAAATTAGCGTGCCCTTTTCTAAATAAAAAGAAGGGGGGAAAGTAGACCGAAAACGACGAAACTCAAATGAATTTAATTTGTTGCAAAACCCGAATCCCGTATCGATAAAAACTGAGTTTTAAAAGCCTGAGAAATACAAAAATTGCAGACAAATTGCCCCGATTTTTTTTAATTAATTGTTCCGTTTTTTTACTTTCTAAATAAAAAAGGGTTGGAAAGGGGGGTCGAAAACAGACGAAACTCGAAATTAATTTTTTCGTGCAAAACAACCCTGTAACAAAAAACTAGTTTGGAACTTAAAATACAAAAATTGCTGACAAAAAAAGACCTTTAAATTTTTTTTAATTACTGTAAGCGCGTTCCCCTTTCTAAATATAAAAAGGCCGAAAATTTAAACAAAAACACGAAAGAAATTTTTCATGAAAAAATCGAATCCCTAAATAAAAAAAAATTGATTTAGAAAAAAGAAAAAAACAAAAATTTTTTTGCCCATAAACGCCCAAAAAAATATTTTGATTTAATTTATTTTTCGAACGTGTATTTTCTAAATATAGAAAGTGTGAAAAGTGGGCGAAAACTGACGAAACCGAAAGGGAATTTTTTCGTGCAAGAATTTGTTTTAATTAACTGTACCCGCGTTCACTTTCCAAATATGGGAAAGGGGGGCGAAAATTTACAAAAACTCAAAAAAATTTTTTTTTCATGCAAAACGAATCCCGTATCAATAAAACGATTTTGGAACAAGAAAATTAAAAAATTACTGACAAAAAACGCCCCAGATATTGGTATTTAATTTTATTTTTCGCACGTCTATTTTCTTAATATAGAAAAGTGTGAAAGGTTGGAGAAAACTGACGAAACTCGAAATAAAATTTTTTCGTGCAAAAATCGAATCCCTGTATCAATAAAACGGGTTTTGGAAACCTGAAAAATTTAAAAAAATTGCTAACATAAACAAACCAATTTTGGTTTAATTAACTGTTTTGCGTGCATTTTTCAAATATAGAAAGGGGGGCAAAAACGACGAAACCGAAGATTTTTTTTTCATTCAAAATCGAACCCTGTATCAATAAAAATGATTTAGGAACCCAGAGAAATACAAAAATTACTGACAAACAAACCAGATATTTGATTTAATTAATTGTTTCGCCGCGTTATTTTTCTAAATATAAAAGTGGGAAACGGGCCGAAAACTGCGAACTCGAAAAAAAAAATTTCATCAAAATTGAATCCATGTACCCAAAAAAAACTGAGTTAAAACCTTAGAAATAGAAAATTGCTGACATAAACGACCAATATTGGATTTAAAATTGTTCGCAAGCGTTATTTCTAAATATAGAAATTGGAAAGGGGGGGCCGAAAACAGACGAAACTCAAAAAGGAATTTTTTCGTCCCAAAAATGCATCCCTTATCAAAAACTGAGTTTGAAACCTGAAAAAATAAAAAAATTGCTGACATAAACAACAGATTTTTTGTTTTAAATTAATTGTTCCCCAAATTTAAGCGTTTACTTTCTAAAATAAAAATGGACGTAAACTGACAAAACTCGAGATAAATTTTTTTCATGTAAAATCGAATCCGTATCAAAAAACTGAGTTTAAAAACCAAGAATACAAAAATTACTGACATAAACGACCAGATAATTTGTTTTAAATTAATTTTTCCCCCGGTTTTGTGGATTTTTAATATAGGAATGGGAAAGTGGGCGAAAACAAACGAAACTTGAAATTAATTTTTCCGTGGAAAATCGAACCCCTTAAAATTTAAAAACTAGTTTGGAACAAGAAAATTAAAAAAAATTGTTGACATAAAACCCAGATATTTGTTTTAATTAATTGTTGGTGCGTTTACTTTCTAAAATAGAAAGGGGCGAAACTGACAAAACCCTAAAGAAATTTTTTAAAAAAGCAAAATTGAATCCCTGTATCAATAAAACTGATTTTGGAACCGGAAAATACAAAAATTACAACCATAATAAACCAGTATTTGTTTTAATTAATTGTTCGCAAGCGTGAAATTTTCTAAAAAATAGAAAGGAAAGTGGGCGAAAAACTGTGAAACTCGAAATGAATTTTTTCGTGCAAAACGAATCCCGTACCAAAAAAACAGAGTTTGGAACCTGAAAATACAAAAATTGCTGACATAAACAACAAATATTTGATTTAATTAATTGTTCGCCGCGTCTTTTTTAAATATAAAAGTGAGAAAGTGGGCAAAAAACGACGAAACTCGAAATGAATTTTTTTTCCGTGCAAAATCGAATCCCCCTGTACCCAATAACACAGATTTTTGGATTCTGAAAACACAAAAATTGCGGACAAAATACGCCCCAATATTTGTTTAATTAATTGTTCGCGGTTTTACTTTATAAAAATAGAAAGGGGAAAGTGGGTGAAATAAACAAAACTCGAAAAAAATTTTTTTGGGTGCAAAATCGTTTTCCCTTAAAAAAAAACGGTTTGGAAAACCTTAAATACAAAAATTGCGCCCTAAATGGCCCAGTATTGTTTTAATTAATTTTTTTCGAAAAAGCGTTCCCCTTTAAAAAATATAAAAGTGGGCGAAAACTGAACAACTCGAAAGAAATTTTTTCTTGCAAAATGAATCCCTGTATCAATAAAACTGAGTTTGGAACAGAAAATAAAAAAATTACAAAACAAAAAAAAGCAAGATATCTTTTTAATTAATTTTTCGCACTGTTTTTTCTAAATATAAAGGTGGGAAATTTGGCGAAAACTAAACGAAACCCCGAAATAATTTTATTTCCTCCCAAAACCAATCCCTTTTATCAATAAAACTGATTTGGAACCTGATAAATAGAAAAATTGCTAACATAAACGACCAATTTTTTGTTTATTTTATTATTTCGCCGTTTACTTTCAAAATAAAGAAAGGGGGGGGTAAACGACGAAACCCCAAAGGGGAATTTTTTTTCATGCAAAATCGAATCCCAAATCAATAAAACGATTTGAAACCAAAGAAATAAAAAAATAACTGACTTAAACGCCCCAGAAATTTGATTTTAACCAATTGTCAAAACGTTATTTTCTAAATATAAAAGTGGGAAAGTGGGCATAAACTGACAAAATCGAAAAAAAAATTTCTTTGCAAAAACGAATCCCTTATCAAAAAAACTGAGTTTGGTTTCCCATGAAAATAAAAAAAATTGCTGACATAAATGACCTGTTTTTTGGATTTAATTAATTTTTCCCGCGCGGTGTATTTCAAATAAAAGAAAGTGGAAAAGTGGGCGAAACCTTAAACGAAACTCGAAAAATTTTTTCTTGCAAAATCCATCCTTGAAATCAATAAAACGAGTTTGGAACATGAAAATAGAAAAATTGCTGACATAAATGACCAGATATTTTTTTAAAAATTGTTTCCGTGTTTACTTTCTAAATAAAAAGGGGGCGAAAACTGAGAAACCGAAATAAATTTTACATGCAAAATCGAATCTCGAATCATTAAACGGGGTTGGAACCAGATAAATACAAAAATACTGACATAAACAACCAGATATTTTATTTAACTAATTGTTCGCCCAAGCGTTAATTTTTTAATATAAAAGGGGGAAAGTAGGCAAAACTAAACGAAACTCAAAAATGAATTTTTGTTCCCAAAATCGAATCCCTGTCTAAATAAAACTGATTTTGGAAACCTGATAAAACAAAATGTTGACATAAAACGACCAGTATTTTGTTTTAATAAATTTTTTGGTGGGGTTTATTTTTTTAAAATATAAAAGGTGGGGTAAAACGCCGAAACCGAAAGAAATTTTTTTTAAAGCAAAATTGAATCCCTTTATCAATAAAACTATTTTGGAACCGGAGAAATAAAAAAAATTCCCTGACGAAAAAGACCAATTTTGATTTAATTTAATTGTTCGCGCGTGTCTTTTTTAAATATAGAAAGTGGGAAAGTGGGCGAAAACTACCGAAACTTAAATGAATTTTTTTCGTGCAAAATCAAATCCCTATATCAATAAAACTGAGTTTAGAACCTGAGAAATACAAAAATGCGGACATAACGACCAGATATTTGTTTTAATTAATTGTTTCGCACTTTTACTTTCTAAATATAGAAAGTGGGAAAGTTGGCAAAAAACAGACGAAACTCGAAATGAATTTTTCGTGCAAAATCGAATCCCTGTATCAATAAAAAAAAAAACTGAGTTTGGAACCTGAGAAATACAAAAATTGCTGACATAAATGACCAATATTTGTTTAATTAACTGTTCGCGTTTTTCACTTTCTAAATATAGAAAGTGGGGGGAAAACTGACGAAACTCGAAAGAAATTTTTTCATGCAAATCGAAATCCCTTTTATCAATAAAACTGAGTTTGGAACCAGAGAAATACAAAAATTACTGACATAAACAATAGATATTTGATTTAATTTTAATTTTTTCACACGTGTATTTTCTAAATAAAAGAAAGTGGGAAAGTGGGCGAAACTGACCAAACTCGAAATGAATTTTTTCGTGCAAAATCGAATCCCTGTATCAAAAAACTGAGTTGGAACCTGAGAAATAGAAAAATTCTAACATAAACGACCAGATATTTGTTTTAAAATTAATTGCTGGGTGCGTTTACTTTTCTAAATATAGAAAGTGGGCGTAAACTGAAGAAACTCCAAAGAAATTTTTCATGCAAAATCGAATCCCTATACAATCAAACTGAGTTTGGAACCAGGGAAAATTTACAAAAATTGTTGACATAAACAACCAGATATTTGTTTTAATTAAGTGTTTCGCTGCGTTTACTTTCTAAATATAGAAATTTGGAAAAGTGGGCGAAAACATACAAAACTCGAAATGAATTTTCGTGTAAAATAGAATACCTGTATCATTAAAACTGAGTTTAGAACCTGAGAAATACAAAAATCGCTGACATAAACGCCAGATATTTGTTTTAATTAATTGTTCGTGCGTTTACTTTCTAAATATAGAAAGTGGGCGTAAACTGACGAAACTCCAAAGAAATTTTTTTCTTGCAAAATTGAATTCCTGTATAAATAAAACAGAGTTTGGAACCTTAGAAATACAAAAGTTGCTGACAAAAATGACCAGATATTGGATTTAATTAATTGTTCGCCGGCGTGTATTTTCTAAATATAGAAATTGAGAAAGTGTGCGAAAACTGATGAAACTCGAAATGAATTTTTTTCATGCAAAATCGAATCCCAGTAGCAATAAAACAGAGTTTGGAACCTGAGAAATACAAAAAATTGCTGACATAAACGACCAAATATTTGATTTAATTAATTGTTCGCTGCGTGCCCTTTTCTAAATATAGAAAGTGGGAACGTGGGCGAAAACTAACAAACTCGAAATCAATTTTTTCTTGCAAAATCGAATCACTGTATCAATAAAACTGAGTTTAGAACGTGAAAATACAAAAATAGCTGACATAAACGACCATATATTTTATTTTAATTAATTGTTCGCGCTTTACTTTCTAAATATAAAAGTGGGTGTAAACTAACGAAACTCGAAAGGAGTTTTTTGGTGCAAAATCGAATCCATTAATCAGAAAACGAGTTTGGAACTTGAGAAATACAAAAATTGCTGACATAAACAACCAGATATTTGATTTAATTAACTGTTTCGCGCGTTTACTTTCTAAATATAGAAAGTGGGAAAGTGGGCGAAAACTTACTAAGCTCGAAATAATTTTTTTCGTGAAAAATCAAATTACTGTAAAATAAAACTAAGTTTGGAACTTGAGAAATAAAAAAAATTGCTGACATAAACGACCAGATATTGATTTTAATTAATTCCTCGCGCGTGTAATTTCTAAATATAGAAAGTGGGAAAGTGGGCGAAAACTAAACGAAACTCGAAATGAATTTTTTCGTGCAAAATCGAATCCCTGTATCAATAAAACTGAGTTTAGAACCTGAGAAATACAAAAATTGCTGACATAAACGACCAGATTTTGTTTTATTTAATTGTTACGTGTTTACTTTCTAAATATAGAAAGTGGCGTAAACTGACAAAACTCGAAAGAAATTTTTCCGTGCAAAATCGAATCCCTGTATCAATAAAACTGAGTTTTGGAACCTTAGAAATACAAAATTTTGCTGACATAAATGACCAGATATTGGTTTAATTAACTGTTCGCCCGCTTTACTTTCTAAATTATAGAAAGTGGAAAAGTGGGCGAAAACTGACAAAATTCGAAATGAATTTTCGTGCAAAATCGAACCCCCTGTATCAATTAAACCTGAGTTTAAACCTGAGAAAATACAAAAATTGCTGACATAAACGACCAGATATTTGTTTAATTTAATTGTTCGTGCGTTACTTTCTAAATATATAAAGTGGGCGTAAACAAACGAAACTCCAAAGAAATTTTTTTCGTGCAAAATTTTTCCCTGTATCAATAAAACCTGAGTTTTGGAACTTTAGAAATACACAACTTGCTGACATAAATGACCAGATATTGGATTTAATTAATTGTTCGCGCGTGTATTTTCTAATATAGAAAGTGAGAAAGTGGGCGAAAACTGATGAAACTCGAAATGAATTTTTTCGTGAAAAAATCGAATCCCTGTAAGCAATAAAACAGAGTTTGGAACCTGAGAAATACAAAAATTGCTGACATAAACGACCAACATATTGATTTTAATTAATTGTCCCGCAGCGTGTCTTTTCTAAATATAGAAAGTGGGAAAAGTGGGCGAAAACTAACGAAACTCGAAGAAATTTTTTTCGTGCAAAATCGAATCACTGTACCAATAAAACTGAGTTTAGAACCTGAGAAATACTAAAATTGCTGACATAAATGTAATATCCGTCGAAAAAAGGGTTTTCCAACCCGCTTCATTTATTAATCGAATACCAGTCATAATTTTTCATTGCACATTTATTGCTCAAATTAATTTTAAACGATACATAATTAATAAATATTTTAGAATTTAAAAACTATAATTAATAAACAATAAAAACAAGTGAAAAAAAAATAAAGGAAGCTGCCGGTTTCGAACCCGGGTCAGCCGTACTCAAACAAACAACACACCGCTCCGCCACTTGACTCGTTTGTGTAAACAATGAAACAAAATAATACTTAAATTAAAACCCAAATCAAAATCCGACTTCAGCGCGGCGAACTCGTAATCGCTGGAAAATCAGGCAAAACCGCGAGTTTAGCCATTTTCCTTTTGACTATAACGTTATAACCGACGTCGACATCGGTTATAACTGACGTCTAACAGTAAATTACGGCGTAAACCGTCGGGAAACCTTGACCACGAATCAGACCAAATTCAATTAAATTCATTCTGATTCTTCCTTATAAATTACCCACCCAAACTCTGGTAACCTTTTCGCTCAAAATCGCACAATTTCCGAAGCTTAAGCACTCGCCGGAGATATTCTGCATTTCGCCGGACTTTCGCCGGAAAACCGAGACTTACACCAAATCGGTAAATTTCTCGACTCTTTTTGTTTTCAATCCATTATAAGACAAGTAATAACATAAATCGTTCAACCAGAATCCGCCTCAGACAACGTTGCCGGGAATTTCTGCACTCGCCGGAAAATCACTAAAATTCCGAAGTCTCGCTGTGAATCGGTACAATCATCTAAAACCCCCTGATATCCTGTTTAGTAACCAAATTTCACAACTCGTTGATCACAAACCGTTAATTGATTCACTCAGACGGAAGTCACAAATCAAAGCCGACGACTCTTGCCGAATTCTGAAGAATACAATTCTGATCGTAACATTCGATTCCCGTAACCCCTCTATCCATTTTAATTCAACCAATTATAAACTAGAAGTGACCGAGTTAAACAAGAACAGTCGGTCAACCTTTGTTCTGTGTCCGTTTATAAATGAAGAAGACGAAGTTGAAATGTGTATAAGTTTAATATAAACTGAATGTTTAAACCGGGTTAGACACACAGTCCAGCGGTGGGACTGTGTGCAATCATACAACGCACATCACGAGTTCGAATCTTACAAACGTACCGACTTTCAGAATTAAAACCAACCTTTTTAAAAACTGAATCAGAACAAGTCATAGTATGTTTTATAAGAGTAATATAAACCGTAAGTTAAACAGATTAGACACAAAGCCCAACTGGTTGGGCTGTGCGCATACGAACCGAAGAACCCGAGTTCGATTCCGGGTCCCTGCAAGCGGTTCGGCCATTTTAAATCATTTTAATATTAACCCAAAAAAAATAACAATTAATTAGTATATATATATATATAATTAAAACAGAGAATATTTCGGGTTAGACATGTAGCTCAGTTGGTAGAGCTGCGTGCACGCGTACGAGAGGTCTCGGGTTCGAACCTCACTCAGCGCATACTTAACCACAGTCCGACCGGTCATGGTCAACGGTCAAAAAAAAAGTCAAAATTTTTATTTCTTTTTATTTATTTATTTTATTTAAAAATCAATTAAAAATACTTAAAAATAATATTTTTAAAGTTAGAAAACTCCTTAAACTCACAAAAATGAATCTAAAAACCCTATTAAGATTATGAAATAAAATCCATTTATTTACCGAACCATTTCGTTATTATTTAGGTTAGTCTTCCTCGTCGATCAAATCCCAAAACTCGTGCGCATCCAACGTCATCAAAAAAACGCACCCAATGTGAGTGAATCTCTACAAATTCCCCGTTTTAATCACGTTTTGGGGTGTATCATGTGCCGTACAATTCTGTTATTATATAAATATAAACACTTATGCATTCATCATATCTGTGATCTAATGTGTATCAAATGTGTACAAATTGTTGTGTGAATTATGTTTAGTTTGGATTTATCATTTTCAATGCAAGCATTTCATTAGGCCCATCAGCTCCCCGTGGGATACGGGTTGAGTACAGGTGCCTCATTCGATCGGCTCCGTTTGATTGAGCCTTGATCTCAGATACATCATCATTCATGTCATACGATCGGCTCCGTTTGATTGAGCCTTGATCTCACAGTCATCATCATTCATATCATATACTCATCCAATGTGGTTTGTGTTTTGTTATATACATACGTTTGCTCACATGTGATTAGTGCACAACTTTTCAATATTAAATACAACAATAACTTAATAACAATGTTTTATCAAGGTTCACTCGCCAACTTTTGTTGACACCAAAATATCCCCCGTTTTACACATGATACAGGTGATCCAGTTGAGGCAAGAAACACATAGGAAGGCCTAGAAGAATAAATCAGTCTAAGCTTTGGATTGTTTTGCTTAGTTTTTTTTCTTTGTAATTGTATGGATTTGATTTGAATATTTAAAGTTGTAATTTAAATTTAATAAATATGAAACATTTTAGTAAACATCATGAGCTTTGGTGATAACCCAATTATGCCCCGACTCTTATTCCGCTGCGGGTCGGGGTGTTGACAGATTGGTATCAGAGCCATGACTATAGGGATATAGGATAGGTTATTAGACCCTTAGAGCCTATACTATAGTTGATTAGAAATTTAAAAAATTGTTTATGTGTTACATACAAAATTCATGATGTTTATATGCTTATGTTTATTGTTACATTCAATGTTATGCAAGCATGTTCATAAGTACATATTATTATACAATGCTCATCATGAATCATATCCTCATTACATATCATATCCATGAGAGCACACACCTCACAATTCCCATGATTTTTGCAACGATTTTTGTATTTTTCAAATCACATCAAAGTGAGTTCCCATGACGGGCATGTAGTAACTGGAAGGGTATGAGTACCGGTAGTCGGAACGTCCTGTCTAGGCTTGGCATTCGTATAAATCCAAAATAAAGGACCAGTTTGCCTACCTGGGGACTAACGATGAGAGTACGAAGGACCTATTAGGCCAAAGCATGCTATACTAAACGTCGTGTGAGCTAACCCCACTTTGAGTTGTCATTGTGTCTATACCTGGACACCCTCCTACCATACATCTCGCAATCATATTTCATGGTTTTCATTCGGGTGATGTGAGTGGTTAAACGCCAACACCAATGTGAATCCTACTAAGCCAATAGTCATGGGGGCCCACATGACTATACAGGCGATGGTATGGGGGACATTGGAGGCCCAAACATGAGAAAACCCAAGACATCCTATGGATGTAGTTGCATTATTGATGATTATGTTATTTTTTTTTATTTTTTTTTACGACACATGACACCTAAAAAAACTTCTTCAACTCACAATCTTCCTATGTATGTTCATGTAGATGTCGGCTAGGCAGCTACGTGGAGGTAGAAAGTCAGGAAGATCAAACAAACGTTTGGCCACTCAAATTGCAAAACAAATGGCCGCAGTGCTTCCTGACATCGTAATTCAAGTCGAACAAGCTCTCACCGCGAATCCCATCAACCCTCCCAATCAAGAAGACCAGAACGTCGACAACCCTCCCTCCAAAAAGTGCTCCTACAAACACTTCAAGTCTTGCGATCCCCCAAAATATGAAGGGACCGAAGGTGTCACTGCTCTCCTCCACTAGGTTTGAAGAAATGGAGAACACCTTCCTCAATTGCGATTGTCCCGAGGATCGCAAGGTACGTTACGCAACTGGGAGACTGTTTGGGGTTAGCCCTTACCTGGTGGAACACGAGAAAAGGGTAAACGAGGAGTCGAAGATGCAATGGCCTAACATGGGAAGAGTTAAGGGATCTCATGACAAGGCGCTTCTGTCCAAGAAGCGAAATCAAAAAGTTGGAAGATGAATTCCACTCGTTGAAACAAAAGGAAGGAGATCATACTTCCTACAACAAGAGATTTCTCGAACTGAACCAAATGATCCCTAATCTGTTTCACCCCCGTGTACCGCTTGGTTGAACACTACATTCGAGGCCTCCCCTCGAAAATTCAAGACTCGGTTCTAAGCACTTCGCCTGCAACACTTGAAGCCGCAATGGAACTAGCTACCGAACTTACCGAGAATCGCATCCGAAACGGCAAATTCAAGGATGAGAAAAAGAAAGCCCCCATTGAGGCCCAAACCCCAAACCATTCCGTCTCCTCTTCGAAATTTGCTGGTAAGAGGAAACGAAACAACAGAAATTTTGCTGTCACACAAACAAACCCTCCTATCACTGCCGCACCAATTACCCAAATTGCTCCCACAGCGGCACCATTTAAAAAGCCATACACCGGCCCATACCCAAAATGCAACCGTTGTCAATACCATCACCTTCCCGAACATCCCTGCCAACATTGCACCAGCTGTGGCCGTGCGGGTCACACCATCCAAACCTGTCGCACACTTCAGCGAATGAACCGCAATCAACCCTCAACCCAAACCCACCATCAGATAGTGGGTCAAGCCCAACAACCCTTACTTCTACCATCTACATAACATATAGCCCAATCCTACTACCAACCCAACTACCCCATGATGCAACCCATGCGAGCATGTTACAACTGTGGAGACCCAAACCACTTCAGGAACACATGTCCCCGCTTGATGAACATCATCCATGCCCAAGCTCAAGCGAATCCGATAAATCAAGCAAACCAAGCTCCTCCACCTGCTAGAGGAAGAGCTTTCAACATCAATGCCAACCAAGCTAGGGCTGACAACAACGTGGTTAACGGTACGTTTCTCATCAGTGGTAGTTATGCATCCATGTTATTCGATATTGGCCGGATAAGAGTTTTGTGTCTTTAGAATTTGAACCTATCCTCAACCAAACTCGTGATAATCTCATGGAATCCCTAACGGTGGAAGTTGCTGACGGAAAACCACTCTCATTAAACTCTATTATACGAGATTGTACCCTCACTCTAAACGATCACGATTTTCCAGTTGACCTCATTCCTATGAAGTTGGGAAGTTTTGATATTATAATCGGTATGGACTGGTTAGCCAGCATCACGCTGAAGTAGTATGCCGCGAAAAGTTCATTCGCATTCCTCTTGCAGACGGTCAGACCCTACGTATCTATGGAGAAACCCCTTCGAAAGGACTCAAATTGATGTCCTGCCTTCAAGCCCGAAAATATCTCCGCAAGAACTATGTCGCATTCCTAACTCACAGTCGTCAAAAGGGAAACAAGGAGAAGAAACTCGAAGATATACCTGTAGTGAAAGAATTCCCACAAGTCTTTCCCGACGACATCTCAGGACTTCCTCCCGTGAGAGAAGTCGAATTCCGCATCGATCTTATACCTGGCGCTACACCAGTCGCAAAATCTCCTTATAGGTTAGCCCCATCCGAAATGCAAGAGCTGGCCAGTCAACTGCAAGAGCTGACTGACAAAGGATTCATACGTCCTAGCTCATCGCCTTGGGGTGCACCTGTTCTTTTTGTGAAGAAGAAAGATGGAACGTTTCGCATGTGTATCGACTACAGAGAACTCAACAAGTTAACGGTTAAGAATCGCTACCCACTACCTCGCATCGATGACCTCCTAGACCAACTTCAAGGCGCCACCTGTTTTTCAAAAATCGACCTTCGTTCTGGTTATCATCAACTCTGAGTACATGAAGAAGACGTCCCAAAGACCGCCTTCCGAACTCGTTATGGTCATTACGAATTCATGGTCATGCCGTTTGGTTTAACCAACGCCCCAGCTGTCTTCATGGATCTAATGAATAGGGTATGCAAACCCTACCTCGACCGTTTTGTCATAGTCTTCATCGACGATATTCTTATCTACTCCAAGTCTAAATCCGATCACGAGCGACACCTTCGACTCATCCTTACACTCTTAAGAACCGAAAAGCCCTACGCAAAGTTCTCAAAATGTGAATTCTGGTTAGGAAAGTACAATTCCTCGGACATGTCGTCAATGACAAAGGAATTCACGTTGATCCTTCAAAAATCAAGGCAGTGCAGGAATGGCAAGCGCCACGTACCCCTACCGAAGTTAGGTCATTTCTTGGTTTGGCTGGCTACTGACGCTTCATCGCCAATTTTTCCCGTATTGTTGTACCACTCACGGCCTTGACTCATAAAGGAAAACCCTTCATATGGGGACCTAAGCAGGAAGAGGCCTTCCAAACTCTAAAGCAAAAACTCTGTGACGCACCTATCCTCATACTCCCTGAGGGTTGTGATGACTTCGTGGTTTATTGCGACGCGTCAGGGCAAGGACTAGGCTGTGTACTGATGCAAAGAGGAAAAGTGATAGCCTATGCTTCTAGGCAACTCAAAGTTCATGAAAAGAATTACACCACCCACGATCTAGAACTTGGAGCCGTTGTGTTCGCTCTCAAGATATGGAGACATTACCTCTACGGTACCAAGTGTGAAATATACACTGACCATCAAAAGTCTCCAACATATCTTTAACCAAAAGGAGTTGAATATGAGGCAACGAAGATGTTAACTTAGACTACGACTGTGAAATTCGGTATCACCCTGGCAAGGCAAACGTGGTGGCCGATGCGCTCAGTCGAAAAGGTTATGCGAACTCCATTCATTTTCTATGTTCGCAAATCATAACCGACATCAAAGATCGAATCCGAGAAGCCCAACATGTATCTGTGACAGAAAATGATGTACGCGATGAACTGTCATGCGGAGCTGAACTCAAATCGAAACCAAATCCGACGCATCCTATACTATTTAAACCGCATGTGGATTCCTGATCGCACAACCTTCATGTCTTCCTCATGAATGAGGCGCACAAAACACGGTACTCTGTACACCCAGGAGCCAACAAGATGTATCAAGACCTACGATACACCTACTGGTGGCCTGGCATGAAAAGGGACATCGCTGTTTTTGTTTCCAAGTGCCTTACCTGTTCCAAAGTAAAAGCTGAACATCAAAGACCTTCAGGACTTCTAGTCCAACCCGAAATACTGTGTGGAAGTGGGAAAACATAACCATGGATTTCATTACCGGGTTACCTCGCACCTCCAGTGGGTATGACACTATATGGGTAATCATTGATCGTCTTACAAAATCAGCTCACTTCATTCCGATCCCGAGGACTTCAAGAACGAGAAGTTAGCCCCTATCACATCAGTCGAGATCGTAAGCCGTCATGGTGTACCTTTAAGCATCATTTCAGACCGTGATGGTCGTTTCACTTCACGAACATGGCGAGCCGTACAAGCCGTTTTGGGTACACGATTAGACCTCAGTACAGCTTTTCATCCTCAAACTGATGGACAATCTGAACGCACCATCCAAACTCTTGAAGACATGCTTCGAGCATGTGTCATAGACTTGAAGGGAAATTGGGACACTCATCTACCATTAGTTGAATTTTCGTACAACAATAGTTATCACTCAAGTATCGGCATGGCTCCTTTCGAAGCTTTATATGGTCGTAAGTGCCGATCTCCAGTATGTTGGCACGAAATTGGAGAAGTACAAATCACCGGTCCAGAATTAATTCAAGAAACAACAGACAAGATCCATCAAATTCGAAACAATCTTCTAGCGGCACAAAGTCGTCAAAAGAGTTATGCAGACAAATGACGAAAGCCCTTGGAGTTTAACGTTGGTGATCAAGTACTTTTAAAAGTATCACCGTGGAAGGGAGTAGTTCGTTTTGGCTAGAAGGGCAAGCTAGCACCTCGCTACGTAGGACCTTTCAAAATACTCGAAAGAGTAGGTCCTGTAGCATACAAGCTTGACTTACCAGAAGAACTCAACAGAATTCATCCCACATTCCACGTATCAAACTTGAAAAAGTGCCTCGCCGATGAAAACCTTTATATTCCTCTAGAAGACATTCAGATTGATGAATCTATGCACTTCATTGAAAGACCAGTAGAAATCATGGCCCTTCGAAAAGAAACGTTTAAGACAAAGTCGTATTCCAATTGTCAGGGTACGCTGGGAGTCAAAACGAGGACCTGAGTTTACTTGGGAACGTGAAGACTCAATGCGCGTGAAATACCCATATCTTTTTCCTGTTACCACTACTACTTAAATTTCGGGACAAAATTTCTAAAAGTAGGGGATACTGTAACATCCGTCGAAAAACGGGTTTTCCAAACCCGCTTCATTTATTAATCGAATATCCAGTCATAATTTTTCATTGTACATTTATTGCTCAAATTAATTTTAAACGATACATAATTAATAAATATTTTAGAATTTAAAAACTATAATTAATAAACAATAAAAACAAGTGAAGAAAAAAATAAAGGAAGCTGCCGGGTTTCGAACCCGAGTCAGCCGGTACATCAAACAAACAACACACCGCTCCGCCACTTGACTCGTTTGTGTAAACAATGAAACAAATAATACTTAAATTAAAACCCGAATTCAAAATCGGACTTCAGCGCGGCAGAACTCGCAATCGCCGGAAAATCGGCAATCCACGAGTTTAGCCATTTTCCTTTTGACTATAACTTATAACTGACGTCGACATCGGTTATAACCGACGTCTAACAGTAAATTACGGTCGTAACCGCCGGAGAAACCTTGACCACGAATCAAGACCAAATTCAGACTAAATTCATCCTGATTCTTCCTTATAAATACCCACCCAAACCTCTGGTAACCTTTTCGCTCAAAATCGCACAATTTCTCGAAGCTTAAGCACTCGCCGGAGATATTCTGCATTCGCCGGACTTTCGCCGGAAACCGAGACTTACACCAAATCGGTAAATTTCTCGACTCTTTCGTTTTCAATCCATTATTAGACAAGTAATAACATAAATCGTTCAACCAGAATCCGACTCAGACAACGTTGCCGGGAATTTCTGCACTCGCCGGAAAACCACTGGAAATTCCGAAGTCTCGCTATGAATCGGTACAATCATCTAAACCCCCTGATATCCTTTGTTTAGTAACCAAATTTCACAACTCGTTGATCAAAACCGTTAATTGATTCACTCAGACGGAAGTCACATATCAGAGCCGACGACTCTTGCCGGAATTCTGAAGAAAACATTCTGATCGGTACATTCGATTCCGTAACCCTCTCTATCCATTTTAATTCAATCAATTATATGCTAGATGACCGACTTAAACAAGAACAGTCGGTCACCTTTGTTCTGTGTCGTTATAAATGAAGAAGACGAAGTCGAAATGTGTATAAGTTTAATATAAACTGAATGTTTAACCGGGTTAGACACGCAGTCCAGCGGTGGACTGTGTGCAATCATACAACGCACGTCACGAGTTCGAATCTTACAACGTACCAACTTTCAGAATTAAAACCAACCTTTTTAAAACTGAATCAGAACAAGTCACAGTATGTTTATAAGAGTAATATAAACCGTAAGTTAAACAGATTAGACACACAGCCCAACTGGTTGGGCTGTGCGCATACGAACCGAAGAAAATAACAATAAAAATAACAATTAATTAGTATATATATATATAATTAAAACAGAGAATATTTCGAATTAGACACGAAGCTCAGTTGGTAGAGCTGCGTGCACGCGTACGAGAGGTCTCGGGTTCGAACCTCACTCAGCGCACACTTAACCACAGTCCGACCGGTCAACGGTCAAAAAAAAAGTCAAAATTTTTATTTCTTTTTATTTATTTATTTAATTTAAAAATCAATTAAAAATACTTAAAAATAATATTTTTAAAGTTAGAAAACGTCCTTAACTCACAAAAATAAGATTATGAAAATAAAATCCATTTATTTACCGAACCATTTCGTTATTATTTTAGGTTAGTCTTCCTCGTCAATCAAATCCCAAAACTCGTGCGCATCCAACGTCATCAAAAGAACGCACCCAATGTGAGTGAATCTCTACAAATTCCCCGTTTTAATCACGTTTTGGGGTGTATCATGTGTCGTACAATTCTGTTATTATATAAATATAAACACTTGTGCATTCATCATATCTGTGATCTAATGTGTATCAAATGTGTACAAATTGTTGTGTGAATTATGTTTAGTTTGGATTTATCATTTTCAGTGCAAGCATTTCATTAGGCCCATCAGCTCCCCGTGGGATACGGGTTGAGTACAGGTGCCTCATTCGATCGGCTCCATTTGATTGAGCCTTGATCTCACATACATCATCATTCATGTCATACGATCGGCTCCGTTTGATTGAGCCTTGATCTCACAGTCATCATCATTCATATCATATACTCATCCAATGTGGTTTGTGTTTTGTTATATACATACGTTTGCTCACATGTGATTAGTGCACAACTTTTCAATATTAAATACAACAATAACTTAATAACAATGTTTTATCAAGGTTCACTCGCCAACTTTTGTTAACCCAAAATATCCCCCGTTTTACACATGATACAGGTGATCTAGTTGAGGCAAGAAACACATAGGAAGGCCTAGAAAATATATCAGTCTAAGCTTTGGATTGTTTGCTTAGTTTCTTTTCTTTGTAATTGTATGGATTTGATTTGAATATTTAAGTTGTAATTTAAATTTAATAAATATGAAACATTTTAGTAAACATCATGAGCTTTGATGATAACCCAATTATGCCCCGACTCTTATTCCGCTGCGGGTCGGGGTGTGAAAATAAATGACCAGATATTTATTTTAATTAATTGTTCGCGCGTTTACTTTCTAAATATAGAAAGTGGGTGTAAACTGATGAAACTCGAAAGGAGTTTTTTTCGTGCAAAATCAAATCCCTGTATCAAAAAACTGAGTTTGGAACCTTAGAAATACAAAAATTGCTGACATAAACAACCAGATATTTGATTTAATTAACTGTTCGCGCGTTTACTTTCTAAATATAGAAAGTGGGAAAGTGGGCGAAAACTTACGAAACTCGAAATAATTTTTTTCGTGCAAAATCGAATCACTGTATCAATAAAACTAAGTTTGGAACCTGAGAAATACAAAAATTGCTGACATAAACGACCAGATATTGGATTTAATTAATTGTTCGCGCGTGTATTTTCTAAATATACAAAGTGGGAAAGTGGGCGAAAACTGACGAAACTCGAAATGAATTTTTTCGTGCAAAATCGAATCCCTGTATCAATAAAACTGAGTTTAGAACCTGAGAAATACAAAAATTGCTGACATAAACGACCAGATATTTGTTTTATTTAATTGTTAGCGAGTTTACTTTCTAAATATAGAAGTGGGCGTAAACTGACAAAACTCGAAAGAAATTTTTTAACTCAAAATCGAATCCCTCTATCAATAAAACTGAGTTTGGAACCTTAGAAATACAAAAATTGCTGACATAAATGACCAGATATTGGATTTAATTAATTGTTTGCGCGTGTATTTTCTAAATATAGAAAGTGCGAAAGTGGGCGAAAACTGACGAAACTCGAAATGATTTTTTTGGTGCAAAATCGAATACATGTAGCAATAAAACTGAGTTTGGAACCTGAGAAATACAAAAATAGTTGACATAAACGACCAGATATTTGTTTTAATTAATTGTTCGTGCGTTTACTTTCTAAATATAGAAAGTGGGCGTAAGCTGACGAAACTCGAAAGAAATTTTTTCGTGCAAAATCGAGTCCCTGTATCAATAAAACTGGGTTTGGAACTAGAGAAATACAAAAATTACTGACATAAACGACCAAATATTTGATTTAATTAATTGTTCGCGCGTGTATTTTTAAATATAGAAAGTGAGAAAGTGGGCGAAAACTGATGAAACTCGAAATGAATTTTTTCGTGCAAAATCGAATCCCTGTAGCAATAAAACAGAGTTTGGAACCTGAGAAATACAAAAATTGCTTACATAAACGACCAGATATTTGATTTAATTAATTTTTCGCGCGTTTACTTTTTAAATATAGAAATTAAAAAGTGGGCGAAAACTGACGAAACTCGAAATGAATTTTTTCGTGAAAATCGAATTCCTGTATCAATAAAACTGAGTTTAGAACCTGAGAAATACAAAAATTGCTGACATAAACGACCAGATATTGGAAATAATTAATTGTTCACGTGTGTACTTTCTAAATATAGAAAGTGGGGAAAGTGGCGAAAACTACGAAACTCGAAATAATTTTTTCGTGCAAATTGAATCCCTCTATCAATAAAACTGAGTTTGGAACCTATACAAAAAATTGCTGACATAAACGACCAGATATTTGATTTAATTAATTGTTCACGCGTTACTTTCTAAATATAGAAAGTGGCGAAAACTGACGAAAACTACGAAATGAATTTTTTCGTGCAAAATCGAATCCTTTATCAATAAAACTGAGTTGAAACCTGAGAAATACAAAAATTGCTGACATAAACGACCAGATATTGGATTTAATTAATTGTTCAGCGTGTGTACTTTCTAAATATAGAAAGTGGGAAAGTGGGCGAAAACTAACGAACCTCGAAATAAATTTTTCGTGCAAAATTTAATCCCTCTATAAATAAAACTGAGTATGGAACCTATACAAAAATTGCTGACATAAACGACCGGATATTTGATTTAATTAAAATTTCAAGCGTTTACTTTCTAAATATAGAAAGTGGGCGAAAACTCGTGAAACTCGAAATGAATTTTTTCGTGGAAAATCGAATCCCTTTATCAATAAAACTGAGTTTGGAACCTGAGAAATACAAAAATTGTTCACATAAAGAGCCAGATATTGGATTTAATAAATTGTTCGATCGTTTATTTTCTAAATATAGAAAGGGGGAAAGTAGGCGAAAACTGACGAAACTTGAAATGAAATTTTTTCGTGGAAAATCGAATCCCTGTATCAATAAAACTAAGTTTGAACCTTAGAAATACAAAAATTTCTGACAAAAACGACCAGATATTTCATTTAATTAATTGTTCGCACGTTTACTTTCTAAATACAGAAAGTGGGAAAGTGGGCGAAAATTGACGAAGCTCGAAATGAATTTTTTCGTGTAAAATCGAATTCCTGAATAAAACTGAGTTTGAAACATGAGAAATACAAAATTGCTGACACAAACGGCCAGATATTGGATTTAGTTATTTGTTCAGCGCGTGTACTTTCTAAATATAGAAACTGGGAAAGTGGGCGAAAACTGACGAAACTCGAAATTAATTTTTTTGTGCAAAATCTAATCACTCTATCAATAAAACTGAGTTTGAAATCTGAGAAATACAAAAGTTGCTGACATAAACGACCTATATTTTACTTAATTATTTGTTCGCGCGTTTACTTTCTAAATATAGAAAGTGGGAAAAGTGGGCGAAAATTGACGAAACTTGAAATGAATTTTTTGTGCAAAATCGAATCCCTGTATCAATAAAACTAAGTTTGGAACCCGAGAAATACAAAAATTGCAAACATAAACGACTAGATATTTGATTTAATTAATTGTTAGCGCATTTACTTTCTAAATATAAAAATATAAAAAGTGGGCGAAAACTGACGAAACCCGAAATGAATTTTTTCGTGCAAGATCGAATCCCTGTATCAATAAAACTAAGTTTGAACCTTAGAAATACAAAAATTGCTGACAAAAACGACCAGATATTTGATTTAATTAATTGTTTGCGCGTTTACTTTCTAAATATATAAAAGTGGGAAAGTGGGCGAAAGCTGACGAAGCTCGAAATGAATTTTTTCGTGTAAAATCGAATTCCTAAATAAAACTGAATTTGGAACATGAGAAATACAAAAATTGCTTACACAAACGACCAGATATTGGATTTAATTAATTGTTAACGCGTTGTACTTTCTAAATATAGAAACTGGGAAAGTGGGCGAAAACTGTCGAAACTCGAAATGAATTTTTTCGTGAAAATCTAATCCCTCTATCATTAAAACTGAGTTTGGAACCTGTGAAATACAAAAATTGCTGACATAAATGACCAGATATTTGATTTAATTAATTGTTCGCGCGTTTACTTTCTAAATATAGAAAGTGGGAAAGTGGGCGAAAACTGACCAAACTCAAAATGAATTTTTTCATGCAAAATCGAATCCCTGTATCAATAAACTGAGTTTGGAACCTGAGAAATTCAAAAATTGCTTACATAAACAACCAGATACTTGATTTAATTAATTGTTCACGTGTTTACTTTCTAAATATAGAAATAAAAAAGTGGGCGAAAACTTACGAAACTCGAAAAAAAAATTTCGTGTAAAATTGAATCCCTCTATCAATAAAACTGAACCTACACAAAAAGTGCTGACTTAAACGACCAGATATTTGATTTAATTAATTTTTCGCGCGTTTACTTTTTAAATATAAAAATATAAAAAGTGGGCGAAAACTGACGAAACTCTAAATGAATTTTTCTTGTAAAATCGAATTCCTGTATCAATAAAACTGAGTTTAGAACATGAGAAATACAAAAATTGCTGACATAAACGACCAGATATTGGATTTAATTAATTATTCACGCGTGTACTTTCTAAATATATAAAGTGGGAAAGTGGGCGAAAACTAACAAAACTCGAAATAAATTTGTTCGTGCAAAATTGAATCCCTCTATCAATAAAACTGAGTTTGAAACCTATACAAAAATTAATGACATAAATATAGAAAGTGGGCGTTTAGAACCTGAGAAATACAAAAATTGTTGACATAAACGACCAGATATTGGATTTAATTATTTGTTCGCGCGTGTACTTTTTAAATATAGAAAGTGGGAAAGTGGGCGAAAACTAACGAAACTCGAAATAAATTTTTTCGTGCAAAATTGAATCCCTCTATCAATAAAACTGAGGTTGGAACCTATACAAAAAATGCTTACATAAACTATCAGAATTTTGATTTAATTAATTGTTCACGCGTTTACTTTCTAAATATAGAAAGTGAGAAAGTGGGCGAAAACTGACGAAACTCGAAATGAATTTTTTCGTGCAAAATCGAATACTTGTATCAATAAAACTGAGTTTTAAACCTGAGAAATATAAAAATTGCTGATATAAACGACCAGATATTTGATTTAGTTAATTGTTCGGGCGTTTACTTTCTAAATGAAGAAATGTGGGCGTAAACCGATGAAACTCGAAAGGAATTTTTTCATACAAAATCGAATCTCTGTATCAATAAAACTAAGTTTGGAACCTGAGAAATACAGAAATTACTGACATAAATGACCAGATATTGGATTTAATAATTGTTCGCGCGTTTATTTTCTAAATATAGATAGTGGGAAAGTGTGCGAAAACTGACGAAACTCGAAATGAATTTTTTCGTGCAAGATCGAATTCTTGAATAAAACTGAGTTTGGAACCTGAGAAATACAAAAATTGCTGACATACAGATAATGGATTTAATTTATTGTTCGCGCGTGTACATTTTAAATATAGAAAGTGGGAAAGTGGGTGAATACTAAAGAAACTCGAAATGAACTTTTTCGTCCAAAATCTAATCCCTCTATCAATAAAACTGAGTTTGGAACCTGTGAAATACAAAAATTGCTGACATAAATACCAGATATTTGATTTAATTAATTGTTCGCGCGTTTACTTTCTAAATATAGAAAATGGGAAAGTGGGCGAAAACTGACGAAACTCGAAATGAATTTTTTCGTGCAAAATCGAATCCCTGTATCAATAAACTGAGTTTGGAACCTGAGAAATACAAAAATTGCAGACACAAACGACCAGATATTTGATTTAATTAATTGTTCGCGTGTTTACTTTCTAAATATAGAAATATAAAAAGTTGGCGAAAACTGACGAAACTCGAAATGAATTTTTTCGTGTAAAATCGAATTCCTGTATCAATAAAACTGAGTTTAGAACCTGAGAAAAACAAAAATTGCTGACATAAACGACTAGATATTGGCTTTAATTAATTGTTCACGCGTGTACTTTCTAAATATAGAAACTGGGAAAGTGGGCGAAAACTATCGAAACTCGAAATGAATTTTTTCTTGCAAAATCTAATCTCTCTATCAATAAAACTGAGTTTGGAACCTGTGAAACACAAAAATTGCTGACATAAATGACCAGATATTTGATTTAATTAATTGTTCGCGCGTTTACTTTCTAAATATAGAATGTGGGAAAGTGGGCGAACACTGACGAAACTCGAAATGATTTTTTTCCTGCAAAATCGAATCCCTGTATGAATAAACTGAGTTTGGAACTTGAGAAATACAAAAATTGCTGACATAAACGACTAGATATTTGATTTAATTAATTGTTCGCGTGTTTACTTTCTAAATATAGAAATATAAAAAGTGGGCGAAAACTTACGAAACTCGAAATGAATTTTTTCGTGTAAAATCAAATTCCTGTATCAATAAAACTGAGTTTAGAACCTGAGAAATACAAAAATTGCTGACATAAATGACCAGATATTGGTTTTAGTTATTTGTTCGCGCGTGTACTTTCTAAATATAGAAAGTGGGAAAGTGAGCGAAAACTAACGAAACTCGAACTGAATTTTTTCGTGCAAAATCTAATCCCTCTATCAATAAAACTGAGTTTGGAACTTGTGAAACACAAAAATTGCTGACATAAATGACCAGATATTTGATTTAATTAATTGTTCCTTAATTAATTGTTCGCACGTTGTACTTTCTAAATATAAAAGTGGGAAAGTGGGCGAAAACTAACGAAACTCGAAATAAATTTTTTCGTGCAAAATTGAATCACTCTATCAATAAAACCTGAGTTTGGAACCTATACAAAAAATTGCTGACATAAACGACCAGATATTTGATTTAATTAATTGTTCACGCGTTTACTTTCTAAATATAGAAAGTGGAAAGTGGGCGAAAACTGTACGAAACTCGAAATGAATTTTTTCGTGCAAAATCGAATCCTTGAATCATAAAAACTGATTTTAAACCTGAGAAATAAAATTGCTGACATAAACGACCAGATATTTGATTTAGTTAATTGTTTGGCGTTTACTTTTAAAATAGAAAGTGGGCGTAAACTGACGAAACTCGAAAGGAATTTTTCATGACAAAATCGAATCCCTATATCAATAAAACTAGTTTGGAACCTAGAAAATACAGAATTGCTGACATAAAGACCAGATATTGGGTTTAATTAATTGTTCCGCGTTTACTTTCTTAAATAGAAAGTGGGAAAGTGGGCGAAAACTGACGAAACTCGAAATGAATTTTTTCATGCAAAATCGAATTCCTAATAAAACTGAGTTTGGAACCTGAGAAATAACAAAATTCTGACATAACGACAGATAATGGATTTAATTATTGTTCGACGTGTACTTTCTAAATATAGAAAGTGGGAAAGTGGGCGAAAACTAAGAAACTCGAAATGAATTTTTTCGTGCAAAATCGAATCTCCATCATCAATAAAACCGAGTTTGGAACTTGAAATACAAAAATGCAGACATAAATGACCAGATATTTGATTTAATTAATTGTTCGCACGTTTACTTTCTAAATATAGAAAATGGGAAAGTGGGCGAAAACTCACGAAACTCGAAATGAATTTTTTCGTGCAAAATCGAATCCTGTATCAATAAACTGAGTTTGGAACCTGATAAATACAAAAATTGCAGACATAAACGACCAGATATTTGATTTAATTAATTGTTCGCGTGTTTACTTTCTAAATATAGAAATATAAAAAGTTGGCAAAAACTGACGAAACTCGAAATGAATTTTTTCGTGTAAAATCGAATTCCTGTATCAATAAAACTGAGTTTAGAACCTGAGAAATACAAAAATTGCTGACATAAATGACCAGATATTGGATTTAATTAATTGTTCACGTGTGTACTTTCTAAATATAGAAAGTGGGAAAGTGGGCGAAAACTAACAAAACTCGAAATAATTTTTTCGTGCAAAATTGAATCACTCTATCAATAAAACTGAGTTTGGAACCTATACAAAAATTGCTGATATTTTATTTAATTAATTGTTCACACGTTTACTTTCTAAATATAGAAAGTGGGCGAAAACTGACGAAACTTGAAATGAATTTTTTCGTGCAAAATCGAATCCTTTATCAATAAAACTGAGTTTGAAACCTGAGAAATACGAAATTGCTGACATAAACGGCCAGATATTTGATTTGATGAACTATTCGCGTGTTTATTTTCTAAATATAGAAAATGGGAAGTGGGCGAAAACAGACGAAACTTGAAATGAATTTTTTCGTGCAAAATCGAATCCTGTATCAATAAAACTAAGTTTGGACCCTTAGAAATACAAAAATTGCTGACAAAAACGACAGATATTTGATTTAATTAATTGTTCGCACGTCTACTTTCTAAAAATAGAAAGTGGGAAAGTGGGCGAAAACTAAGAAGCTCGAAATGAATTTTTTCGTGTAAAATCGAATTCCTGAATAAAACTGAGTTTGGAACATGAGAAATACAAAAATTTCTGACACAAACGACCAGATATTGGATTTAATTAATTGTTCACGGCTGTACTTTCTAAATATAGAAACTGGGAAAGTGGGCGAAAACTGTCGAAACTCGAAATGAATTTTTTCTTGCAAAATCTAATCCCTCTATCAATAAAACCGAGTTTGAAACCTGTGAAACACAAAATTGCTGACATTAATGACCAGATATTTGTTTTAATTAATTGTTCGCGCGTTTACTTTCTAAATATAGAATGTGGGAAAGTGGGCGAACACTGACGAAACTCGAAATGAATTTTTTCCTGCAAAATCGAATCCCTGTATCAATAAACTAAGTTTGGAACCTGAGAAATACAAAAATTGCTGACATAAACGACCAGATATTTGATTTAATTAATTGTTCGCGTGTTTACTTTCTAAATATAGAAATATAAAAAGTGGGCTAAAACTTACGAAACTCGAAATGAATTTTTTCGTGTAAAATCAAATTCCTGTATCAATAAAACTGAGTTTAAAACCTGAGAAATAAAAAAAATTGCAGACATAAATGACCAGATATTGGATTTAATTATTTGTTCGCGCGTGTACATTCTAAATATAGAAAGTGGGAAAGTGAGCGAAAACTAACGAAACTCGAAATGAATTTTTTCGTGCAAAATCTAATCCCTCTATCAATAAAACTGAGTTTGAAACCTATATAAAAATTGCTGACATAAACGACCAGATATTTGATTTAATTAATTGTTCACTCGTTTACTTTCTAAATATAGAAAGTGGGAAAGTGGGCGAAAACTGACGAAACTCGAAATGAAATTTTTCGTGCAAAATCGAATCTCTTTATCAATAAAACTGAAATTGAAACCTCAGAAATACAATAATTGCTAACATAAACAACCATATATTGGATTTAATTAATTATTCGCGCGTTTCTTTCTAAGGGGGAAAGTGGGAGAAAATAGACGAAACTCGAAATGAAATTTTTCGTGCAAAATCGAATCCCTGTATCAATAAATTAAGTTTGGAACCTCAAAAATACAAAAATTGCTGACAAAAACGACCAGATATTTGATTTAATTAATTGTTCGCGCGTTTACTTTCTAAATATAGAACGCGGGCGAAAACTACGAAACTCGAAATGAATTTTTTCGTGCAAAATCGAATTCCGGTATCAATAAAACTTAGTTTGAAACCTGAGAAATACAAAAATTGCTGACATAAACGACCAGATATATGATTGAGTTAATTGTTCGCGCTTTTACTTTTTAAATATAGAAATATAAAAAGTTGGTATAAACTGACGAAACTCGAAATGAATTTTTTCGTGTAAAATCGAATTCATGTATCGATAAAACTGAGTTTATAACCTGAGAAATACAAAAATTGCTGACATAAACGACCAGATATTGGATTTAATTAATTGTTCGGGCGTTGTACTTTTAAATATAGAAAGTGGAAAGTGGGCGAAAACTAACGAAAATCAAAATCAATTTTTTTGTGCAAAATTGAATCACTCTATCAATAAAACTGAGTTTGAAACCTATACAAAAATTGCTGACATAAACGACCAGATATTGGATTAATTAATTGTTCACGTTTTTTACTTTCTAAATATAGAAAGTGGGAAAGTGGGCGAAAACTAACGAAACTCGAAATGAATGTTTTCATGCAAAATCGAATCCCTTTATCAATAAAACTGAGTTTGAAACCTGAGAAATACAAAAATTGCTGACATAAATGGCCATATATTGGATTTAATTAATTGTTCGCGCGTTTACTTATTAATATAGAAAGTGGGAAGGTGGGCGAAAACTGACGAAACTCGAAATGAATTTTTCGTGCAAGATCGAATTCCTATATAAAACTGAGTTCGGAACCTGAGAAATACAAATATTTCTGACATACAGATAATGGATTTAATTTATTGTTCGCGCGTTGTACATTCTAAATATAGAAAGTGGAAAGTGGGCGAAAACTAAAGAAACTCGAAATGAACTTTTTCGTCCAAAATCTAATCCCTCCATCAATAAAACTGAGTTTGGAACCTGTGAAATACAAAAATTGCAGACATAAATGACCAGATATTTGATTTAATTAATTGTTCGCACGTTTACTTTCTAAATATAGAAAATGGGAAAGTGGGCGAAAACTCACGAAACTCGAAATGAATTTTTTCGTGCAAAATCGAATCCCTGTATCAATAAACTGAGTTTGGAACCTGATAAATACAAAAATTGCAGACATAAACGACCAGATATTGATTTAATTAATTGTTCGCGTGTTTACTTTCTAAATATAGAAATATAAAAAGTTGGCAAAAACTGACGAAACTCGAAATGAATTTTTTCGTGTAAAATCGAATTCCTGTATCAATAAAACTGAGTTTAGAACCTGAGAAATACAAAAATTGCTGACATAAATGACCAGATATTGGATTTAATTAATTGTTCACGTGTGTACTTTCTAAATATAGAAAGTGGGAAAGTGGGCGAAAACTAACAAAACTCGAAATAATTTTTTCGTGCAAAATTGAATCACTCTATCAATAAAACTGAGTTTGGAACCTATACAAAATTGCTGATATTTTATTTAATTAATTGTTCACACGTTTACTTTCTAAATATAGAAAGTGGGCGAAAACTGACGAAACTTGAAATGAATTTTTTCGTGCAAAATCGAATCCTTTATCAATAAAACTGAGTTTGAAACCTGAGAAATACGAAATTGCTGACATAAACGGCCAGATATTTGATTTGATGAACTATTCGCGTGTTTATTTTCTAAATATAGAAAATGGGAAGTGGGCGAAAACAGACGAAACTTGAAATGAATTTTTTCGTGCAAAATCGAATCCCTGTATCAATAAAACTAAGTTTGGACCCTTAGAAATACAAAAATTGCTGACAAAAACGACAGATATTTGATTTAATTAATTGTTCGCACGTCTACTTTCTAAAAATAGAAAGTGGGAAAGTGGGCGAAAACTAAGAAGCTCGAAATGAATTTTTTCGTGTAAAATCGAATTCCTGAATAAAACTGAGTTTGGAACATGAGAAATACAAAAATTTCTGACACAAACGACCAGATATTGGATTTAATTAATTGTTCACGCTGTACTTTCTAAATATAGAAACTGGGAAAGTGGGCGAAAACTGTCGAAACTCGAAATGAATTTTTTCTTGCAAAATCTAATCCCTCTATCAATAAAACGAGTTTGAAACCTGTGAAACACAAAATTGCTGACATTAATGACCAGATATTTGTTTTAATTAATTGTTCGCCGTTTACTTTCTAAATATAGAATTGGGAAAGTGGGCGAAAACTCACGAAACTCGAAATGAATTTTTTCGTGCAAAATCGAATCCCTGTATCAATAAACTGAGTTTGGAACCTGATAAATACAAAAATTGCAGACATAAACGACCAGATATTTGATTTAATTAATTGTTCGCGTGTTTACTTTCTAAATATAGAAATATAAAAAGTTGGCAAAAACTGACGAAACTCGAAATGAATTTTTTCGTGTAAAATCGAATTCCTGTATCAATAAAACTGAGTTTAGAACCTGAGAAATACAAAAATTGCTGACATAAATGACCAGATATTGGATTTAATTAATTGTTCACGTGTGTACTTTCTAAATATAGAAAGTGGGAAAGTGGGCGAAAACTAACAAAACTCGAAATAATTTTTTCGTGCAAAATTGAATCACTCTATCAATAAAACTGAGTTTGGAACCTATACAAAAATTGCTGATATTTTATTTAATTAATTGTTCACACGTTTACTTTCTAAATATAGAAAGTGGGCGAAAACTGACGAAACTTGAAATGAATTTTTTCGTGCAAAATCGAATCCTTTATCAATAAAACTGAGTTTGAAACCTGAGAAATACGAAATTGCTGACATAAACGGCCAGATATTTGATTTGATGAACTATTCGCGTGTTTATTTTCTAAATATAGAAAATGGGAAGTGGGCGAAAACAGACGAAACTTGAAATGAATTTTTTCGTGCAAAATCGAATCCCTGTGTATCAATAAAACTAAGTTTGGACCCTTAGAAATACAAAAATTGCTGACAAAAACGACAGATATTTGATTTAATTAATTGTTCGCACGTCTACTTTCTAAAAATAGAAAGTGGGAAAGTGGGCGAAAACTAAGAAGCTCGAAATGAATTTTTTCGTGTAAAATCGAATTCCTGAATAAAACTGAGTTTGGAACATGAGAAATACAAAAATTTCTGACACAAACGACCAGATATTGGATTTAATTAATTGTTCACGCGGTGTACTTTTATAATATAGAAACTGGGAAAGTGGGCGAAAACTGTCGAAACTCGAAATGAATTTTTTTCTTGCAAAATCTAATCCTCTATCAATAAAACCGAGTTTGAAACCTGTGAAACACAAAAATTGCTGACATTAATGACCAGATATTTGTTTTAATTAATTGTTCGCGCGTTTACTTTCTAAATATAGAATGTGGGAAAGTGGGCGAACACTGACGAAACTCGAAATGAATTTTTTCCTGCAAAATCGAATCCCTGTATCAATAAACTAAGTTTGGAACCTGAGAAATACAAAAATTGCTGACATAAACGACCAGATATTTGATTTAATTAATTGTTCGCGTGTTTACTTTCTAAATATAGAAATATAAAAAGTGGGCTAAAACTTACGAAACTCGAAATGAATTTTTTCGTGTAAAATCAAATTCCTGTATCAATAAAACTGAGTTTAAAACCTGAGAAATAAAAAAATTGCAGACATAAATGACCAGATATTGGATTTAATTATTTGTTCGCGCGTGTACATTCTAAATATAGAAAGTGGGAAAGTGAGCGAAAACTAACGAAACTCGAAATGAATTTTTTCGTGCAAAATCTAATCCCTCTATCAATAAAACTGAGTTTGAAACCTATATAAAAATTGCTGACATAAACGACCAGATATTTGATTTAATTAATTGTTCACTCGTTTACTTTCTAAATATAGAAAGTGGGAAAGTGGGCGAAAACTGACGAAACTCGAAATGAAATTTTTCGTGCAAAATCGAATCTCTTTATCAATAAAACTGAAATTGAAACCTCAGAAATACAATAATTGCTAACATAAACAACCATATATTGGATTTAATTAATTATTCGCGCGTTTCTTTCTTAAGGGGGAAAGTGGGAGAAAATAGACGAAACTCGAAATGAAATTTTTCGTGCAAAATCGAATCCCTGTATCAATAAAATTAAGTTTGGAACCTCAAAAATACAAAAATTGCTGACAAAAACGACCAGATATTTGATTTAATTAATTGTTCGCGCGTTTACTTTCTAAATATAGAACGCGGGCGAAAACTACGAAACTCGAAATGAATTTTTTCGTGCAAAATCGAATTCCGGTATCAATAAAACTTAGTTTGAAACCTGAGAAATACAAAAATTGCTGACATAAACGACCAGATATATGATTGAGTTAATTGTTCGCGCTTTTACTTTTTAAATATAGAAATATAAAAAGTTGGTATAAACTGACGAAACTCGAAATGAATTTTTTCGTGTAAAATCGAATTCATGTATCGATAAAACTGAGTTTATAACCTGAGAAATACAAAAATTGCTGACATAAACGACCAGATATTGGATTTAATTAATTGTTCGGGCGTGTACTTTATAAATATAGAAAGTGGGAAAGTGGGCGAAAACTAACGAAAATCAAAATCAATTTTTTTGTGCAAAATTGAATCACTCTATCAATAAAACTGAGTTTGAAACCTATACAAAAATTGCTGACATAAACGACCAGATATTGGATTAATTAATTGTTCACGTGTTTACTTTCTAAATATAGAAAGTGGGAAAGTGGGCGAAAACTAACGAAACTCGAAATGAATGTTTTCATGCAAAATCGAATCCCTTTATCAATAAAACTGAGTTTGAAACCTGAGAAATACAAAAATTGCTGACATAAATGGCCATATATTGGATTTAATTAATTGTTCGCGCGTTTACTTTCTAAATATAGAAAGGGGGTGGGCGAAAACTGACGAAACTCAAAATGAATTTTTTCGTGCAAAATCGAATTCCTGTATCAATAAAACTAAGTTTGGAACCTGAGAAATACAAAAATTGATGATATTTTATTTGATTAATTGTTCAGGGCGTTTACTTTCTAAATATAGAAAGTGGGCGAAAACTGACGAAACTTGAAATAGATTTTTTCGTGGAAAATCGAATCCCTGTATCAATAAAACTGAGTTTGGAACCTATACAAAATTGCTGACATAAACAAACAGATATTTGATTTAATTAATTGTTCACGCGTTTACTGTCTATATTAATATAGAAAGTGGGAAAGTGGGCGAAAACTGACGAAACTCGAAATGAATTTTTTCGTGCAAAATCGAATCCCGTTATCAATAAAACTGAGTTTGCAACCTGAGAAATACAAAAATTGCTGACATAAACGGCCATATATTCGATTTAACTAATTATTCGCGCGTTTACTTTCTAAATATAGAAAGGGGGAAGGGGAAAACTGAAGAAACTCGAAATGAATTTTTCGTGCAAAATCGAATCTCTGTATCAATAAAACTAAGTTTGTACCCTGAGAAATACAAAAATTGCTGACAAAAACGAACAGATATTTGATTTAGTTAATTGTTCCCGCGTTTACTTTCTAAATATAGAAAGGGGGCGAAAACTGACGAAACTCGAATCCCTGTATCAATAAAACTGAGTTTGGAACCTGAGAAATAGATAAATTGCTGACATTAATGACAAGATATTTGATTTAATTAATTGTTCGCGCGTTTACTTTCTAAATATAGAAAGTGGGAAAGTGGGCGAAAACTGACGAAGCTCGAAATGAATTTTTTCGTGCAAAATCGAATTCCTGAATATTACTGAGTTTGAACATGAGAAATATAAAAATTTCTGACATAAACGACCAGATATTGGATTTAATAAATTGTTCACGCGGTCTACTTTCTGAATATAGAAAGTGGGAAAGTGGGCGAAAACTGACGAAACTGGAAATGAATTTTTTCGTGCAAAATCTAATCCCTCTATTAATAAAACTGAGTTTGGAACCTGAGAAATACAAAAATTGCTGACAAAAACGACCAGATATTTGATTTAATTAATTTTTCGCGCGTTTACTTTCTAAATATAGAAAGTCGGCAAAAACTTACGAAACTCGAAATGAATTTTTTTGTGCAAAATCGAATCCTTGTATCAATAAAACTGAGTTTGGAACCAGAGAAATACAAAAATTGCTGACTTAAACGACTAGATATTTGATTTGATTAATTGTTCATGCGTTTACTTTCTAAATATAAAACTATAAAAAGTGGGCGAAAACTGAAGAAACTCGAAATGAATTTTTTCGTGTAAAATTGAATTCGTGTATCAATAAAACTGAGTTTAGAACCTGAGAAATACAAAAATTGCTGACATAAACGACCAGATATTGGATTTAATTAATTGTTCGCGCGTGTAAGTTCTAAATATAGAAATTGAGAAAGTGGGCGAAAACTAACGAAACTCGAAATAAATTTTTTCGTGCAAAATTGAATCTCTCTATCAATAAAACTGAGTTTGGAACCTGAGAAATACAAAAATTGCTATAAACGACCAGATATTTGATTTAATAAATTGTTCGCCGCGTTTACTTTCTAAATATAGAAAGATGGAAAGTGGGCGAAAACTGACGAACGCTCGAAATGAATTTTTTCTTGCAAAATCGAATTTCTGTTTAAAACTGAGTTTGGAACATGAGAAATACAAAAATTACTGACATAAACGACCAGATATTGGAGTTAATTAATTGTTTGCGCGTGTACTTTCTAAATATAGAAAGTGGGAAAGTTGGCGAAAACTGACGAATGTAAGAGTGTAAGATACATGAATGAATGAAGTCTAGGGGCTATTCGGTTCTTAACTTATAGTGAGTTATGCTTTGTTATGTGAGGAAATGGAAGATTAAAAGTTCAGGGGGCAAACGCCATTTGTTGAAAGTTGATTATGAAGAGGAAGCAAGGAGAGAGCTGCGACCGCCAGTTACGGTCCACCCAACCGTCGGTTACGGTTGGGTGATAGTAGCGCAGAATGATCAGAAAGTCGGAACCGTAAGACCGTCAGTTACGGTTGTGTTATTCAGCAAACATAAAGTTGGGACCGTAACCGACGGTCCCTGGCCGTCAGTTACGGTCCAGTTGACGGAAAAATGCGACTTTTAGGTGTAATAAGTATATTAGGGTTTCAAGATGCCTCCAATATAATCTTCACTTCCAAGAACGAACTAAGACACTTCCAAGGCTCCAATATCAAGGCTTTTTCAACCGTTTCATCATAATCTTCCATCGAATCAATCATTCGATCATGAATTCATCATCATTCAAGATTTTTGTTGGTTTCTCAAGTGAGATGAGCGGCTAAATTCTTCGTGGTTTCCTCCGGTTGGAGGGTTTTCGTATGTTAGTTCAGTTTATGTGTTTATAACTTGTTTGAATCCGGCAATCTAAGCATTCGATGCTTTTTGTCGGTAACTTGATTCATGGATTGTAAACGGTTACTTTTATTTAACTTTAATTCTTAATCATTCAGTTCCCGAGAGTTCTAGTAATTGGGATTTATTTGACATGGGATTAGGGTTAGTAATTGTAATTGATATTTTTTTATAACCTCCCGTTATGTATTGACCGGAGTACTTAGTCTACAACTATCACGATTGATGAATTCGGGTTTACACTCATGTCTATGTGAGTGTTAAGTTAGACACATAGTTGAATTTAACTGGAAATCTGAATGCCGGAGGAACCATTCTTCCTCCATTTGATTACAATCTCATTTAATTCGTTTTATTTCGTTAATTTAGATAATTTCCACCCCAAACAAACAGATTTTCCATTTAAGTAATAGTTAATTCATACTTTGCATGACACTAACGACAGTTATCAAAATGGCGTCGTTGCCGGGGTGGCGTGCGCAAAGTGTTTAAGTGTTAAGTTTAGCTAGATATAGATAAAAATCCAAAAATATTTCTGTTTTATTTTGTTTCGTTCAGAATTACGCGAGGTTTCTTTTGTTTGTGTGTGCAGGTGATCGTGGTTGTGTACGCATCATACTAGGAACTCCAGGAACTCATCACCGTTAGTCTTTGATCCAGAAATTGAAAGAACAGCTCGACATACTCGAGTTGTACATCGAGGAAACAGAGTTCTACAGTCGCCAATCACAGCATCGAAAGCAATGGAAAACTCAAGTGGTCATGAAAACCAGCCAGTCACTCCGTCTCAACAACACCAATTCATACCAACACAAACCCAACTAAGGATGGCAATGAGTCGGGTTCGGGTCGGGTATTGCTAATCCCATACCCATACCCGGTTGTAAAATCGTGTCCCATACCCGACCCAATACCCGTCGGGTATTTGTCTGGTAATTACCCATCGGGTACCGGGTATACCCGCGGGTATCATATTTGTCCGGTGTAAATTGTATAATTATTGTATAGGCTTTATTTGTTTTTATATAGTTTTTAGTGTATATTATATTCTTTTGTGTTTTGTCAGGTCCTGATGCTGATGCAAATGGAGAGAAAACGAGTAATAAGGAAATAACCAGCCAGTTGGGCAGAGTAGGACGCCAGTGACCGAATTAAAATTATCGTTATTTTCTTGAGTGGGCCGATGCTACTATCTCTAATTTATAACTCGAAGGACCTGAATTGCAATAAGTGAAAGTGAAAAATTCATCTTGGCATGAGATAAATGTGAAGGGACCAAAAGTGCACGTTATGAAAAACTTTGAATTAATTCCAAAGTACAAAACAAAGATGCTGTTATTGAGGCAAACAATTCAAAATGCCATAGAGAATTTCTAAATCATATGCATGCCACCGCCAATATTTCCTTGCCTTGGGCCGGTTTGAGTTTCGTGAGAGAAGGCCCGGCCCATACATTCCTCTACCAACTCGTCAAAAGCCCGAGAAACTAAGAATTGTATTTGATGCAGATTACAATATTTTGAACCAATATTATTCGATATATATCATACAAAGGCTGCAAGTGGCGAAAAAAAAAAGAGAACAAGAACGGCCGGCGACGGCTGTTAGGAGCAGACGAACAGAAGGTCTAGAGGGCAATTTGGAGCAGAGTTTCACGGTTCAAGATACGAGTCCGGGGTTTGCAAATAATTAGTGTTCAGTTTTAATAACTTTGTGTTTTTCAAACTTGATACTATGATTTATTATTAGTTTAAGATTTGTTTCTTTTTCTTGACTATGGTTATCGGCTAAACACTTAACTGCCTAGACTATGATGAATTGATTGATATAAAGTTTACACCTTTTTCGTTAATTACATGTTTGTTATGGATTAATTGTGCTCTGTAAGCAGTTTGTTTATCTGGCTTGGTGTGTATGCATGCTTTGATTTGGTTTTCTGTTTTCCATTGCTTCATATGATTCTTGATGACTGTCTATATCATGGAATAGAGTCGTATTAGGTTGTAAATTTTTATGAGTGTCTATATCACATAATAAGTTCATAATCTTTAGGGTTAAGTAGTCATTCAACCTTAGAATTGATAGTTAACATGTTACTAGATTTTAGTGTTCTACTAGTCCTAATACCTGGAAAGTGAGGGGCTATTGATAGGTCTTACCCGGTGAATTGCTATAGTCGGTCTTTGGAAAAAGTCCATGCCTTTGTTGACCCGTCGGTTTATTAGTCTATCAAGTCAAGTTAGATATTCAAACTACCCTAGATCTATAATTGGAAAAGAGTAGGTTATCATTAGGGTACTCACACAATATTAGACAACTGGAAAGACGTCTAATCAACCAGTAGGATTAACGGCCTAGGTAACGCCATAAGTTTCACCTCGAGAAGGGTTGAGGGGCTTAACTGGTATTTAATAGGTTTAGTATCATAAGATCCCGGTTCCAGAAAACGAGTAATTGACTTAATTGGTAAATTCTTAAAATCAATCCAGGATTCTAGTCTAGGTAGTCTTCATCACCATCTGAGTTCAGTCTTCGTATTAGTTCGTATTCACATAGTTTTAGTTAATAATTAGTTTGATAGATTTCCTTAGATTTTCCGTAACCCCCCCCCCAACCAAATAAACAAATTAGTATGTCTGTGTCAGTCATAGTCTAGATCGAGTCGTTCACGTAATTAGTAGAGTCTCGTGGGTTCGATACTCGGACTTACTTTAGCTGTACTTCATTGACCGGTACACTTGTCGGTTGTGTGGTTTAGGTTTAGGTAGAGTCTAGGTTTATAAATTTAAAACTTAGTGTCTAGATTAGAGAGTCTAACTTAGTTAATTTTAGTAGCCTGTTTAGCATACATCAGGTATACCCATTAATTTGTAAAAAGATATATGTTTGGGATTCCAAGTACATATTTTACTATTATAGGTATATAATTTTATTTATGCAACAACTATTATAAATTTAAAATGTACATTACATACATATAAGTTTAATTATAAATTTATAATACTTTTATAATACTTATACGTATATAATTCACAAAATACAAAATATAAATACTATTATCAAATACATATACTAAAAGAAATTTATTTTTTCACATTATGAACATACAAAAATAAGAAAATATATTAAAAATTCGGGTATATGATCGGGTATATAGTTCGGGTAAACGGGTATGTGGTTTCGGTTAATCGGGTCGGGTATCACCTAATCCCATACCCGACCCATACCCGAAAAAAACTTTAAAACCAAACCCATACCCGGCCCAATACCCGTCGGGTATCGGGTATACCTGTCCCATTTGTGTCGGATTTCGGGTATACCCATCGGGCTCGGGTATTTTTGCCATCCCTAAACCCAACCAACACCCAATACAACCATAGCATCGGAACCACAATCGCAAACTGCACAGCCTGCTGTTACAAAAATGCCACCTTTGCCAACACCACCATTCCCGAACCTTAGCAACCTTCCACCTTATCCCAGCCAAACATACGAACAAACATCAACCTTTCAACACTCGTTACCTTATGTTCGGGTTGTTGCTGACAACAATGCAACTCCACTAGATCAAACCGGACCTTCTACCTCAACTACCACATTCCTCAACAAACACAATTTGCTTATTTTCAACCTCCACAGTTGCCTCAACATTATTCAGCAAGAGCAAATATGTTGAACCCATAGGAGAGAATGTATGGATATGAGGAGAGTTATGACATATATGAAGGGTATGGAGGAAATCAATATGATGGGCAAATGATGGGATTAGGAATGCAAACGGGGAATGGCACAGGGATTCAAACAACAGGGCAACATCAATCAATTCAGGCGACACATCAGGTGAATCAGTGATCAGGTAACACGTTGCCTCAGTTTCAACAAGTTCCAACCCAATAACAACAGCAAGTGCAACAGCCTGAGCCATTGAATCAACAACCATACAGACTCGATATCCCATTACCATCACCAGTGCCTCAGATGCCGGGTCAAGCAAGACCTCTTCCCAGAAATCTAGCTCAACAAGTCAACCCTCAAGGGGTATTCCCATTATATACAATCGGGGACCACTTAGAGGGGTGGATATCATTTTAAACCGGCCATAGAAAATAATACTTCACCAGTGGTAGTTCCGCAATTGCGAGGAGGAAGGTCATTCGAAGTACGTGAACAGTCAATCGCCAATCTACCAAAGGATCATGGTCAAGCTCACGAGGAGCCATATTTCCATTTGGCAGCATATGATGCTCTGTGTAACACCATAGGGGGTCAAGGGTTTACAACGGATGATGTGAAGTTGGTACTCTTCCAATTCACACTTGAAGACAAAGCTCAGAAATGGTTTCACTCCCTTCCTTCGGCATCAATCTTTACATGGCCTGAAATGCAACAGTTCTAGACGAATTTTATACTGCCTTGCGGACAAACAATGCAAGGAAAGATATTCGAGGCTTCCGACAACAACAGGGTGAACTCTTTCACGAAACACTGAATCGTTTTAAGATGATGCTCAAGAATTGCCCACATCACGGAATTCAGTTGTGGAATTATTGAATGCGTTTCATGAAGGTCTGATTGAAGAAGATGTACGAGAAGTGAATTCCGCGTCAAACGGCACTTTTGGTGCTAATGATGAAGTGGTAGATTGGGAGTTTCTTGAGCGAACTGATAGAAATTCGAAGCGAAAGGCACAATCTTTGAGAAGCACGCGACATTCGGTAGTACAAGCTGTAGAAAGTCCACCCGAAGCTAGTGGGTCGATGCCTTATTGCGGACATTATGGAGATCGCGGGCATATAGCAGATCCGTGTACAGTGGTTCTGGGGGGAAGTGACGATGTCCACTTTGTTCAAGGTGGAGGTAGAAATTTTACCTTGCAATCGAACACATATCATCCAGGTCTTAGGATTCATCCAAACTTGAGTTATGGGAACGCGAATAATCAGCTCAACCCGGGATTTCAAGGAAACAATCAATATGGTGGCCAAAGGAATTTCAATCAAAACCGGTTTCAAGGTAATTTTCAAAGAGGCTATCAGAATAATCAAGGAGGACCTAAGGGACCTTCTAATGATGCTGGAAGTGGCGATGTGATGGAAGTGCTAAAGTCAATTCAGCAAGATTTACAGAAGAGGACTCCAATGGATGAGATGCGACAAGACCATTCAAACATTGACTACAAGATGGGCCAACTCGCGACAGAGGATGTAGGAGTTGAAACAGACTAGCGGAAAGCTACCAAGTGACACAACAACAAATCCTGCTCATCAAAAGAAAAGTAGTCCAATCGGTCAGGTAAGTGCTCTTCGCAGTGGTAAGGTTTACAATAAAATCGATACTCCACCACAATTTGTTGATGGCGTGGTGGAGGAATTGGGTGAGGATGGTGAGAGTAGTGATGAGTCGGAACCAAATGTCATAAAAATTGATAATCATACCCGTGCTAACAGAGTTGAGCCAACCAAGGCTAGGGAAGGGGAACCGATTCCACCTCCCTTTCCCGAGGCCTTGAAAAATCCGGGTAACACGAGCATAATCAATAAAAGGGGACCTCAACCGGAGGAGATCTGGGAGGTATTTAAACAAGTAAAAGTTAATTTACCCTTAACTGATGCCATTAAGCAGGTTCCGGCTTATGCTAAATATCTTAAGGACTTGTGCACCCCAAAAACGGCAACACATGGTCCCTAAGAAAATTTATTTAACTGATAGAGTGAGTGCCGTTGTGAATGGCGTGCTTCCACCTAAGCTACGCGATCTGGGAACGCCCTTGATTTCTATTCAACTGGGTGATTTTAAAATGAGCATGGCGTTATTGGATCTAGGGGCTAGCGTGAGCATTCTCCCGGGAAGCTTGTACGACCAATATGACTTTGGTCCACTACGTCATGCCGACACCAACGTGGTGTTGGCAGATTTGACCCCAAAGCTTCCCCAACGAATAGGGCACGGCGTGATTGTTAAGGTGGAAGATTCTATTTTCCAGTGGATTTCTTAGTGCTCGATTACGTTTCTTCTGATCAAGCTGATCAACCAAATGTGATTTTGGGCCGACCTTTCTTAGCCACTGCACATGCGCAGATCGACTGTCGTACAGGCACAATTGATATGACTTTTGGCAATAGAAAGGTCCGATTAAATGTGTTTTCTAACGTGTCTGACATGTTTTCTAGTGACTAATGTTTCATGGCAGATATCATAGATGGATGTTATCCTCACATGGAAGAGGACACACCCGAGTTTTGTTTTCTGTGTGACAGGACCGAGGAAAATCACATGTGTGATTTGGAGGTGGAGGTTCAGAAATTGGAGGTACAGGCGGTGCAGGAAAGAAGGCCTCCATGGACTCATCATGTGGAGAGTCTCCCAGCTGAGATTTTGTCAGGTGTAAAACCATCACTGATCGACCCACCGCATGTCGAGTTGAAGGAGTTGCCGGTGCATTTGAAGTATGCATTTTTGGGGGAGGTCAGACTCTTCCGGTGATTATTGCAGCAAATTTAGAGAAGGAACAAGAGGAGGCACTGCTGAAAGTGCTGAAGACCCATCGAGCAGCGATTGGGTGGACTCTCGCATACTTAAAAGGTATTAGTCCGTCTATTTGTATGCATAAAATTATTACTGATGCAGATGCAAAGCCTGCACGTGACACGCAAAGGCGGCTAAATGCGAACATGAGAGAAGTTGTGAAGAAGGAAGTGCTCAAATGGTTGGACAATGGGATCATCTATCCCATTTCAGACAGTGCATGGGTAAGTCCAACTCAGACAGTGCCGAAGAAAGCAGGAATTCAGGTAGTCAAGGGCGAAAACGGTGAGCAAATAGCCACTCGGCCGGTAACCGGGTGCGGGTTTGTATTGATTACAGGAAATTAAATGCTGCCACATCAAAGGATCACTTTCCTTTGCCCTTTATAGATCAGATTGTCAGAAATTATCACGCAGAAATAATACTGCTTTCTTAACGGTTATTCGGGGTACAATCAGATCACCATCCACCCCGATGACCAAGAAAAGACAACATTCACATGCCCCTATGGTACATTCGCATTCAGGCGAATGCCATTTGGGCTGTGTAATGCCCCGACCACGTTCCAACAGTGCATGATGAGTATCTTTTCAGATATGGTCGGGGACGCCCTAGAAATTTTTATGGATGACTTTTCAGTCTTTAGGTCATCATTTGATACTTGCTTGAATGAGTTGTCTAGGGTATTAGAACGATGTGTCCAAACAAACCTAGTGCTTAGTTGGGAAAAGAGCCATTTCATGGTTCAGGAGGGCATAGTTTTAGGTCATGTTGTGTCTAGTAAGGGGATTGAGGTTAATAGGGCTAAAATTAAAGTGATTTCTACATTACCTCCCCCTACGAATGTGAAAGGTGTCCGTTCCTTTTTAGGACACGCCGGGTTTACCGTAGGTTTATTAAGGGTTTTAGTGTCATAACGAAACCTTTGTGTAACCTCTTGCTAAAAGATGTTCCTTTTGAATTTGATGACAAATGCTTAAAAGCTTTTAATGTGTTGAAGGAACAATTAGTACAAGCCCCGATCTTGCAATCACTAGACTGGACTAAACCTTTTGAAATCATGTGTGATACAAGTGATTTCGCCACTAGGTCAGAGAGTAGATAAGAAACCGGTAGTTATCTACTACGCAAGCAAAACTCTCTCCGATGCGCAACTAAATTACACTACAACGGAGAAAGAGTTGCTTGCGGTTGTCTATGCGTTAGACAAATTCCGGGCATACATTTGGGGAAGTAAAGTGATTGTTTACTCTGATCATAGTGCAGTTAGGTACTCAATGAAAAAGAAGTATGCCAAACCGAGGCTGATTCGATGGATCCTACTACTGCAGGAATTTGATTTGGAGATCAGAGATAAAAAGGGGTGTGAAAATGTGGTGGCCGATCATTTGTCACGGCTTCCGACTGAAGTAGAGGATGTCACACCGGAGATCAATGAGCAATTCCCTGATGAGTTTATTATGTCGGTAAGTTCTGGACCTTGGTATGCTAATTTCGCCAATTATCTTTGTACAGGTACTGTACCGGATGCATGGAACAAGCGAAGGAAGCAGCAGTTCCTCACGCAGGTGAAGAACTATATTTGGGATGAGCCAGACTTGTTCCGCATTAGTGTTGATCAGATAATCCGGCGATGTGTTCCCGAGATGGAATTTCGGGAAGTGCTTCAGCATACTCACTCATCTGCTTGTGGTGGACATTTTAGCGGTCAGAAGACAGGTCATAAGGTTCTTGAGTGTGGTCTCTATTGGCCCACTTTATTTAAAAATGCTTTTGAATTCGCTAAACATTGTACAAATTGCCAAAAGATGGGTGGGATCTCAAAAAGGGACGAAATGCCATTGCAACCAATTTTGGTTGTTGATATTTTTGATGTATGGGGAATTTATTTCATGGGCCCCTTCCCCAATTCGAATGGTAATCTTTACATCTTAGTAGCGGTTGGTTATGTCTCGAAATGGATTGAGGCAATCGCAACTAAGATGAATGACCATGCCGTTGTTTGCAGGTTTGTCCAATCAAATATTTTTGCAAGATTTGGGATTCCCCGAGTGATCATAAGTGATGGGGGATCCCACTTTAAAAACTTTAATTTTGGCAAACTGCTTAAACGGTACGGTGTGGACCATCGAATTGCTACACCATATCATCCACAAACAAGTGGGCAGGTTGAAGTGTTGAATAGAAAAATTAAAGAAATTTTGCAAAAGACGGTGCGAACTGACCGTAAGGATTGGTCGTCCAAATTGGATGACGCCTTATGGGCTTATCGCACTGCCTATAAAACCCCTATCGGCACTACACCCTATATATTGGTGTATGGGAAGGGTTGTCACTTACCCATGGAAATCGCGCATCGGGCCCTATGGGCGGTTAAACAAGTCAATACTGATTACTCTGATGCAGGTACTCATCGAATGTTGAAGCTAAGTGAGCTTGATGAATTACGTCACGAGGCGTATGATACCACTGCCGCATATAAAGAAAACATGAAAGCGGTGCATGATGCAAAACTACGGCGTTCGGTGTTATTGATATGTCAGCAGGTTTGGTTATATAACTCACGTCTTAAATTGTTTCCAGGTAAATTGAGAAGCAAATGGACTGCTCCGTTTGTTATCATGAGAGTGGGTCAATTTGGGGATGTGGAGATTGAGGACCCGAAGGAACAGCGAAGACAGGTGGTGAATGGGCACCGGTTGAAGCCATATCTTGACGGTGATGATTTGAATTCTTTATCAGAGGAGGTGAGCTTTCTTGCAGGTTCACCGGAATATACGACTGATTGAGAGGCACGAGAAGTCCGGCTGAAGACTAAAACTTAGCGCTACCAGGAGGCAACCCGGATGTTGGTACATATTCCTTTCTTTTATTATTATTCTTATAAAAGTGGTTTAAAAGTTTGTTGTGAGTATACCTGCAACTTTGAGCAAGTGTGGGGACGTTGAAGACGTCCAGGTATGTTTTCGGTCTATGTGTCGCGGTCGACACGCATTGTTAAAGGGGGGTGGAGTGGGCGAGTAATTATTATTCAATTTGTTAAAGGTGAATTATGTCTTCATGCGTCGTGCTCTAAATAAAATTTTTAAACTGCAAAAAGAAATGAAAATAGGTAACCGAAACCGACGGCTCCCAACCGTCAGTTACGGTTGGGAGTTTCTGTTAACAAAACAAACAGCCACACCTGACCGTAACCAACGATCAGGGGGCCGTAGGTTACGGTCGCGAGATGAAAGCCGGGTGGGAGTTCGGGTTTGACCCGAATATGTTTAAAAACCCGAATTCTAAACGAAATTATTCATGCTCACCCACTTTAGGTCAGATTTTCATCACATAGCAACCACAAAAAACCTTATCTTTCTTTCATCTTCATCTCCTTCTTCACCAAAACACCCAAAACTCCATAGCCACCAAGCTTCACAAAAGCTTCGTTCCTCAACCAAATCGAGCGATTCAAGAGTCCATTCTGATTATTTTTTTGAGAGGAACAAAACCTTACCATTGGTTTTCACCAAAAACGCCCAGATTCGTCCGAATCAGTTCGCACCCGAAGAACCCTAGATTCCAAATTTGGGGGTTTTTGCTTAAACTTCAATCTCAAGCTATTTTTGTGTTTTCAAACCCATACAAGTGAAAAAGGTATGATTTTTATTACTCTTTTGCACCGATTTGATGAAGGCAAGGTAGTATTGTTAAGTTTATGCATTGTTCATGTTTATTTAGTTATTTAATGAGTGATTAAGCATGTTTTGAGCACGAGTTTGTGATTGTTATCTTGCTTAATGAATTGAAATGGGGTAAAAGGAAAATATACGAGGGTTTGGATAGATGTTATTGCTAGTAGGACATTATAAAACTTGTTTGATATTAGTTAATGAACCACATTCTGATTTCTATAATTGAAGTGAGAGATCAAATCTGGTTGGTAAGGATTTAGCTAATAATCAAGGTATAGTCATGGCAAAGAACAAGTGTGGGGAGGTCTCATGAACTACACACTTGTTCTGATTTGATTGTGAATTGATTGGGCTAATTTGGAGTGTTTTTGTGTGTGTGTGATTGCAGATGGTGCGATCAAGGCCAGGAAAGGAACCTGCAGTTGAAGTTTCATCGAATGCTCCAAAACGAGCAAGACAAGGGAGTGGGGTAGAAATACAAGATGAAGCTATGGAGGATGTTGTTGAACCTACAAGGGGGCATGGTGATGTCCCTTATCGTCCTACATGGAGAGAAGGACCGCTTAACAAACAAGAAGCGGCTTACCAAGCAGAGTTGTTTTATGAGAAGATGGGTGACGCCCAATCAATTCGGGATAATATGTGTTTTGAGAAGTTGATAAAGAAGGATGATATGAGGGCCTTGGGGTTTTATGAGAAGTTTACAGCGCTCGGTTGAGAAAATGTAATGGATTTTTGTGGGGCTCGGAATGGGGACGTATACGTTAAAAGTGTAATGGCATGGCTGAGTACACTAATGAAAGAGGATGGAGCTAATCCACCAAAGACCGTCAAACTAACGGGAAAAGTCAATGGGAAGCCGACGACGATGTCATTAGCGTCGCTGAATCAGTTATGCAAGTTTGATTCGAAGCAAGATAGCTTTTACACGTATATCAACGAGAATGACTACTTCAATGAACAAAGAAATCTCGTTGCAGAACCTATTATGTATTCAGAGTTGTTTTTGATGGAGAGAAGTGTGGAAATGAAGAAAGACAATCTTAAGCCATTGGTGAGGCTTTTACTGATGTTATGCATAACCAATGTTACCCCAAGGTTGGGAGATATAGTTGCGGTTCGGAAACCAGAATTGGCGGTTCTTTATGCGCTTATGACAGGACAGATTCACTTGTCTTTTCGTCAGCTGGTCATGATGCATATTTGGTAAGCGCGTAATGCAAAGAAGAAGAAGCTGATCCCGCACGTTCGTTTGATCAGTGCATTCCTTGTGAAGCAATGGGTTGTCCCACAGTCTGACAATCCTGTTAAAAAGGCTCATATTACATTTTCAATTGAGGACGCATCAAACAGTGATCGAACGACGTATAAAAAGACCAAGTTGTGGCACAAGGTGAAATTTGGGGATGGAGCTAAGTTAAAAATCTTGCAGTGGGGTAAGCAGAGACCTGGTCAAGGAGAGATGGATGACCAGGATTCAAGTGATGAGGAGTTGTTGAAAAGAAGAAGAGAAGCGGGGGATAGATGTAGGTGCAAGGTCGAGCAGGCAACACGAAGAGCCGAGGCAGTCTGATAATTCATGGGGAGTGTTTGATGACGACATGCAAGCACGAGTACGAAGTAGTCAGCTACCACAATATGAAGGTTGGGAAATGTGGCAGAAATCTTTGTATGACCAGGGCTCGAGATTGGAGGTTACGAGGGAGAGACAACACGAAGAGTTGATGGGGTTCATGAGGCGTTCTGATCGGGTACGCCATATTAGTGGGCAGATGGAGTTTAATATGCGGGCGTACGATGAGAATCAGCTACGGCATTATCATGATTACTACAATGGAGTCCCGTACACAGAGAATCCACCGTATGTGGATTATAGCCAGTTGCCTCCCTATGAGCCTGGTACCCCCCGTCATCCAATTCCTCAAGCTCACGGATCAATGTAGTTGCCGAGAGAGTATTCAGAGCCACACTTTCAGAGCTCTTACCCATACCAGCCACCGCCCTACGAGTACCCGTCTCAGCAGCAGCAGCAAGGAGCTCAGTCGTCATCTTCGTCTCAGCAGCCGAACCCGCAAGCAGGAGGCTTAGCGGATATTTTTGACAAGAGCTCCTTTTATGAACATCTTGGCGAGTATTACGGTGGACAACTGGGTCCATCGTATCAGTGAGCACTCTCTGACCCGTTCAGGTCCATGTGCTTTTTCTTATTTGTGTTAAATAATTTACTGCTTTTATTTTGGTGTGTTTCTGTGTTTTGGTGGTGTTTAAACTTATTATGTTGTGTTATGGGAATGAGTGTTATTTATTTGTTAGGAATTATCCGCTCAGTTAGGTTTGTTTAGTTGGATTCCTTAGGCAAAATCTTAAAGCACCGTACAGTGGGGACAATGTATGTAACATCCGTCAAAAACCGGATTTACCAAACCCGCTTCGTTTATTAACCGAACAATCAGTTAAAAATTCCGTTACGTATTTAATGCCCAAATTAATTTTAAACGATACATAATTAATAAGTATATTGGAATATAAAAGTTATATTTGAAAAAGTATTAAAAATAGTGGTTTAAAAATAAAAGGCTGAAGCCGGGTTTCGAACCCGGGTCAACCAGTTATAAGCCAAGTCTTAACTCCCACACGCTCAACCACTCCGCCACTTGTGTTTCTTGTTCATTATTAGAAACAATTAATTCAAATACACAAACTCGAATTCAAACTGACCGCGCCCAAATCGCAGTCGTCGGAAATCCCGACGATTTCGCCGAGATTGGACGGTTTCTTCTGATTTAACCGACGCATTAACTTTAACATCGGTTATAACCGATGTCCAGTCCGCGACACAAGTCATAACCGCAGGAGAAATTATTGACCGACGAATCAAGTCGGTAATCGGACTAAATTCATCGATGTCTTTCCCTATAAATGCACCCTCTAACCTCTGATAGCCTTTTCGCTCACGATCACAACCATTCTCGACGAAATTTCACTCGCCGGAAACTTTATGCAACTCGCCGGAAAACCGAACCCCTTCACCTATGTGCCTTACTCTAAAAACAGAACACCTAGAGCTCATACCGAAGCCACCCACACTCACCTCAAGCTTCCTGAAGACCCACTGCCGCAAGACACACGTCGCCGGAATAACCTGCTGTGATCGGAAATTTCGCCGGCGAAACAGAGGATCTCTGTTTGGTATATCCTACACCTAATCTCTCTCGTTTTTATTAATCTCACATGTAGCTAATCACAACTTACTAAAGAAACTGATTATTTTTGTCAAAACAGTCGGACATCGATTCTGGTTAAGTTTAACGAAGAAGACGAAGTACTGATATGATATAAGATTAATTAAAAACAGTTTTATGAACGGGTTAGACACACAATCCAGTGGTGGACTGTGTGCAAACAATATGCATAACGTCCCGAGTTCGATTCTTGACACACGCACCTTCACAGAAATAAAATGCCTTTTTTTAGAGACCGAACCGGGTTAACTTCAGTAAGTTGTTAAGTATAATAAAAACCAGAATAATTACCAAGTTAGACACACAGTCCAGCGGTGGACTGTGTGCCAAACTAAACCACAGGTCCCGGGTTTAAGACATGTGGCGAGCACCGAGCCGATGCATTAAAATCGTTTTTAAAATAAATGATTTTCAGATTAATTCAATTAGTATATAAATATAATTAAAAACAGAAATATTTCGGGTTAGACACGTAGCTCAGTTGGTCGAGCTACGTGCACGCGAACGGGAGGTCTCGGTTCGAGTCCTGCCCGGCGCATACATTTACACAATAAAACCGGTCAACAGGTCAACGGTCAAAAAGTCAACATCTTTTTTATTATTTTTATTTATTTATTTTATTTAAAAATCAATTAAAAATACTTAAAAGAACATTTTTAAAGTTAGAAAATAGCTTTAAACTCACAAAAATATATCCAATAATCCTACTAAAATTGATTAATAAAATCCGCTTATTTACCGAACCATTATGTTATTATCTAGGTTAGTTTCACTCGTGGTTAAATCAAACTTCGTGCGCATTCAACATTATCAACCGAACGCACCCAATGTGAGTGAATCTTACAACTCCCCTTTTTAATTACACGTTTTGGGGTGTATCATGTGTCACTAAAATTAATTCGTTTATTTAAACTCGTGCCATACCATATTATGACTTAAACTTAGAATGTAAATGTTGTTTGTAGTTATGTATTTCATATTGTCAAGTTGTATGCAAATCATTCATTAGGCCCATCAGTTCCTCGTGGGAGACGAGTTGAGCAACGCGTGCCTCAAAACAATCTATTATTGTATGTTGTGCATTATTTAATATTAAGTGTTTTGTTAATAAGTTTACATCCATATTTACTCATATGTGGTTACGCACTTTATTTTATCAATTCAATAAACTTGTACAAATGTTTTTCATAGGATTCACTTGCCAACTTTTTGTTGATCCAAAAACCATTTTTACACATGATACAGGTGAACAGGATGAAGCAAGGAAAACATAGAAAATGCCTTAGAAGAAAATAATGAAGTCTAGAATGATGTGTAGGACATGATGTAATTATGATTGTATGTTTCCCTTTAAATTGTAATAGTAAATATGAAACGTTATAATAAATGTCATGAGCTTTGATGATAACCCAATCATGCCCCGATCACCTTTTCCGCTGCGGGTCGAGGTGTGACAGATTGGTATCAGAGCCATGACTATAGGGATATAGGATAGGTTATTAGACCCTTAGAGCCTATACTATAGTTGACTAGATTTTAATTATTTATGAGGTTACATGCAAACTTATGATATTTATTTGTTTCATATTTGTTTATACTTACAGTCAAACGTACATACTTACATACACATTCATCATACATATTTCAATGTTCACATATTCAAATCATCTTCATACTTTCGTTATTCAAAGATTTTTGTCGCATTTTTCATTTTTCAAATCTCATCAAAGTGAGTTCTGCGACGGGCATGTAGTAACTGTAAGGGTATAAGTACCGGTAGTCGGAACGTCCTGTCTAGGTTGGCATTCGTATAAATCCAAGATAACGGACCAGTTTGCCTACCTGGGGACTAACGATGAGAGTACGAAGGACCTATTAGGCCAAAGCATGCCACACCAAACGTCGTTCGAACTAACCCCACTTTGAGGTGTCACCGTGTCCACACCTGGACACATTCCGAATATCATACGTTACATATTTCTCGATTTTCTCCGGGTTTTAGTGTACGTAACCAGGCTAACACATGCAAACCATATGAAAAACCCGGTATTCATGGGGGCCCACATGATTACGAAGGTGAAGTATGGCGGCATGCAAGGCCCAATTACGAGCAAAGCCCAAGACATCCTATGGATGTAGTAGATTTATTATTTATATATTTATTTTATAAATGTTCATTCCTAAATACGACCCATAATCCCAAAAACATCCAACTCATACTCTTGATATGTATTCCTTGTAGATGTCTTCTAGCCTCGCTCGTAGGAAGATGAGAGCAGGAAAAGCCCGCGAGCGCATGGCTGCCCTAATCGCTCAACAAATGGCTGCCGTAATACCCAACATTGTAATTCAAGTCCAACAAGCCCTTACCGCTAATCCTGTCAACCAAGAAGATCAAAATGTTATCAACCCTCCCCCAAATACCACCAAATGCACCTACAAGCATTTCAAATCATGCGACCCTCCAAAATACGAAGGGACTGAAGGTGTCACCGCTCTCCTCCATTGGTTTGAATGGAGAACACTTTTCTAAATTGCGATTGCCCCGATGATCGCAAAGTGCGATATGCTACTGGTAGTTTATCTGGAATAGCACTTACTTGGGGAATACAGAGAAGGCCAAACGAGGTGTTGAAGACGCTATGACTTTGACTTGGGAAGAGTTGAAGGAAATCATGACAAGACGGTTTTGCCCAAGGAGAGAAATCAAGAAATTAGAAGATGAGTTCTATTCGTTGAAGCAAAAGGAAGGCGACCACACCACATACAACAAAAGATTCCTCGATTTAAATCAAATGGTTCCCAACTTGTTCACTCCTCTTTATCGTTTGATCGAGCACTACATTCGAGGTCTTCCGTCAAAGATTCAAGACTCTGTAATAAGTACCACACCTGTAACCTTGGAAGCAGCAATGGAGTTAGCTACAGAGCTCACCGAGAACCGCATCCGGAATAAAGACTTCAAGGAGGAGAAGAAGAAGGATAAAGCATCAACTGAAACTTCAAACTCCACCCAAACCGAATCCCCTTCTCAACCCATTTCTAAGAGAAAACGAGACGGGCAACTTTTCGCTACCACCCAACGCAACCAACTAGCCTCACAAGCCATACCCATCCAAGCTATCCCAATCACGCAAATAGCATCCAACTCAACTTACCCAAATAAGAAACCATACCTTGGACCTCACCCTCGATGTAACACATGTTTTTATCACCATCCATCTACCTTACCTTGTCGACTATGTGCGAATTGTGGACGCTATGGTCATTTGAGCAAGGTTTGCCGCACCCCTCAAAACCAAACCACACCCCCTACTCAAAACATGATTCAAACCTATCAACAAACCCAATACCCCATGTTCCCATATGTTCGAACTTGTTTCAACTGTGGCGACCCTACCCACTTTAGAAACACGTGCCCTCGATTGGTTAACATCATAAACGCCCAAGCTAAAGCAAACCTAGTTAACCAAGCAAATCAAGGAAACCTAATCACTAGGCCACCAGCAAGAGGAAGAGTTTTCAACATCAACGCCAATCCTGTTGAAGATAATGACGGCCCAAATGAAACCACCCAACTAGTCCCCTTCACCGAAAATCAAGATTCAACTCCAATCGTTTAGTTTTATGTTTTTCTTTATGTTATCTCAAGCTTTGGTTGATTGTGTTTGTTTATGTTTTAGAATCACATAAAACCAATCATAACTTAAGGATAAAGCCAATGAAAATTTGACAAGAATATGGTGGATACGCCGCTGGTACTTCCTATATATAAGTAATCTTGCCAAAGGATCAGAGGCATTATCTGGCGGTTATGAGAAGTTCCATGTAGAATTGAGTATTGTCTTGATTGAAGTTTGTTTTGTACTCACTGATTTATCATTTATAGCATCTCATCATTTAAAGAAATTGGATTGTGTTCCATTTCTACATAGACTAACCTCTCCATCACAACAAACGAGAGAGTTATCGTCATCATTCAAACATGTATACTATCAGAATTGAGACTCAAGTTTTGGTTGTTGTTTTTGTTTTAGAGTCACATAGAACTAATCATAACTTGCGGATAAAGTCAATGAAAATTTGACAAGAATATGGTGGATACGCCGCTGGTACTTCCTATATATAAGTATTCTTGTCAAAGGATCAGAGGCATTATCAGGCGGTTATGAGAAGTTCCATGTAGGATTTAGTAATGTCTTGGTCGAAGTTTGTTCATCATACATCTCAACATATTTCAATTTCATTACTTAAAGAAGTTGAGCTATGTCTCACTTCCACAAGGACTAACCTCTCCATCATAACAAACGAGAGAGGTACTGTCATCATTCAAACATGTATACTATCAGAATTAAGACTCGAGTTTTGGTTGTTGTGTTTTAGAGTCACATAGAACTAATCATAACTTGCGGATAAAGTCAATGAAAATTTGACAAGAATATGGTGGATACGCCGCTGGTACTTCCTATATATAAGTATTCTTGTCAAAGGATCAGAGGCATTATCAGGCGGTTATGAGAAGTTCCATGTAGGATTTAGTATTGTTTTGGTTGAAGTTCGTTTTATACTCACTAATCTAGCATTTATATCATCTCATTATTTAAAGAAATTGGATTGTGTTCCATTTTCTACATAGACTAACCTCTCCATCATAACAAACGAGAGAGGCACTGTCATCATTCGAACATGTATACTATCAGAATTAAGACTCAAGTTTTGGTTGTTGTGTTTATTTATGTATTAGAGTCACATAGAATCAATCATAACTTACTGATAAAACCAATGAAAATTTGACGAGAATATGGTGGATACGCCGCTGGTACTTCCTATATATAAGTATTCTTGTCAAAGGATCAGAGGCATTATCAGGCGGTTATGAGAAGTTCCATGTAGGATTTAGTAATTTCTTGGTTGAAGTTCGTTTTATACTCACTAATCTAGCATTTATATCATCTCATTATTTATAGAAATGGGATTATGTCACCAATCAAACATGTATACTATCAGAATTAGGACTCAGACATTGGTTGTTGTGTTTGTTTATGTTTAGAGTCGTATCATAGAACCAATCATGGCTTACTGATAAAACCAATGAAAATTTGACAAGAATATGGTGGATACGCCGCTGGTACTTCCTATATATAAGTATTCTTGCCAAAGGATCAGAGGCATTGTCAGGCGGTTATGAAAAGTTCCATGTAGGTTGTAGTATTAGAAGTTTTGTTTTAGGATGTAACCTTATCTTTCCAAACATATCAAAACTATTGCATGAAATCATGCTCAGTGAATCAACTCTGCTTATCAATTTTTTACCTTAGGCAACAAAAAGCGATTCCTGTAGCAGGGTACTTAACCCTTACAAGTAACGTTACCGTCTCAAACAAAATTTAAACTCTTACTCTTTTCTAAGTAATTAATGGTCAATTAAAAACACCATCCTTTTTAGACAAATATGCCACTACTTAAATTTCAGGACGAAATTTCTAAAAAGTAGGGGATACTGTAACATCCGTCAAAAACCAGATTTACCAAACCCGCTTCGTTTATTAACCGAACAATCAGTTAAAAATTCCGTTACGTATTTAATGCCCAAATTAATTTTAAACGATACATAATTAATAAGTATATTGGAATATAAAAGTTATATTTGAAAAAGTATTATAAATAGTGGTTTAAAAATAAAAGGCTGAAGCCGGGTTTCGAACCCGGGTCAACCAGTTATAAGCCAAGTCTTAACTCCCACACGCTCAACCTGTAACATTTGTCAAAAACGAGTTTTCAAAACCCGCTCCGTTTTGTAATCGAATATCAAGTTATAAAAGTCACGTTAATATTTATGATTATTTTGACTTAAAATGATACATAATTAATAAATAAACTAAACTATAAAAATTATATTTGATAAAAAGTTAAAACAAAATAAATAAAAAAAATAGTTGCTGCCGGGACTCGAACCCGGGTCAGCCAGAAAACTCCAACGACTTAACACACACTCACAAGACCACTCCGCCACTTTGTGTTTTCTGTTATCTCTAGGAAACAAATGAGATTTATACACAAACTCGGTTAAACCGGTTGCGCCAACTGAGAAACGGAAATCGGCAAATCAATCGTCAAATCGCTTATTTACTCGCACATTCAGTTTATAACCGATGCACCGACGATTTTTAATCAAGTAGGAATTTATTTAGCATCAAGTCTCATCATTATCGGTTTTTATAACCGAAAAGTAATCAAGTCCAGATTACTTCAACTCAAGACCACTCTCGCGACTCAGAAATATCATACCAGCATCCCAATTCACTTTCGTCACATTTTCAGACCGTCAGAACGTATAAATCAACTCGCTGGAATTTTCTGCAAAAGTCGCCGGAAAACCGTATTCATCCTCAAACGGTAAATCTTTCAATATCATTGTAGTTCAACAATTGTTAGACTATTTCTAACTTAAACCTCTCAATTGAAATCGAATTCAGGCTCTGTATTCAACAAATTCCAGTTCTCCGGAACTTTCCTGAAAGTCTTTATTTCCGTCTGTGAAACGGTAAGGACCTTCAATCCCGCTGTTAACGTTTGATTATCACTTCAATCCACGATTGACTAATCAAAACAGTTAATTGTCTTGTTCAGTTGAAGAGCATAAAAACAGGGACCGACACATTGCCGGAAATCTGAAATAAACCGTTCATCGGTATGTTCACCTCTAATTACCGTCTCTGCCATTTCATTTAAGCTTTAAGAATGTTTGTAAATCGCAAAAACAAGGAACGGATTAGTGAATCAGTTGATTGTAATTTGAATGAAGAAGACGAAGTTAATTAAGTTATAAGTTTATTTAAAACCAGTAAAATAAACGGGTTAGGACACACAGTCCAGCGGTGGACTGTGTGCAAAACATATACGCATGTCCCGAGTTTGATCCCTGATACACGCACTCCTTATGTAATAAAATGCCTTTTTGTTTAAAAACTAAACCGGGTTAACTCAGTTAGTTATTAAGTATAATAAAAACCGAGATAATAACCAGGTTAGACACACAGTCCTGCGGTGGACTGTGTGCAACATTAAGTCTCACGTCGCGAGTTCGAAACCCGTCACTGGCACCGGTTTGTTGAATTAAAATGTTTTTGCAATTAAAAGAATTTCGGTTAAACTGAATAAGTATATAAATATAATTAAAAACAAGATTATTTCGGGTTAGACACGTAGCTCAGTTGGTAGAGCTGCGTGCACGCGTACGGGAGGTCTCGGGTTCGAGCCTCACCCGGCGCAAACTATGTCACTGACCGAACCGGTCAATAGGTCAACGGTCAACGCCCAAAAATAAACAATTTTTTTATATTTTTATTTATTTAATTAATTTAAAAATCAATTAAAATACTTAAAAATAACATTTTTAAAGATAGAAAATGGCCTTAAACTCACAAAAATATATCTAAAAATTTCATAAAATCCTTAATAAAATCCACTCATTTAATATATTTTTCCGTTATTATTTAGGTTAGTATTTCTCGTTGTTCCGCTCATCTAATTCGTGCGCATCTCACCATCTCCAATCCAACGCACCCAATGTGAGTGAATCTTAAAATTCCCCGTTTTAATCACGTTTTGGGGTGTATCATGTGTCTTGTTATATATACTATAATTAAACCATTGTGCATACATCATATCATGAACATGTGTATTCAGTTTGTTTCTGTTGTGTAGTTATTGTTGGATGAAATTTATTATTTTCAGTATATGCAATTTCATAGGCCGCCGCTCCCCGTTACATTATGAGCGTTGAGCATGTTCCCCATTTCATTATGAGGTTGAACCTGGCGTGCCCACATACGATCGGCTCCGTTTGATTGAGCCTTGATCGCACAGACATTTTACATTTTCAGTACATGCAATACGATCGGCTCCGTTTGATTGAGCCTTGATCGCACAGTTTCATTTATGTTATTTATCGTATGATGTTGGTATGTTCATGTATGCTGTCATATGTTATTGTATGTTATAGTTGTGACTGCTATTTTCCACTGCTTGATTATTTACATTTGCTCATCTATGATTATGCACAATTTTTCATTGATAAACTAACAAGTAATTCATTAATAAATGTTTATCTAATAAGGTTCACTCGCCAACTTATGTTGACCCAAAAACCCCCATTTTTACACATGATACAGGTGAACCAGCAGCAGCTAGGAACACATAGGATTGGACTAGAAGAATAAAATGATTTAGAGTTGGAATTGTTATGTTTGGCTTATTTCCATTGTATTGTATGAACATGTTTGGATATTTGGAAATGTAACTTTGACTTTATTAAATATGAAACATATTAGTAAATGTCATGAGCTTTGGTGATAACCCAATTATGCCCCGGCTCTTATTCCGCTGCGGGTCGGGGTGTGACAGATTGGTATCAGAGCCATGACTATAGGGATATAGGATAGGTTATTAGACCCTTAGAGCCTATACTATAGTTGATTAGAAATTATAAGATTTTTGTGTGTTACATGCCAAATTTCATGATGTTTATATGTTTTATGTTAAATGTTACATTCAATATTATGCAAGCATGTTCATAAGTATGTATTATCATATAATGCCTATCATGAATCATATACTCATAACATATCACATCTATGAAAGCACACACCACATCATGATTGCTTTTACAATGATTTTTGTGTTTTCAAATCTCATCAAAGTGAGTTCTCATGACGGGCATGTAGTAACTGGAAGGGTACCAGTACCGGTAGTCGGAACGTCCTGTCTAGGCTGGCATTCGTATAAATCCAAAAAAAGGACCAGTTTGCCTACCTGGGGACTAACGATGAGAGTACGAAGTACCTATTAGGCCAAAGCATGCTATACCAAACGTCGTGTGAGCTAACCCCACTTTGAGTTGTCATTGTGTCTACACCTGGACACGTTCCGACCAAACATCTCATGAACATATTTTGTGGTTTGCATTCGAGTGATGCGAGTGTTAAATTGCCAATACTAATGTGAATCCTACCAAGCCAATAGCCATGGGGGCCCACATGACTATATAGGTGAAGGTATGGGGGACATTTGAGGCCCAACATGAGCAAACCCAAGACATCCTATGGATGTAGTTGCATTATTGATATTTATGTTATTTTCATTTTCTTAAAGACACATGACACCTAAAAAGACTCCATAAACTCACAATCTTCTTATGTACGTTCCTGTAGATGTCGTCTAGACAACAACGAAGGGGTAAAAGATCAGGAAGGTCTCAGGAACACTTGGCCACCCAAATCGCGAAACAAATGGCCACGATACTGCCTGACATTGTGGTCCAAGTACAACAAGCCCTCGCTACAAATCCTACTAATCCTCTCCAACAACATGACCAGGACATCGACAACCCTCCTACCAGCAAGTGCTCATACAAACATTTCAAGTCTTGTGATCCTCCTAAATTCGAAGGGACCGAGGGTGTCACTGCTCTCCTACATTGGTTTGAGGAAATGGAAAACACCTTCCTCAACTGCGATTGTCCTGAGGATCGCAAGGTTCGATACGCTACCGGGAGACTATTTGGGGTAGCTCTCACTTGGTGGAATACTGAAAAGGGGAAGAGGGGAATTGACGATGCAATGGCCTTAACTTGGGAGGAGTTAAGGGAAATCATGACTAGGCGTTTCTGTCCTAGGAGTGAGATTAAAAAGTTGAGGACGAATTTCATTCTTTGAAGCAGAAGAGGGAGATCATACCTCCTACAACAAGAGGTTCTTAGAGTTGAACCAAATGGTCCCTAACTTGTTCACCCCGACTTATCGCTTGATCGAGCATTATATTCGAGGTCTTCCCTCGAAAATTCAAGATTCAGTTCTCAGCACTTCACCAGCAACACTTGAAGCTGCTATGGAACTAGCCACTGAACTGACCGAAAATCGCATTCGAAACGGTAAATTCAAAGAGGAGAAGAAGAAAGCCCCCATTGAGGCTCAAACTTCAAACCATTCTGGTTCCTCCTCGAAGTTTACTGGTAAAAGGAATCGAAGCACAAGAAACTTCGCCGTCACACAAACCAATTACCCTATTCCTGCTGCACCCATTACCCAAGTCGCCCCTTCACCTGCACCATACAAAAGACCATACTCTGGCCCGTTACCAAAATGCAACCGTTGCCAATACCACCATTCTCCTGACCATCCTTGCCAATATTGCACCGGCTGTGGTCGCGCAGGTCATACTGTTCAAACCTGTCGCATACCTCAGCGAACGAACCGTCACCAGCCTTCAACCCAAACCCACCAGCAAATAATGGGTCAAGCCCAACAACCCCTACTACTACCACCTACCCAAATTTAGCCCAAACATACTACCAACCCAACTATCCCATGGTACACCCTATGCGGGCTTGCTACAATTGTGGAGATCCAAGCCATTTTAGAAACACTTGTCCACGTTTGGTGAACATCATTCATGCCCAAGCTCAAGCAAATCCGGTGAATCAAGCTAACCAAGCTCCACCACCTGCAAGAGGAAGAGCTTATAACATCAACACCAATACTGTTGAAAATAATAACGGACCAAACGAATCACCCAACTAATTTCTCCTCGCCAAGAATCAAGACTCAACTCTAACCGTCTAGTTTTAATGTTTTCTTTATGTTATCTCCATCTTTCCGTATTCCAGTTGTAAAATTTGGAAATTATGTATCCAAGAATTTTAATGCGATTTGATATTACAGTTTTGTTCTATACTCATTGATTTAACATTTATATCATCATACATATCGACGTATCTCAATCTCATCATTTAAAGAAGTTGGGTTGTGTCACACTTTTACATAGACTGACCCCTTCATCAGAACCAACGAGAGAGGTACTGTCAACATTTAGTCATGTATCATTTCAGAATTGAGACTCAAGTTTTGTTCGTTGTGTTGTTTATGTTTTAGAGTCACATAGAACTGATCATGATTTACTGATAAAGCCAACGAAAATTTGACAAGAATATGGTGGATACGCCGCTGGTACTTCCTATATATAAGTATTCTTGGCAAAGGATCAAAAGCATTACCAGGAGGTTATGAAAAGTTCCGTGTAGGTTTAAATATCGTCATGGTTGAAGTTTTTGTTTATGATACATACCTTATCATTACAAATGCATCGGTTCCCTCAAAACTGTTATAAATAAAATCGTAAGCGACGTCAAAGATCAAAATCCGAGAAGCCCAGCATGTTTCAGTTACAGAAAGGAGACGTACGCAAGGAGCTGTCTTGTGGAGCTGAACTTAAAATTTAAACTAAATCCGACGGTATTCTATACTGTCTAGATCGCATATAGATTCCTAACCACAACAACCTTCGTGAAACTCTTATGAATGAAGCTCACAAAACGCGATACTCTATACACCCAGGGGCCGATAAGATGTATCAAGACCTACGATATACCTATTGGTGGCCTGGAATGAAGAAAGATATTGCTGTATTTGTTTCTAAGTGCCTTACATGTTCCAAGGTGAAAGCTGAACACCAAAGACCCTCAGGACTTCTCGTCCAACCTGAAATACCTGTATGAAAGTGGGAAAATATAACCATGGATTTCATTACCAGATTACCTCGCACTTCTGGTAGGTATGACACTATATGAGTAATAATTGACCGACTTACAAAATCAGCTCACTTTATTCCTATCCGCGAAGATTTCAAAAACGAAAAGCCTTCTCGTATTTATATCAGCGAAATCGTAAGCCGACATGGAGTACCGTTAAGCATTATTTCAGATCGCGATGGTCGTTTCACTTCACGAACATGGCAAGCAGTACAAGCCGCCATGGGCACGCGATTAGATCTCAGTACTGCCTATCACCCTCAAACTGATGGTCAATCTGAACGCACCATTCAAACTCTTGAAGATATGCTTCGAGCATGTGTTATAGACTTCAAGGGAAAGTGGGACGCTCATCTACCGTTAGTTGAATTTTTCGTACAACAACAGCTGTCATTCAAGCATCGGCATGGCACCTTTTGAAGCCTTATATGGTCGTAAGTGCCGATCTCCTGTATGTTGGCACGAAATTGGGGAAGCTCAAATCACTGGTCCAGAATTGATCCAAGAAACCACAGACAAGATCCATCAAAACCGAAACAATCTTCTAGCGGCTCAGAGTCGTCAAAAGAGTCATGCAGATAAACGACAGAAGCCTTTAGAGTTTAACATTGGTGATCATGTACTTCTAAAAGTATCACCGTGGAAGGGAGTAGTTCGTTTTGGTCAAAAAGACAAGCTAGCACCATGCTACGTAGGACCTTTCAAGATACTCGAAAGAGTAGGACCTGTAGCATACAAGCTTGACCTACCAGAAGAACTCAACAGGATTCATCCCACATTCCACGTGTCGAACTTGAAGAAGTGCCTCGCTGATGAAAACCTCCACATTCCTCTGGAAGATATTCAGATTGATGAATCTATGTATTCTATTGAAAGACCTGTAGAGATCATGGACTTCGGAAGAAACGTTTACGACGAAGTCGCATTCCAATTGTTAGGGTACGCTGGGAGTCGAAACGGGGACCTGAGTTTAATTGGGAACGTGAAGACTCAACGCGTGAAAAATACCCGCATCTTTTTCCTACTACTTCAACTACTTAAATTTCGGGACGAAATTCCTAAAAGTAGGGGATACTGTAACATTTGTCAAAAACGGGTTTTCAAAACCCGCTCCGTTTTGTAATCGAATATCAAGTTATAAAAGTCACGTTGAATATTTATGATTATTTTGACTTAAAATGATACATAATTAATAAATAAACTAAACTATAAAAATTATATTTGATAAAAAGTTAAAACAAAATAAATAAAAAATATGTTGCTGCCGGGACTCGAACCCGGGTCAGCCAGAACAACTCCAACGACTTAATACACACTCACAAGACCACTCCGCCACTTTGTGTTTTCTGTTATCTCTAGGAAACAAATGAGATTTATACACAAACTCGGTTAAACCGGTTGCGCCAACTGAGAAACGGAAATCGGCAAATCAATCGTCAAATCGCTTATTTACTCGCACATTCAGTTTATAACCGATGCACCGACGATTTTTAATCAAGTCGGAATTTATTTAGCATCAAGTCTCATCATTATCGTTTTTTATAACCGAAAAGTAATCAAGTCCAGATTACTTCAACTCAAGACCACTCTCGCGACTCAGAAATATCATACCAGCATCCCAATTCACTTTCTTCACATTTTCAGACAGTCAGAACGTCTAAATCAACTCGCCGGAATTTTCTGCAAAAGTCGCCGGAAAACCGTATTCATCCTCAAACGGTAAATCTTTCAATATCATTGTAGTTCAACAATTGTTAGACTATTTCTAACTTAAACCTCTCAATTGAAATCGAATTCAGGCGCTGTAATCAACTAATTCCGGTTCGCCGGAACTTTCCTGAAAGTCTTTATTTCCGTCTGTGAAACGGTAAGGACCTTCAATCCTGCTGTTAACGTTTGATTATCACTTCAACTCCACGATTGACTAATCAAAACAGTTAATTGTCTTGTTCAGTTGAAGAGCATAAAAACAGGGACCGACACATTGCCGGAAATCTGAAATAAACCGTTCATCGGTATGTTCACCTCTAATTACCGTCTCTGCCATTTCATTTAAGCTTTAAGAATGTTTGTAAATCGCAAAAACAAGGAACGGATTAGTAAATCAGTTGATTGTAATTTGAATGAAGAAGACGAATTTAATTAAGTTATAAGTTTATTTAAAACCAGTAAAATGAACGGGTTAGACACACAGTCCAGCGGTGGACTGTGTGCAAAACATATACGCATGTCCCGAGTTCGATCCCTGATACACGCACTCCTTATGTAATAAAATGCCTTTTTGTTTAAAAACTAAACCGGGTTAACTCAGTTAGTTATTAAGTATAATAAAAACCGAGATAATAACCAGGTTAGACACACAGTCCAGCGGTGGACTGTGTGCAACATTAAGTCTCACTCGCGAGTTCGAAACCCGTCACTGGCACCGGTTTGTTGAATTAAAATGTTTTTGCAATTAAAAGAATTTCGGTTAAACTGAATAAGTATATAAATATAATTAAAAACAAGATTATTTCGGGTTAGACACGTAGCTCAGTTGGTAGAGCTGCGTGCACGCGTACGGGAGGTCTCGGGTTCGAGCCTCACCCGGCGCAAACTATGTCACTGACCGAACCGGTCAACAAGTCAACAGGTCAACGGTCAACGCAAAATAAACAATTTTTTTTATATTTTTATTTTATTTAATTTAATTTAAAAATCAATTAAAAATACTTAAAAATAACATTTTTAAAGATAGAAAATAGCCTTAAACTCACAAAAATATATCTAAAAATTTCATTAAAATCCTTAATAAAATCCACTCATTTTAATATATTTTTCCGTTATTATTTAGGTTAGTATTTCTCGTTGTTCCGCTCATCTAATTCGTGCGCATCTCACCATCTCCAATCCAACGCACCCAATGTGAGTGAATCTTACAAATTCCCCGTTTTAATCACGTTTTGGGGTGTATCATGTGTCTTGTTATATATACTATAATTAAACCATTGTGCATACATCATATCATGAACATGTGTATTCGGTTTGTTTCTGTTGTGTAGTTATTGTTGGATGAAATTTATTATTTTCAGTACATGCAATTTCATAGGCCGCCGCTCCCCATTACATTATGAGCGTTGAGCATGTTCTCCATTTCATTATGAGGTTGAACCTGGCGTGCCCCACATACGATCGGCTACCGTTTGAATTGAGCCTTGATCGCACAGACATTTTACATTTTCAGTACATGCAATACGATCGGCTCAGTTTGATTGAGCCTTGATCGCACAGTTTCATTTATGTTATTTATCGTATGATGTTGGTATGTTCATGTATGCTGTCATATGTTATTGTATGTTATAGTTGTGACTGCTATTTGCCACTGCTTGATTATTTACATTTGCTCATCTATGATTATGCACAATTTTTCATTGATAAACTAACAAGTAATTCATTAATAAATGTTTATCAATAAGGTTCACTCGCCAACTTATTTTGACCCAAAAACCCCCATTTTTACACATGATACAGGTGAACCAGCAGCAGCTAGGAACACATAGGATTGGACTAGAAGAATAAAATGATTTAAAGTTGGAATTGTTATGTTTGGCTTATTTCCATTGTATTGTATGAACATGTTTGGATATTTGGAAATGTAACTTTGACTTTATTAAATATGAAACATATTAGTAAATGTCATGAGCTTTGGTGATAACCCAATTATGCCCCGACTCTTATTCCGCTGCGGGTCGGGGTTTGACACAACCACTCCGCCACATGTGTTTCTTGTTCATTATTAGAAACAATTAATTCAAATACACAAACTCGAATTCAAACTGACGCGCCCAAATCGCAGTCGTCGGAAATCCTGACGATTTCGCCGAGATTGGACGGTTTCTTCTGATTTAACCGACGCATTAACTTTAACATCGGTTATAACCGATGTCCAGTCCGCGACACAAGTCATAACCGCCGGAGAAATTATTGACCGACGAATCAAGTCGGTAATCGGACTAAATTCATCGATGTCTTTCCCTATAAATGCACCCTCTCACCTCTGATAGCCTTTTCGCTCACGATCACACCCATTCTCGACGAAATTTCACTCGCCGAAACTTTATGCAACTCGCCGGAAAACCGAACCCCTTCACCTCTGTGCCTTACTCTAAAAACAGAACACCTAGAGCTCATACCGAAGCCACCCACACTCACCTCAAGCTTCCTGAAGACCCTCAGCCGCAAGACACACGTCGCCGGAATAACCTGCTGTTATCGGAAATTTCGCCGGCAAAACAGAGGATCTCTGTTCGGTATATCCTACACCTAATCTCTCTCGTTTTTATTAATCTGAAATGTAGCTAATCACAACTTACTAAAGAAACTGATTATTTTTGTCAAAACAGTCGGACATCGATTCTGGTTAAGTTTAACGAAGAAGACGAAGTACTGATATGATATAAGATTAATTAAAAACAGTTTTATGAACGGGTTAGACACACAGTCCAGTGGTGGACTGTGTGCAAACAATATGCATAACGTCCCGAGTTCGATTCTTGACACACGCACCTTCACAGAAATAAAATGCCTTTTTTTTAGAGACCGAACCGGGTTAACTTCAGTAAGTTGTTAAGTATAATAAAAACCAGAATAATTACCAAGTTAGACACACAGTCCAGCGGTGACTGTGTGCCAAACTAAACCACAGGTCCCGGGTTCGAGACCTGTGGCGAGCACCGAGCCGATGCATTAAAATCGTTTTTAAAATAAATGATTTTCGGATTAATTCAATTAGTATATAAATATAATTAAAAACAGAAATATTTCGGGTTAGACACGTAGCTCAGTTGGTAGAGCTGCGTGCACGCGAACGGGAGGTCTCGGGTTCGAGTCCTGCCCGGCTTATACATTTACACAATAAAACCGGTCAACAGGTCACGTCAAAAGTCAACGGTCAAAAAGTCAACATCTTTTTTATTATTTTTATTTATTTATTTTATTTAAAAATCAATTAAAAATACTTAAAAATAACATTTTTAAAGTTAGAAAATAGCTTTAAACTCACAAAAATATATCTAATAATCCTACTAAAATTGATTAATAAAATCGCTTATTTACCGAACCATTATGTTATTATCTAGGTTAGTTTCACTCGTGGTTAAATCAAACTTCGTGCGCATTCAACATCATCAACCGAACGCACCCAATGTGAGTGAATCTTACAACTCCCCTTTTTAATTACACGTTTTGGGGTGTATCATGTGTCACTAAAATTAATTCGTTTATTTAAACTCGTGCCATACCATATTATGACTTAAACTTTGAATGTAAATGTTGTTTGTAGTTAAGTATTTCATATTGTCAAGTTGTATGCAAATCATTCATTAGGCCCATCAGTTCCTCGTGGGAGACGAGTTGAGCAACGCGTGCCTCAAAACAATCTATTATTGTATGTTGTGCATTATTTAATATTAAGTGTTTTGTTAATAAGTTTACATCCATATTTACTCATATGTGGTTACGCACTTTATTTTATCAATTCAATAAACTTGTACAAATGTTTTTCATAGGATTCACTCGCCAACTTTTTGTTGATCCAAAAACCATTTTTACACATGATACAGGTGAACAGGATGAAGCAAGGAAAACATAGAAAATGCCTTAGAAGAAAATAATGAAGTCTAGAATGATGTGTAGGACATGATGTAATTATGATTGTATGTTTCCCTTTAAATTGTAATAGTAAATATGAAACGTTATAATAAATGTCATGAGCTTTGATGATAACCCAATCATGCCTCGATCACCTTTTCCGCTGCGGGTCGGGGTGTGACAATGTATCCCAAGTGTGGGGATGGGAAGCCCGGGAAGGAATTGGTGGATAGAGTTTGAAGAGATGAATTAGTGATGGGAAATCGATGAAAACTAGAAAAAAAATGATTTTTTTTAAATTCGCTAAATTGTTCATTGTCTTAAATATGCGAATTGGATATGAAAACCTAAAGTTTCAACCACTAATAGATTCCTTACCGGTAGTAGACTAGATTAGTTCCCTTGTCATGGTTGTTCCTTTAAGTTTCATGAGAGTAGGCTTGGCAAGTGTTTTTATAGAAAAGAGTTGAAAAGAGATGTCTATCTAGGGGTAACATGTTTCTAGTTGCATATACTACATGTCTTTAACCCTTTTTACCTTTTCTTGGTGAGATCTTGAGCCTGTAGATGGATAGGATGCATTTTATGATGAATTCATTTGTTGAGTGCAGGCTAAGTGTTATCTTGTGTTAGAACTTATGTGATTTGATACGTGCTGAGACTGTGGATTTGACATGTGCACATAGGTGATAAAGGCATTAGGATATTTGTTCTTCATTCGTGTTTGTGTTTGTTGTGTGTGTCCACCGAATTCCTTTAGTAGCCATGTTGAGCCTAATTACCTTTCGTTTGTTCACCCGCTGTTTTGTGAAGACCGACCGTGATGATAGTAAAAAGATTTGAATTGAAAAAAAAGAAAAAAAAGAGAAATCAGGAAATTGCAAAAATATAGAAAATAGAAAAAGAAAAGAACAAAAAGACGTTTGTTTGTTATTCGTTGTTTGGGTAGAAACCAACCCAAGTTGTGTGTGAATAAAGTGTCACGGTCTGGTTATGGTTTGTGAGCCAATTAGAGTAGAAAAATAAAAATTTACCCTATCTTAGACTAAGCCCAAAACCCGAAAAAGTCCTTTTGATATGTGCCATGTTAGATGATACAGTGGAGGTGTGATTGTCATACAAGCTTATGATTGCAGGATTTCACATGTGCTTAATTGAGTGTTATATACTAGCACATTACATGCTAGTTCAGATATTAAACCAATAGGAGAGAATATTGTGAGAGGTATATAGCATGTGTTAGTATTTTAAACATGTTAGTTTTAGATAGACAAGTCTTATGTTTTTGAAATTGCATGATTAGCTTGTCAGGCTGTCAGTCTTGATTGTGCCAGTCTATTGGACGGGTATGACTTGGGAACTGAACAGGTTGAATTGGTTAAGGGTCTAGAGGTATTGATTCTGTGGTGATTAGTTCTAGTTGGTTTGCTTGAGGACAATCAAAGGCAAGTGTGGGAATGTGATGTAGGGGGTGAAAGCCGAGTATTAGAGTGTTTAAATGATGAATCTTATGCATGTTTTACGTGCGTAGAATAAGTTAACTACGAGATGTAGTTGTTTTGCAGGTAAAACATGTAACTTGGCAAAGTTACGAGAGTTAAAGTGGAAGTGGAATGCTTGAAGATGATAGGTACAATTTGAAGTATGGTTCGGAAGTTGTTCGATTGCTTACGAGATGTAAGAGTGCAAGATACATGAATGAATGAAGTTTAGGGGCTATTCGGTTCTTAACTTATAGTGAGTTGTGCTTTGTTATGTGAGGAAATGGAAGATTAAAAATTCAGGGGCCAAAACGTCATTTGTTGAAAGTTGATTATGAAGAGGAAGCAAGGAAAGAGCTGCGACCGCCAGTTACGGTCCACCCAACCGTCGGTTACGGTTGGGTGATAGTAGCGCAGAATGATCAGAAAGTCGGAACCGTAACCGACGGTCTCTGACCGTCAGTTATGGTTGTGTTATTCAGCAAACAGAAAGTTGGGACCGTAACCGACGGTCCCTGGCCGTCAGTTACGTTCTGGTTGACGGAAAAACGCGACTTTTAGGTGTTTTAAGTGTATTAGGGTTTCAAGATGCCTCCAAAATATAATCTTCACTTCCAAGAACGAACTAAGGCACTTCCAAGGCTCCAAGATCAAGGCTTTTTCAACCGTTTCATCATAACTTCCACCGAATCAATCATTCGATCATGAATTCATCATCATTCAAGATTTTTGTTGGTTTCTCAAGTGAGATGAGCGGCTAAACTCTTCGTGTTTCCTCCGGTTGGAGGGTTTTCGTATGTTAGTTCAGTGTATGTGTTTATAACTTGTTTGAATCCGGAAATCTAAGCATTCAATGCTTTTTGCCGGTAACTTGATTCATTGATGTAAACGGTTACTTTTATTTAACTTTAATTCTTAATCATTTAGTTCCCGAGAGTTCTAGTAATTGGGATTTATTTGACATGGGATTAGGGTTAGTAATTGTAATTGATATTTGTTTGATAACTTCCCGTTATGTATTGACCGGAGTACTTAGTCTGCAACTATCACGATTGATGACTTAGGGTTTACACTCATGTCTATGTGAGTGTTAAGTTAGACACATAGTTGAATTTAACTGGAAACATGAATGCCGGAGGAACCATTCTTCCTCCATTTGATTACAAACTCGTTTACCTTTTAATTCATTAATTTAGATAATTTCCACAACCAAACAAACAATTTTCCATTTTAGTAATAGTTAATTCATACTTTGCATTATAACACGTTCCACAATCCTCATATGGTTCGATATCCGACTTACTCTAGCTACTAGTTTAGTTTGGTTTTTGCATGACACTAACGACAGTCATCATTAAGCAAATCTCAATATTGTGTATAGTGTAAGGTAGTATAACTAAGTCCCAAGTAAAGTATAATAGTTGTACAACACAAAATCTATGGTCCGTTTTGGTCTTTTCCAACCAGTTTCGAGTATGAAACATACACCAAGTTGTTTAGTAAGGTTTAAAGTTCCTAAACCAGTCGGCTGAAAAATAACGTAAAAACCAAACCGATAATTAGTCAAAAAGGTTTTATGATTTCAAACTGAACCAGAAACACTTATACGAGTGATGCAACTTTGACCAATACAACGAAACTAACATTTGACAAATAGTTCTAAGAATTTTTTTTGTAGAAATTCGTATATACTTATTTATTTAATGAACAATTGAAGGATAATGTTTTTAGGATTGAGAAAATGAGTGATCCATTTTCTACGTGTTCTTGCAATATTTAGGTTTTTTCATAGAACCTTCGAAGGGGCCGGGGGGGGGGGGGGGGGGGGGGGGGGGTTGCCTGATCCCCCGAACTTTTCACTCAGTGGTGTTATATATGTAGCTTTCGTATAAATTTTTTTGGGTGTATACGTTTTCAACCACTCGTCGGAAATCTCAAGCTTCGCTACTGTCTTCAATAAATATTATATATATATATATACTGATTTACTCAGTTCGAATTCATTTAGCTAAAGTTAAATGAGTACATTCAAATACGAAATGTTCCTGTTCCTTGTATTAATAATGCATTTTATCCCACCTACCTTAAGTGCTAAAATTTTCTTTAAATATGTTTTTTAATATGCAAATATTTTTCTAAAATCAATTCAAAGTGTCTGAAAGTTATTTAGCCAATTCAAAGTGTCTGTAAGTTATTTAGCCGAAAACTATAAATTATATTATACTCTTATACAATTAGCAACATGCACCCTTTTGTTTGAAGCATATACCCAATGTTTTAAAGTCCGGTTTTTATATCGTACCGGATTTAGTTAAGAAACAGTTTAATCGGGTGTATCGAGCGGTTCAACCGGGTGTAACGGGAGGTTTAACCGGTTCTACCGGATGGTTCAACCGGTACAACCGGCGGTTTGAACCGGTTTTTAAAACATTGCACATACCCCTTTGTTTACACCCACCCACCTTTTTGTTTAAAACACATACCCTTTTGTTTATATCTATTTATTTAATACACATACCCCTTTATTTAAGATACACATACCCCTTTGTCTAATACAAATACCACTTTATTTATGATACAAACCGAACTTAAATAAGCAACGCATCTTTCGATAACCACCGTTGATAATGCAACATATATATTCTCGACATATAAGTGACGCATCTTTCGATAACCACCGTTGATAATGCAACATATATATTCTCGACATATAAGTGACGCATCTTTTGATGACCACCATACTATACAAAAGCAACCAAAAGCCATCACTAAACATTATGTCTTATACTCTAATCGTTGTCTCCTTTCCTAATTAACAACCGCTTTCACCGTGACACCAGTTCGCCAAATTCTATATTATTCTAATCCATATTCTACTCCTTCATTCTCCATTACCTTCCACCATTTACGATCGAAGGAAATATTTATCCACCATTTACGATCATATCAAAGGTAATATTTATCAATTCAATCGTCTGTTTTCACCATGATTTTCGTTTTTTTCATTTCGTTTTTTTCGTTTTTTAAACTTCTTTAATACCTATGGACTTTACAATTGATTCAAACGTTGTTGATATTTAGAAACACAAATTGAACCTGATGGTCAATGATATTGCATCTTTACTTAAAAACACATATTTTTTAAATCATTAAATGTATATGTCCAATTGACCCATTCGACATGAGTGCATATCTTGGAGGTTTATGATATTTTATATGCAAATATAATGTTGTTCTTTACAGTAATCAGTTTTTTTTATTTGGTTTCAACACGTTCGTCGCCGGAAATAATTGTCGGAGAAACAATTCACTGTTCGGCTTGATCAAACATGAACGACAACAAAATATGGCTGTAGATTTCGAATGATTTTGAAGGGCTGAGAAAGAGATACAGCCATACAGGGATATTGAAGGATTTGTAGATTTGGATGGAAGTTACATTTGGAATTCTAATTGTTATACTTTATTTATTATGGTATGATTATCTTAATTCTAATTGTTATATACATTTATTTAATTATATGGTACTTATTTGGAGTTTAGAAATTGTCGCGAGCACATGATGCACCATATCCTTATATTTTTGAAGAGTTTGGAGTCTCAACGTTATGCAAGTAATTTTTCTTTTGTAGTTTTTAGTTATGTACTATCAACGTATGCAAGTAATTTTTCTGTTTTAGTTTTTAGTTATGTACTATAATTCGGAAATCTCAAGTGTGAAGCATTCTATTTTGAACCAATTAAAACTGAAGTTTTTTTCTTTTGAAATAAAGACAAACAAATCAACATTAGGATAATTTGAACCAATTTTACACAAATCGTTAAAAGTATGTTACATTCTTTTTCTTTTCTTTTTTTAAAAAAGTCAACCGTTGGCATAACTAGATTTTAGTCACTATTTTAAAGTCAATCTATTACGAAAGTTCAAACTTTAAAATCGCACTGTAGGTAATTATTTGGTTTGGCTTGGTTTTATTTTTCAACGCTTAGGTAAAATAATATTGGTTAATTTAGTTGTGACTAAATGTCTATAATAGATTGGGTATTATAGTTAAGTAATTCCTTAAAACACACGGAATATGTATTTTATAGTAAAACACTTTAGTGTGGTATTGTAGAATGGGGATAAAGCAAAATGGAAAGAATGTTTTGTTTAAAATTAAGAATTTTCGTATTTCATGTAGTGATACTAAAATTAAAAATTTCGCATGAAAATAATCAGTGTCCCGCTACAACACGCGAGTTAGCATTAACTCGTTCCTTTCATAATCCCCAACCAGCCCGCGTTGTAAATGGTTGGACTAGATTTGGCTCGGGCCATAAACTTAAAGACTTTAAGAGCATATGATGTGTAATAACCCACTTTATATTTAAACTTAGCATGATGTATACATCATCAATGAATTGAAATGAGTAGAGTAGGATTAGGTTGACCATTTAATTTCTTGACTTAAATTTTAACACGTGTTTGAATTTTAGAAAATATGTAATGCACTAAATGCATTTTTTAACTTTTGGTCTAATTATTCAATTAATAAACTACTGGGTTACATCCGTTTTGCGGTGGGGCGACACAATAGAAAAATAACATTAATGACATGAATTCGTTTGATATTGGTTCGGTTCATTAAGATACAGACACTTACCAAAAGAGAATAAAAAAAAGTCATGATACGACAAAAATAATACCAAGATGTGTTTACATCGATCGAAATAATAAAACGGATATCAATTCCGATACTGACGTTGTTCGGTCCGTAGTAGATCGTTCGTTTTGTTACATATACCACACCATGTTCGATTGAAACTCAAAAAAAGAAGAACAAAAACCAAAAAATAGAAAAAAAGAAAAGATGAAAAGAATTCACAAAATGACAAAAATTATTGTAGCTAACAAGTTCACAGATTATATATATATAATAATAATAATAATAATAATAATAATTACACATTCAATTTTGTATGTGTTGTATATTTTAGACACATTCAATATTGTAGAAGTGTTTTATATTTTAAAAATTGTTAACACTATTGTTATTTTTTGTGTTTCAAGTTATTGGATTTAAGACGGCTCGCATGTATAAACTCGGCATTAAGACACCATGACATGTAAGTGCGTGCGTATCTTTAAGTAAAATTGGGTTCGTTACCTTGATTCACATCACCCTTGTAAGTGTTCAAAACCCTATATATGTGACTGGAAGAACAAATATGTTTGGTTTAACTGTGAATTTAAGGAAATTAGATTTTAATAATTTCACCTATGGTTGGCCACTAGCAGTCCTATATTTAAATATTTTTACTAGTAGTCTCATCTTTTTTTATCATCCATTTTAGGCCTAAAATATTTTGAGCCGGCTCAACATTGCATTTGTAATTGTATGGTGAGTTTTAAATCTCGGTTCTCTGACATCATATTCATTTTATTTTATGTCTTCAACGATGGACCACTTTAGTTATTCGCATGTGAACGATCACATTGACCAACATGTATAAGACATCATGAATACTAGGTTACGCACTTTGGTATTAATTTAAATGCCAAGTCCAACAAAACATGTTTTTTTAATGTTGACAAGTGATACAAACACTTTGTATATATGTGTTATGTGAATTAAACGTTGAGGTGAAAATCACTTTAAATGTTAAAGACTAAAAAGTGATCTAGTTATATTAGCATGTATTTATCTTTATAAAAATTATGATTATACATATATATGATGTATACAATATCATGACAATTATGTAACGAGCTTAGGAAAAGCCCCCTTTTTTTAACAAACTACTAAAAACACATAAAGAATTTATATGTTCGTTACATCAAAAAAAATATATTAGTAACTAGTTTATAACCCCGTGTTTTACACGGGTTGCATAAATTAAATGTTATACAATAAGTAATATAGTTATATCTTTAAAATACTTAGTGATTTGATGCATTAAATAAATATAATGTAATCAATCAACAATACAGTCATCAAAATATGTATTTAAATGATGAATTTGATGTATTATTTACTTATTTAAAAAATAATTTTTTTAATCTATTATTAGGTTAGAAACATGTATATTACACGTGATAAAACCAATGAAATTTAAATGATTAGAAATAAGCGGAAAAAATAGAAAGAATTATAAATAAGTAAGAGAGATCCGTGAAGTTTGTGATTTGATATGATTTTCTTATTTCTCTATCATATTAAATATTAAATAATAATAATATTAAAAAAATAATTTAACTAAATTTAATTAAATGAGATTAAATATTTGCCTGGTTCTACACAGAAAAAAATAACTTCTTCGATCTCATATGGAGAAAGAGAAAATACAAATTATATATTATTATTAATTTAAAGTTTGATAAAAAATATTATTATTTTTATCTAGTTTGAACTATTGTTAATAGGAACTTAACCTATAATACAAATTATATATATTAATTCAAAGATTATTAAAAAATTGTTATCCTTATCTAATTTATATATTATTATTTAATAGAAAAAAGAAATTAAAAAATAAGATAAGGAAAATTATTATCCTTATCTAAATTATATATTATAATTATTATTTAATAGAAAAAGAAATTGAAAAATAAAATAAGAAGGTATCAAAGATTGACACGTGTCAAAAAAAGTTTTTCGTTTATTAGTATAGAGATTATACAAATACCAAATTGGTAATTGTAATCTCTCACAAACTTATGTTGTGTGTATAGGGTATGTAAAGTTTTGGTTTTTTCTTTTAGTTTTAACTCTCATACTATATGGATAAACTTTAAAAATATAGATAGCGTTTGGTATGAAGGAATAGAAAGTGGAATGGAGTGGAGTGAATCATCCTGATGAAATGAAAATAACATATTTGGTTATCATGTGATAATGGAATGAAGCATTCCAAATGAATGCAACTACTTTCAAATATAACAATTTCCATTCTTTAATGAAGGGGTGTTTTTTTCTCATATCTTCAAGGTATGGAAAGATATTTTTATTATTATTATTATATTTATATTATTAATTTTTTACCTTTAATATATTATTATTATTGAGGCACTATATTTTTGTCGTTTTTAATATTGTGTTTCGTTACTTCGTGTTTTTTTTATTTATCAAAAGTACAAGGTAATGATTCATGCTATTTACACATAAGTAATCAAACATCACAATGGAATGGAATGATTCATTTCAATCCGTTGTCCATTCTATTACCTCGTTCATTTCATTCCTTCATCCATTACATTACCGTATACCATACAGACCCATAGTTTTTTTAAATTAAGGAGCTGTAGGCATGGTATCAAACGGATTCTGATTAAACCCTTTAAACGATATTGGAACCGTCTCGTCGAACTCTACGAACTTAGATTTTAGGTTTTCGCTTTTGGATTGTTAACTTGTAGATTTTAGAATTTTTTTAAATCATTGTATCTTTTTGTTTGTCATTGTGTTTTTCTTTCATTTTCATCGTTGTGTCTTTTTTGCGTTTCATTATTTTTTTTCTCGATATTGTGTTATATATCCCGGTATTGTGTTATATTTTGCAATCCATTATGTTATATTTGTTTTTTTACCATTCCTTGATTTAATAGACTGTGTACACTACAAGAAACGGGCACCTATAGCGGCTCTTAGGTGTCGCCGCTATTGCCCAGTTTGGCGCCGCTAATGATGTTGTCGCCGCTAATGCCTCTGCCGGAGATTCTGCCTGAAAGTTTGCCGGAGACGGATTTCCAGGTTACAAAATGATTACAAACGTGCCTGTCTAATAAACTAGTAATTTTTTTTTGAATGATTTATGATTGAAGACCAAAAAGTTACAAAAATTAGACAAAATTATACATTATAAACAAGAAAAATCTACACAAAATTACACAAAGAAGTTATAAATCCTCCTAAACTTGTTAACATGATTGATAAACACTACACAAAATCTACATAAAATGTCAAGACTGGCCGGAGCTTTTGTCGTCAGCTTGTCGTCGGAGCTTGAGCTTTTCGCCGGAGCTTGACTGGTACGGTGGTGGTTGAAGGATGGCAGAGGTGGTGGTTGGCTTTCTACGTAGTTAACGGTGGAGGAGCTTATTTATCGCCGGAGCTTGACTGGTACAGTGGTGGTTGACAGAGGGCGGAGGTGATGGTTGATTGTGGACATCTTCAACAGTGGAGGAGCTTGACTTGTCGCCGGAGCTTCTCCCCGAAGCAGCCTTCCAAGAAGAAAGGTCAGCGACTGTTTTTTGAGGAGGATGAAAAAGTTTATCAAGTGTGTTTGTTTGAGGAGGAGGAGGAGAACAACTGCCATTGGATCATGTTTGCATCAAGGGCCAGGATCAATCAGCATTTGCAGCACACGGATCACATATTTACCGACGACATCAATAGCGGCGACATGATTACGTGTCGCTGCTATTGAACGGCGTCGCGGCTATTGGGGTCGCCGGTAATACGCAAGTTTCTTGTAGTGGTACGATAACTTTACCCTATACTATATATGATATATGTTTTTAACTCGTTAAATATTTACTATTTTGATTTTTCTTTGATAATTTTCGTTTATAGACTTTTTAAAAGAACTAAATACGCGTATTTGTTTTTTTTTTTTCTTCACAATTTCGGTATAAATTTAGTTGAAAACGGAATTGTATTCAAATTAAGAATTTTTCTGGTATATAGAGTACCAAACTTTGACAAACGAAATCGATACTAACAAGTATTTGTGTTCTCGTAACCAGTACCAATATTTGTTTTAATGGTTTCAATCAATCTAAAACACAATTTTCTATTTTGGATACATCAAACAGCCCACGTGTAATCAATTGTTGTAATTATTTTTTTGTTTCGTAAACCGGGTATCGATAGCATATAACGAACCGAATTGATACAACCGAACAACAATGGTAGTACTACCAGTACCGGTATACGTTTTTTTTTATTTTGTTTTCGTTGATGTAAAACATGTGTTAATATTCTTTTGATCATTTCATGACTTTACCTTTATATTTGTAACTTTTATTTTTTATTTTATTTTATGTTTTGTCATGTACGGAAGTCCCGTCATATCGCACACAAAACAGTAATTGTTACAATCCGTAGTCTTTATTGTAGTTAATAAACTCGTACATCATTTGCTATCGTGTCTAATATATTTTATGTTTCTCTATGCAATTTAAAAGTTTTTGTTACCGTAGATTTTACGCATAGTTAGCTTAAGATCCGTCTTGAGATTCTATACTATATTAAAAGGCAAAGTTGGTAGATTTTTCTAAATTGCCTCCCCCCATACTTTCACAATGTTGTAATTCTAGCCTCTTGACTTTGCTATTCTCAAAGTTTCACAAAATGGCAACTTTAGTCCCGAACCACTACTCCATTTTATAAGTTTTATAAATTAATCCATGAATTTTCTAATATTCCAACTTTACCCCTATATCATATATAATATACGTTTTTAACATATAATTTATTCAATAACTTTCGTTCCACTAATTTCTTTTTTAAAGAACTAAATTTGTCGTTGACCTACTTGAGTTTCTAAGTTTCGAGCTTACATCTTTTATTCGTTTACTTTAAAAAAATTAATATCTTAATATACATGTCGGTACATATTCGAGTTACTCTATGTTTCGACTCCTCGCAACGCAAGACGAGTAAAATTACAATTATATTTTATTATTGATATTATTATTATTATTATTATTATTATTATTATTATTATATTATTATTATTTATTATTTATACTAAAAACCAAAATCGTTGATGTTTACACCTCCCGTCTTTGGTCCGTTCATTTTACAAAACCCTATCGGCTTTGCCTCCCCCCATACTTTCACCATGTTGAAATTATAGCCTCTCGACTTTGCTAACCTCGAAGTTTCAAATAGCAATTTCAGTCCCTAAACTACTGGTCAAGTTGGACAAATCAATCCCTCAAGTTTCTAATATTCTAACTTTACCCCTATACCATATATACTATACGTTTTAACCTATTATTTTCTTCAATAACTTTCGTTCACCAACTTCTTTTTTAAATAACTAATTTGCCGTTGACCTTCTTGAGTTTCTAGGTTTCAAACTTACCCCTCTCGTTCATTCACTTTAAGAAAAAAACTAATATTTTTATGTACATGTCGGTATAATTCGAGTTGGTTTCATTTAGACATAAACTATTTTTTTGGAAACGAACCAACTAAAATGTAATACGTTTTTATGCTTATTTTATGTACGCTTCCAGTTGGTCTACGTTTTGAAGTAAATTTTGTTCCAAACCAAGTGGAGTTAAATATAATACATTTGCATTCGATTGTATATATTTGGGTTACTCTATGTTTCGACCCATCGCAAGTAAGATGGAAAAAATTACAATTGTATTATTATAATATATCTATACTAAAAACCAAAGTTGTTGATGTTTACACCTCCCGATTTTGGTCCTTTCACTTTACTAAACACTCATGGTTGCTGCTTGATGTGAATGTGTTTTCTTTTTTTCTTTGCGGTTTCTATTCACGCTTTATGTTTTCTTGGTACATTATGTTATAATTGTACGATATAAATTCGATTTACTTTATGTTTTGATTCAACTGCAATACTTATATAGGTTATATTGAGTTGAACTGAGTACGTTAAAACATGCATTTTCATATGGTTCACGCATGACATAACGTGTGACCTAATCCATTTGATGTTTACAAAGAAACAAAATTATGAGTTTTCGTATTCTTTTAAACTACTTTTGGAAATTATGAAAAGGAAAAAGGTTAGGTATAATTGTCATATCAAATTACAACCTCAAATGGAAATTTATATACTATGAATTAGTAACATGTTTGTGCAAGTTTATACTATGTGTTGTTTGGGCTTGTAACTTATGCTTTTTGGGTTGTATTTTCTCTTGGTATCAAAGTTTCTTTTTTGTTGGTGAGTGACTTCATTTTGAAGCCTCACACTCTCTCTGACCCGTGTTAGGCTACAGTTGGTGAGTGACTTCATATTGGTTCCTCAACTGAAGCTACCGTTGTTAGGCTAATTGAAATAACGAGAAACCAATAAATGTTGGCACATTTCGACTTAGGTGAAATGTCACACGGTCCTAATAAATATTGATGCAGCTATGTCGTATTTTTTTAAACCCGAGGGGAACTCTATTTTGAAAAGCCAATTATCGAAATATTCTGATGTGTTGAGAAGCACTTCGGCTAAAGGTCAAACATCGATGGCTCACAATAGAAATATTTGAAATTTAAACGTTAATATGTTTTGAGATCGAATGGAAAAGTTTGACAAAGATGATTCAAGATACTCTCCGACCGTATTATCTTCACATAAGTCGTACTACTCTTAGACATGATTGTTTAGACTTATAGAAAAAGCAATAACTAAATAAAGATTTATTATTAGGTTTTGAAAATTTGCAAACCAGCGTGAACTTAATACCGACATTTGGTCAGTTCCACACGGCTTACCAGAATTGTACCTTTGCGTTAGGTCTCATTGGGCTGATCCCAAAATGTGGCAAATGATAAAACATACGATTACATTTGAATTGTTTGGATATTTTACACACCAGATAAAATATATTTTAAAATTTCAATACATAATAAAGACTTGTAAATTAGAAAATAAAATAGATTCATTGTCGTTTAATAACGTCTCAAACAATGCAGCTACTGTTGACATTTGAAAAATAAAATATAAAACGATTTGTGATGACATTTTTTCCATAGTGTATGTGTTGCACATTTTATAAATTAGGTGCAATACGGGCTTGGTGTTCGACCCGTTGTAAAATGTTTGAAAAGGCTTTACGATAAAGGGAAACATTAGAATTGTTTCATGACCGACATGCAAATCGTGGTAAAGCTATATATTTTATAGGTGAGGGTTGGGTGAGTATTCAAGAAATGACCAAGTTACTCGATGTTTTCAAAACCACAACTACAAAACTATCGGGGTTTATAATTCCACGAGTCCTTTGATACTTTGCCAAATATTTTTAACTTTGTAAAATCTTACGTGAGTTTAAAGTTAAAAATGATATGTTTTTGGAAATAGTAACACCCATGAAAGCAAAACTTAGAAAATATTTAATGAGATACCTCTTGTTTTATTTGTCCCACCACACTAAACATGAGCCTAAATGTTTTGGGTGTTGGAACTTTTGATGAAATAACAAACGATTTGGGTTTGGACGATGAAGACATTCATTTTCAAGTCGAACAAAACAACAATAACCAAAATCTTCAGAATGTGTTTGATTTTTATTTACAAAAGATACGGGTCGAAATTAAACATACATGAGGCAATGGGTTTAGTAAGTAGTAGATCAAGTATGAATCTGACGCTTAGTTCTTTAATCATATGAGAAATCAACACAGTAAACAGGCTTGGGGTAGCACACGAACCAACGATCTTGGTAGGCATCATTCAACGGATTTATTATTTGTTATGAATGTAAGTGAATCTAAAAGATTTGAAAATTTGGTTTGGTGGAAAAGAAAGGAATCTCAATTTATGGTCTAGCCACTATGGGTCGTGATTTACTAACCATCCAAACTTTTGTGGTAGCTTCGGAATCCGGTTTTTCTTTTGGTGTTAGGGTTTTATTAATTAGAAAAACAAGACTCGCTCCAGCGGTGCTCGAAATATGCATTTGTTTAAAGGGTCACTTGGATGTGATGGAACGTATACAAGATACTACAACTATCGAAGACGTTATACAAGCGGAAGAAATAATACATGAGGCATGTAGGAACTACGTTCATTTTTTTATTAAAATATATTATGAAATATATAATAACGAGACTCTCGTTATTCATAGGAAATATGATAGTACAATCCAGTTACAAAACTATATAAAAATAAATGAAATACAAATATATTGTACCAATCTTGATTCAAGTCGACGTCTTTGGAAAACTTCAACCGGGCCTTGTTGTTTGAAACTCCGCTACAAGACAAACAAAAAATTGTTGACAGCTTTGGTTGAGGCACGTGTTCAACACGCTTCCCTTAAAACAGATTTCGCACCTCTACTAAAGACGACGCGACTGTTTCCCAGGGTACAACAGCCGAAACATTATGTACTGCCAGAGATGGCCACACGCCCAAGGTTACACTGAATAGAATTATAGTGTTAGAACTTTTGGAAAATTATGATACGAAGGCGATGAAATCGTATAGAGAAAACATCTCTCTAAGTACCCAACACATGAGTCTTCAAGTATTTCATCTTTCCAAGAACTCTCCATATATTCATGTATTTTTCTTGTAACCCTTCTCTAGTATTTTTCTCATCATTCCAATGAGGCACATAGCCTACCATTTATATAAGAGTTGTGGGTTACAAGAGTTTCTCTTAATTGATGATTTTATTAGAGACATAAACTCTAATAAAAGTTTCATTTAATTAGTGATTTAATTAGAGAAATAAAAGGTCTAATAAAAACTAATCAAGTGACATAAAAACTCTACTCTAAGAGTTTTTCACCATGAAGATTCTAATTAATATTTATAATTTTATTTAATTATAATAAATATCCATTCACCAAATTTCCAACAATCCCCCACATGAATTGAGATCGTTCAAATCACATATAATTTCCAATGGAACCTCGACAGTTGAGTTTTGCATACGATAGATAGGTGTTACCCTTTGAACCTTCGCTCATGAAATGCACTTAGCCCACTAGCTCTGAATAGATCTCGATGTCTTTGAGCTCATCTGCCGTTTGTGTAGACGACAATACACTTCACACAAGACTCTCCCTAGCCGGGTCATCTCCTCATAGTCGTGTCGAATAATGTTCGTGGAACACTTTCCTGGTTCTGCGAGAGCTCTAGGAATTGTGCCCTCAATTCCATCCGAACGACCACACTTCTCTCTAACATAGGTGATTCTCCTTAGATCATTAAAAGCATTGTGGTTATCGTGATTTATCCAAATCATTTACCACATATTATGCTTAGCCTTACTCTTTGTCACTGAATATCATAGGAATAGACTAGGACGTATTTAAACACCCTTTTATACTTTGGGGGGTATGTATAACCATATATACTAGCTTATGCATATCATTTATGCCCCTACAGTGACTACCCTTAGGCATATGAGTTAGTTGTCCTATTGAACTTAGATCTTGGGATCACCAGTCAACTAAGTTAGGTGTCCTTCACATACCCTTTTTTCCATGGGCTTTAGTCTCATTCCACAACTTGATCTTTAATAAACCCTCAGGTTGTTGGATCCATAACATTAACAAATAACTTTGGACATTTGAGATCAGTTGTCATGATGTGTTCTTAACTCGACCCTTTGGATTTAGAAATCACAAATTAAAGTTCGTAATAAATCCCACACAACTACACCATCACTTTATGGTGATTTAATTCTTACTCTTGTATTTTCTAATCTCATCAAGTTAGGCAAAGAGCCTACTTTTAATACAAGAGACATGGGTTGGAGAAAAGTCTCACTTAATTAGATATTTTATTAGAGACATAAACTCTAATAAAAACTAATAAATTGACATAAAACTCTACTTAAGAGTTTAACTTCCATATGAAAAGTCTAGTAAATGATTTTAATTTCATTAAAGTCATATAACAACACCATCACTTTATGGTGATCTAATTCTTAAAGCCAATCAACTTCAATGTATGACATTCTATTTCTAAACCATGCAAAACATAACTAAGTGTTTATATTCATTGAAATCAATGCTACAACAAATTACTTATATAAAATGTTTACATAAAACATTTCAAACCATTTGTATTTTAACCTTTTTTAACAATCATGTTAAAATGAACGAAGTTCTAACACCACGTTAGAAATATTAACATTTACACAAAATATTAATTCAACTTGCTATAAACACATATATCGTTCAAATAAATAAGTCATTTCCAATATACATGTTAGAAAATTGAACAATTAAAAATTGCTTCCAAACTAACGCTTTCCATGAACGTTTCTAATACATATGTTAGAAGACAAATGATTACAAAAAAAATCATTATAAGACTTATTTGTTCATATCAATCCATGGGTGGATGAAGGTCTACTTTAAATAGATACTTAAATGGAGACATAAAACTCCAATCAAGTAACATAAAACTCTTATTTAAAGACATGGAAATTCTACTCAAGAGAATTTAACGTTTACAAAAAACGTATGGTTTACACCCATAATTCCGGTCTAATATAAGTTGGAGAAATTTAACGTTTACAAAAAAGGGTATGGTTTACACCCATAATTCCAGTCTAACACACAAGTTAGAGAAATTTAACGTTATAATGATTTTTGTAATCATTTATCTTCAAACATGTTTGTCAGAAACGTTCATGGAAAGCGTTAGTTTGAAAGCAATTTTTTAATTGTTTATTTTCTAACGTGTGTATTGGAAATGACTTATTTATTTGAACCATATATATGTTTATGGCATGTCGAATTAACATTTTGTGAAAATGTTAATGTTTCTAACGTGCGCGTTAGAATTTCTTTCATTTTAACAAGATTGTTAAAAATGGTTAAAATACAAATGCTTTGAAATGTTTTATGTAAACATTTATATAAGTAATTTGTTGTGGTATTGATTTTAATAAAGATAATATTTTGTATGGTTTACAAATAAAAGGTCATACATTGAAGTTGATGTTTGATTGGCTTCAAGGATTAAATCACTATAAAGTGATGGTGTGATATTTATATGAATTTAATGAAATTAAAATCATTTACTAGACTCTTTCATGGAAGATAAACTCTTAAGTAGAGTTTTATGTCTCTAATAAAATCTCTAATTAAGTGAGACTTTTCTCCACACCATGTCTCTTGTATTAAAAATAGGCTATGTGCCTAACTTGATGAGATTGGAAAACTACAAGAGTAAGAATACAAGAATTAAATCATCATAAAGTGATGGTGTAGTTGTGTGGGATTTTATCACCAACTTTAATTTGTGATTTCTAAATCCAAATGGTCATGTTTATATATATAATGACTTAACGTTAGAATAAATATATATCACAAATACAATGTTAGAGATTGTACATTATATAAGCCATAATGAATGGAAATGTTTTATGTAAACATTTAATTGCCTATGTGTGCATTAAAAATCGATGAGAAAATGGTTTAATTTATAAACTTTATCATTGGAAAATGTTTTATGTAAACGTTCGATTCTATAACATGTCCGTTAAAACATGTATTTTTCTAACTTGCGTGTTAGAAAATGTTTAGTACATGCATAGTAAGACTAAACAATATAAAACAATTTGATATTATGGGTTTTGATTTATGTTATCATAAACTGTAATTGACATTAATGGTTTGCTACTCTTGCTAGAAGTAGCATTTGTTATAATCACGTGGATATGATTTGGTGGAAAACAACTTGGTGTTGTTGTGAACAAATTTAATTGTTCAAGTTTGCTACTTAAATGTAGCCTTTGTAACAACTTGGTGTTGTTTTGAGCAAACTTGTCCAAGTTCAAAGTTTCAAGATGAAATGGGGAACTTGTACTTACAAGTGCATGGAGTCTTATTGAGGGAGTACCTCAAGACATGCCATGGGACGATATCGTTGAGAAGATTTCGGCCAGAATATAAAGTGTTGAAGTTAAAAGCACTTTGATATTTGATGTCTACATATCGTCTATGCTTTCCGTTTAAATTTCAAAGTGTTTGCCACTTATGATTTAGTTTCCAATGTATTTATTGTTGTGTTCAATATCTTTGGATAACACATGCAATTTTTACAAAGAAATAAATCACTAATGTTTGTGACGTGTAAATTATTTTTGTGGAAAGTAATTATAACGTCAACTATACATTGTCTAAAAGAATATGGTTTTAACCGGATAGTACATGAAAATATTTGGACATAAACAACTTGAGAGTTATTGCATTGACTAAAAGTCAAAGACCAGACATCAAATGTGTAACCACATCACGAGTGAGCAGTGAGTGTATTGAGATGAAATACACAAACTAGATTCATGTTGAAGTACTTCGTTAGAAGTCACTGGAAAATTCACAAGTGTGATTTCTAACATATGAAAGAAAAAATACTATATGTTACTTTATACTTTGATAAATCTTACGAGATTTGTTCTGAGTGATCTATACGTAGATGTGTCTACCACTTGATTATTATTAGAACTATATGGAGATTTTATATTCGTTTAGGAGAGAATCCTAAATATACATATCTCCTAATGAATAACAATAGATGTGTACAAATCACTTATGGTAAATTATGAATGCCATGTTGTTGTCGATCTAGTTGACTCTATCTCACACATAATAGTGATTGTAGACGAGGAACATTCATCTTGTCGGTGATGAATGTGTTCTCCAAGTGACTTGGATTAAGACTTATGTTTAAGTCCTTATGAGTCAATGGTAAAACGTTGGAGATCAAAGGTAAACAAGTTACGTCCTTAATTGAATGATAAACTTTAGCTATGTGCTATTTACAATAATTTGTGAGACTTTCCTAAATATTGATATTTAGGATTATGAATAAGTCTCATTATCTTGTCTTAACAAGGGATGAATGTTGAAAAAGTGATATTATGATATCCTTGGGGATGTGAAGAATCAGAATGATGCATCTTCTGTTCACATGCTAAAGTATTGTAGTCTAAAGCATGCTAGACTAGTACTTGGTTAATTATGGGTCTTGACGGAAACTAATTAACTCTAAACATTCAAATGTGTATGAACACAATAACAATTTGTGTATAGACAAAGTTAAGGAAGAATTTTCATTCATTATAAGGAAAAGACATGTAACTTTTGAAAAGTTTGTTCGAAAAGCTAATGAGGAGAACTCATTGTCTATGCTTATTCTAGATGTTAAATTAGAATGGTTCTAATTTGATGACAAACTTATGACAATGACGTGTGTTGCTTTGGTTAGCTCAGAAGCAGCGGGTGCTTCATTCTAAGGCGGAACGCTCCCCTACCGATGTATATTTACATCCCACAGCTTCGGCAGATCGCTTAGCCCCGTTCATCTTCGGCGCAAGAGTGCTCGATCAGTGAGCTATTACGCACTCTTTCAAGGGTGGCTGCTTCTAGGCAAACCTCCTGGCTGTCTCTTCACCCCTACCTCCTTTATCACTGAGCGGTCATTTAGGGGCCTTAGCTGGTGATCCGGGCTGTTTCCCTCTCGACGATGAAGCTTATCCCCCATCGTCTCACTGGCCGACCTTGACCCCTGTTATTTTGAGGTCATATCTAGTATTCAGAGTTTGCCTCGATTTGGTACCGCTCTCGCGGCCCGCACCGAAACAAGCTAATACAGTATGAGTTGAATTCACTGATACAATGGGGTTGATCTTGTTCAATCATATGTGTATAAATGTCATCATAAGTGAAGTTACGGAAATATTGATCAAATGGCAAGAAATGTGAGGGAGGATCTATTTAGAAGCAACCCAATAAGGGTATGTAGAAATGGTTTTCATTATCCCATCTGGATTATATCCTATAATACTTAAATGTGGGGGTGTCTTGCATTTGTATCATAAAAGTTTGGCAATAAAGATTTTGTAATCCAATCTAACATTGCAAACAGACGACTAAGTGGAGGATACAAAGGTCGTAGTGCATAATGTAGATGTGTTTGCCTTAAATGATAAGCGTATCTTACAAAGACATATATTATAACCAGATTCAGATGGCCACTGAGGTTATAGTCTTAGAAGTTGACAATAGGCAAAATTAACTTACGAGTTAAGAACACATCATGACAACTGATCTCAAATACGCAAAGTTATGGATCCAACAACTTGAGGGTTTATTAGAGATCAAGTTGTGGAATGAGACTGAAGCCCATGGAAAAAGGGTATGTGAAGGACACCTAACTTAGTTGACTGGAGATCCCAAGATCTAAGTTCAATAGGACAACTAATTCATATGCCTAAGGGTAGTCACTGTAGGGGCATAAATGATATGCATAAGCTAGTATATATGGTTATACATACCCCCAAAGTATAAAAAGGTGTTTAAATACGTCCTAGTCTATTCCTATGATATTCAGTGACAAAGAGTGAGGCTAAGCATAATATGTGGTAACTGATTTGGATAAATCATGATAACCACAATGCTTTTAATGATCTAAGAAGAATCACTTATGTTAGAGAGAAGTGGGGTCGCTTCGAATGGAATTGAGGGCACAATTCCTAGAGCTCTCGCAGAACCAGGAAAGTGTTCCACGACCATTATTGGACACGACTATAAGGAGATGACCCGGCTAAGGAGAGTCTTGTGTGAAGTGTATTGCCGTCCACACAAACGGCAGACGAGTTCAAAGACATCGAGTTCTACTCAGAGCTAGTGGGCTAAGTGCATTTCATGAGCGAAGGTTCAAAGGGTAACACCTACCTATCGTATGCAAAACTCAACTGTCGAGGTTGCATTGGAAATTTTATATGTTTTGATAAATCTCCATTCATGTGGGGGATTGTTGGAAAATTAGAATGTGGTGAATGGAAATTAATTATAGAAATTAATAAAATTAAACTCTTCAAATGTGAAACTCTTGTGTAAAGTTTTATTGATGACATTTGATTAGTTTTTATTAGAGTGTTAAGTCTCTAATTAATTGAGACTTTTAACTCTCCCTCAAGTCTTGTATAATTAGCAGGCATGTGGTGAATGGAAATTAATTATAGAAATTAATAAAATTAAACTCTTCAAATGTCAAACTCTTATGCAAAGTTTTATTGATGACATTTGATTAGTTTTTATTAGAGTGTTAAGTCTCTAATTAATTGAGACTTTTAACTCTCCCTCAAGTCTTGTATAATTAGTAGACTTTGTGCCTTATTTGTGATGAGAAAAAAAATATACATGAAGAATACATGAAAAAGATGGATACTTGAAGACTAACTATAGAGATGAGTACTCTATACTAGTTTCCACCACCATCACCTGCTTATCCGTTCCATAAGTTCAAACTCTACAATTATCCGATGTAACCTCGGGCGTGTGAGTCATCTCCGGCAGTACGGACTGCTTCGTCTGTTGTACCCTGGGAGATAGACGCGTCGTCTTTGGTAGAGACGCGAAATCTGTTTTAAGGGAATCGTGTTGAACACGTGCCTCAACAAAAATCGTCAACGTTTTAGTGTGCTCTTTGTTGCAATCAAGGAGTACTTTTCAAGACTCAAAATGATGAATACTCGAGTCTACGATGCTATCAAATGCGCATGAAGGACCAACCAGAGATGCGGCTTGAATCAAGATTGGTATATAAAATTATATTTTATATTCATTTTATTTAGTTATTGCAACCGCTATTGTACTATAATATTTCATACGAATAACGAGAGTCTCGTTATTATATATTTTGTAATATATTTTAATAAAAAGTGAACCTAGTAATCAAGATTGGTACAACATATTTGTATTTCATTTATTTTTATATAGTTTTGTAATCGGATTGTATTATCATATTTCCTATGAATAACGAGAGTCTCGTTATTATATATTTCATAATATATTTTAATAAAAAATGAATTTAGTTCCTACAAACGTAAAACAGATTCCGCGCCTCTACTAAAGACGACGCGACTATTTCCCAGGGTACAACAGTCGAAGCAGTATGTACTGCCGGAGATGGCCACACGCCCAAGATTACACCGAATAGAACTATAGTGTTAGAACTTTTGAAAAATTATGATACGAAGGCGATGAATCGTATAGAGAAAACATATATCTCTAAGTACCCATATGGGTCTTCAAGTATTTTATCTTTCCAAGAACTCTCCATGTATTCATGTATTTTTCTTGTAACCCTTCTCTAGTATTTTTCTCATCCTTCCAATGAGGCACATAGCCTACCATTTATACAAGAGTTTTAATTGATGATTTTATTAGAGACATAAACTCTAATAAAAGTTTCACTTAGTGATTTAATTAGAGACAAAAGGTCTAACAAAAACTAATCAAGTGACATAAAAACCCTATTCTAAGAGTTTTTCACCATGAAGATTCTAATTAATATTTATAATTTCATTTAATTATAAATATATTAAATATCCATTCATCAAATTTCCAACAAGGCAGAGGTACAATGCAGACAATTCAATGAAGAACTTGCATTAGATTTGGCGGAACACATTTGCAACAATAGTAAGGGCGAAGAGTACTATACGGGACTATGATGACGTCTAAATGACAAAAAATTACATGTAACTCGTAATCTCGTATAGTAATGTTTTTTATAGCATTATGTCTTTGCTGCTTATAAAATTAAAATATAAATAAAATATGAAATTCATGGTGTTTATATTGATTATCTATTTATTTATTTTTACTTTATGTTTTTTTAAGTAGGTTTGGAATATAGGTTTGAAACCAGTTTTTCAATCCAAAGGGATCCCAACCCAAACTAGAACATGTTTCTTTTTTATAGTTTGAACGACGATTTTCTTGCTCCTTATGAAGTTTGAACCCAATACCTTACACCTACGTGTTTTAAAGGGTTTGCCTTGGCACTGAACCACCAAACATGTTTCTTAGGTTTGGATTCTACACAACCATTTGAGACACTAACCCGGTTTGACTTTGTCGACCAAGAATGAAACCGGCATGTGCACCTCTATTGTTAGCTTGCCCTACTTCTTAAATTATATCAAGTTATAGACGAATATATTAGAATAGAATCTAGAATTTATCGTTCTTTTGTGTGTATCGCTTATCGAATAGGATGTAAAAAGATGATTTATACAAAACTTAAACACTCTAATTCCACCTTTCAAGCTGAAATGAAGTTGAAGTAAAGAACAACGTTCAAGCATCGTTGCCTATCAATGATTAGACTATAAAGCCAGCTTTAGAAGGTCGATGGTTATGGAATCTGATAAGCGTTTTACAAACATTCTCATTGATTTCAAAAGTATGATTACGATCAGAAGTTACACAAACAATGATGAAAAAAAATAAAAAATTGGAATCTCATATAGAAAAAAAAACTGATTATTTTAGTACCTTGACCATGTAAATGTTTCAACCAATGGATGGTTATTGGGACTTTATATTCTAAGGCTAATTGTCATATAAAATTAAGAGTTATGAGTCACCAAATTAGGTAAGAATTGAATATTTTAGTGAAATTAAATATGTGTATGAGCGAGTCAAAATAAAGAAGCTAGGCCACGGAACCGCGTAACGGCAGTTGGTCTTGTGGAATACAGACCAGAGCCAGAAAAGTCTTGGGTCAAACTTATTGACTATCTACTTCAAAAGACGTTAATACCCCTTTGACATTGAATAACTATGTTTTTGTTCCGTATTTGGTTGCAATTTTGTAATATAGCGTGTGTTGCTTGTCTAAACTGTTTTGTATGCACTTGAATTAATATTTTTTTTTGTTAAATCTGGTCGAACATGGGTATTTTAGTTTTTCTAGCACTTTATTTCTAAACCTTTTTAATAAGCTAGTGGGAATATCCGCGTTACGCAGCGGGAGTTCAGCTAATATCGGTTCGGTTCTTTATGATATCGACACTGGCTCTAACAATCTCCCAAAAAAGATATGGACGTATGTCTTACATCGACGAAATAGTCAATTTTTAAACTCGTATCAAAACTTGTTATATAAGAAATCATATTTTATTATAAAAAGGGTTTAAAAATTTTGAACATAAGTAAGATTCAAGTTTTAAACAAATAACAAATATATAATTGTATAAAAAAAGAAACATAGTATATTTATATTTTTGTTATATATTGAGAATGAGTCATTAGCGGGACCAATAAAGTTGGTTGATTTTCTCATTGATATTTATATCCTTGCTTCATCAAACCCTCATCCATAATATACTATGGCCTTCATGTAATTAGAATCAAAATTGAAGGCATTATGGTTACTATAGCTAAAAACTTGTCTAATTATATATACATATATATATATATATAATAATAACAAAAGGAAACTTAGAAAACATATGTATAACATCAAAAAAAATATTTATTAACTGGTTTTGGGCCAAATGATACAAATTTCCTTGTAAAGTGTAAAACTTGTCAAAATTCATTGAAAATGACACCGCTTGAAAAATTGTATTAAGATAAAGGACAAAATGTGTAATTTATCTTCATTTAATAGATGATGCATTGTGCGACAAACAATACGATTAACCTATTTACACAACGCAAACACATGTTTAATGAATTAAGATAAGCAAATATGTGTCTAGACGAATACTGAGTTCTGGGTACACATTTAAACTGTTTACACGTTCAAGTTAGACCGCGGGGTGGGGGGGGGGGTTGGGTTAGGGGCTTTGTACGACACATAGCGGAGGTGGGCTCCACCAGGCCACCCAAAAAAGTGGGTGTTGAGGGGGCGTTGTGTGGTGTGGCGTGGCTTAGCTTGGCGTGGCCAGCCATGTGGATTTTTCTTTTAATTGAATCAGCCAACCAAAGCCAGCCAAATTGAACCAGCCAACCAAAGCTAGCCAAGTCATCTTGCCCCCGCCCCCGCCAGGCAAAATACCCACGCCAAAAGGACAAGGTCATACCCCATGCCAACCCAAAATGAAAAAGTTGACGTTGAAGGACAAGCCAACCCATGCCCTAACCAAGGCGCACCTCTGCAGACTTATCCCAAGTAAATTTTAATGCTAGAAACAAGTACCATTCCTGCAACGTACTTTCTAATAAAAATGATTCTTTCATAAGAAACCGACCATATACATAAACTTAAAAAAAAAACCCGTAAATCTAAATAAAATATTCCAATAATGTTACCCTAAGTGGAACTTTTACCCATGCACGAGTATAATATTATTTTATTATATTTAAAGTAAAAAAATTAAATTTAAAGTTTAAACCCTCTCCTTGTGGGTCTTTTTCAACTCTTTATGGGAGGGTCAAACCAATGTTCCCACCACCATTACCAATCCTTTCTTGATTTTCAGGCTGCTTGTTTCATTCCACATTTTCAATCTCCAAATTCCCCTTTGAATCCTCCATTTTCTCATCCCATAAAACCATTCTATTTCTCCATACACTCCACCCCAAACACAATAACTGTTTCTTTCTATCTAATTTCTTCATCAATGAAGCTTAACAACTTTCTATTCCTCCTCATCTTCATAACCTCAGTTTTCACGCTTCATGCTCACACTCATGTTCAGAATTTAAACCCTAATTCTTCCTCTCTCCTCACCGGAATCCAAATCCCACACAACTTCAACGCCGATTCATCTTCATCTTCTCTAGATTGCGACTTCACATCGCCGGAGACTTCACAAACCCTAACGAAACCCTCAGTCAAACTCCACCTGAAACGCCGATCACCCGCCTCGTTCATCGACTCAGCGGTTAACGATTTAACCCGGATTCAAACTCTTCACAGACGGATCCTAGAAAAAAAGACTCGCAACTCGGTAAAAAAACCGAAGAAAACCAAAACCGATCACCATACCGAAACCATAAAACCGAAACAAGAAGTTGAAGCACAACCACCGCAGCCGGCAGAAACCTACGCCGGAAAACTCATGGGAACACTAAAGTCAGGTGTAACCCTAGGCTCCGGTGAGTACTTCATGGATGTTTTCATAGGCACTCCACCTAAACATTACTCGTTAATTTTAGACACCGGTAGTGACCTGAACTGGATCCAATGCACACCGTGCTACGATTGTTTCGAGCAAACCGGACCTCTTTACGACCCGAAACAATCATCATCTTACAAAAATATTAGCTGCAATGATCGCAGGTGTAGTTTAGTAACATCCCCTGATTCAGTCAAACCTTGTAAACCCGAATCTGAATTATCTGACACGCAATCTTGTCCATATTTTTATTGGTACGGAGACAGCTCAAACACCACTGGCGATTTTGCGACCGAGACGTTTACGGTTAATTTAACCACGAACGTTGACGGGCGCAAAATGCGTCACCAGGAGGTTAAGGTGGAGAATGTGATGTTTGGTTGCGGGCATTGGAACCGCGGGTTGTTTCATGGTGCTGCGGGTCTGTTGGGCCTGGGTCGTGGCCCGTTGTCGTTTTCTTCACAGCTTCAATCTTTGTATGATCATTCTTTTTCTTATTGTTTGGTTGATCGGAATAGTAACTCGAGTGTGAGCAGTAAGTTGATTTTCGGGGAGGATAAGGATTTGTTGAAGCATCCGGAGCTGAATTTTACGTCGTTGATAGGCGGGAATGAAGCGCCGGTTGATGTGTTCTATTATGTTCATGTTAAATCGGTTGTTGTCGCCGGAAAAGTTCTCGACATACCGGAGAAGACGTGGGATTTAACGGCGGACGGGTATGGTGGAACCATTATTGATTCGGGTACTACCTTGAGTTACTTCGCCGATCCGGCTTACAATATTATTAAGACGTCATTCATGGAGAACATCAAACGATTCCCATTGGTTGACGATTTCCCGATTCTCGAGCCGTGTTACAACGTGTCAGGGTTCGCGGATTACAAAAACTATTTGCCGTCGTTTGGGATCGTGTTTAACGATGGCGCGGTGTGGAACTTCCCTGTCGAGAATTACTTTATCAAGCTCGAGCCCGAAGAGGTAGTGTGTTTGGCGGTTTTGGGGACGCCGCGATCGGCTTTGTCGATAATCGGGAATTATCAACAACAAAATTTTCATATCATGTATGATACGAAGAAGTCTAGGCTCGGGTATGCGCCAACAAAGTGCGCTGATGTTTAACTTAACATCGGGAAGTTTGTAATGAAGTTGTGTGTCAAATAGGCGGATGTGTTAGCAAAGTAGCGAACGAAGCCGTATTTTTATTTTTTATTCTTTTTTTTTTAATTTTTTTACGGTCTATAAGTCGAGAATGACCGGGGCATAGAATTAACACTTGATTGACAATATATTTGTTATTGGATGTCCATCAATAATATAAAGTTTTTATTATTGTTAATTGGTTAATACATTGTTATTAATCTTAAAAAAATTGCATAATAACTTTTTTAAAGGATTAGTTCTTTTTCACTTGAATACAACACTACGATGTTAAAAGCGGACTTTTTAAAGGGCTGATGCATTAGTCATACAAGGTGTGTTCAGACCCTTTAACTGTGTGTGTAACTCAAGCAACCTCCCAATAATAGGTGTGTCTAATTAGTGTCTTTAGTGCCAAAATTTAACGTTTCTAGTTATGACATGTATTTATTGCGTTTAAACCTCTCACCCCAAGTTCGAATCCCTCCTAGAGGTGCTCTCCCATATTTACATAATTTGCACTTAGTAGGAATCGAACTTGAGACCTCCCAAGGAAGAAACGACTTAGTGGAAAACCCCCTGACCAACTGGGCTATACCATATTCGCTATGGTACATGTGTCGACTTCTTATAGCTTATCACGCTTTTTAGGATTTTAATTTTGTTTTGAATATACAGGGAGCCATGGAGGATCAATCTAGAAACATTTCATAATAACAAATTAATAAAGTGAACGATTTTTGGTATCTTGAATGATCATATTTTAATCCATTATTGAATCCTAGACAATTATATGTATTATTTTTTATTTATTCCATCAATCATGGTTATTGCCACTTTTTCATATACTCCATAATGGAAGGCCAAGAAAGTTTTTTTTTTAAATTTCCATCGACTTAGTTTTTCTTTATTATTATTTTAAGGTTTATCTTTTAAGAAAAACAACAATTTGTTTGTAAATATTTTAGAAGTTGAATCTTTAGATGTCATTGATTGTAATAGAGTATGGCACGTATCAAACAGTATTACGTTTTTTGGACGATATAACAATTGTTAATGAACAAGTCTAATTGGATAAATTTCTAAAAAAGTAATGAGTTTTTTCGACACGTTAAAATTGAAAAGATGCGTATATTTCCATTTAAGCTGGTGGGTGTCATTTAAAGCTCATAGGGCTTTATAGTGCCACGTATGCACCACGTAAGTGAGGGGCTTTATTGTTAACTTGCACGGTATGCTTTAAAGCCCCATATTAAACAAAATAAAATAATAATAATAATAAAGAACAAAAAGTTTGATTGGTTGAAAAGAATGGGGCACACCTACACATGCCATTAGCGCTTGTTACTGGGATGAAAACCTCTCAATGGTGCCCTCCTTTGACGCCTAGGAAATGTGAGAGAGACGCTATAGGACACTATTGAAGCTGATGTGACATGGGACAATATGTCACACCCACCAGCCTTACCATCAATCTTTTACAATTCTATTAATAAAAAGGGTTGATTAATAGTTTTTAAACTTGACTAGAAAAACAAATGATAATTTTTTGTTCTACTAAATAAAAAAAGGGTTGATTAATAGTTAAATAAAAAAAGGGTTGATTAATAGTTTTGATACTTTCACTAACACACCACTTGTATTATTATACAGTTTTAGTTCGACAAGATTCAAATTAAATAATATAAAACATAACATTGGTTTTCCCTTGTTTAGTCTTTTTACACTGTAACCACATGTATTATTTCTATTAGAATAAAAGAAATACAAAAATCCATGTACTTGTTTGTATTTTAAAAAGAAATAAGAAATTCAATATCACAAAAAGCTAGCTTTTAATTTTTTGTGCTATACGGACAACCTGTCTGAAAAAAGTCCAATTTGCATTACGTTATAGATGCGGTAACTTATATCCAATTATTTTTAACAGAATTCTTACACACCACTATTATAACGATATTGGTTTTAAATAACCCTAACTTTATCAATAGAATTCCTAACTTTCGATTTGTATTACACCATTTTCAACTTTCAACTTAATGGTTGATAACACTCCCAAACTAACTGAACTCTAACCTAATTAGTTTTTTTTTGCTCCACTTGTGTATTGACGTGGTATCTAACGTGGATTTTTTTAATGACGTAGCATCTGATGTGGCATCAGACTTGGCTTTTCAATGACGTGACAGTTTACATGACATCTGACTTGGCTTTTTTGATGACATGGCAGCTGATGTGGCACTCGTTTGATGACATTGCAACTGATTGCAGCAAACTGAGTTAGGGGTTGTTTGGCAACTTCTGAATAATTAATTGCTGAATTAGTAAGATGTCTGAACCATCAAGAGCCAGTATAATGCTTAACAACTGAGAGACAATGTCTATCCGATTCAGATTAGAAGTCTTAACCATTCAGACTCAGTATAATGCTTAACCATTCAGAGGCAAATGTCTTAACTATTCAGACATTTGTTCGCGAAACAAACAGTCTGAACCATTAAGTGCTGAACCAATAAGAGGTCTGAAACATTAAGAGGCTCATTAAGAGCTAAAAAAACAGCCCTTAGTGTTGGAAATGTTATCAGCCAATAACTTAGAAGCGGTGTGGTAAAAATCGAAAGTTGAAAGTACTATTGACCAATTGATTAAAGTTAGAATTATTTAAGTCCAGTATCTCTTATAACAATGCGTATAAAGTGTATGGCATGATAAAATGTTTAATAGTTAAATTAGAAAAGTCCGAAAAATAATTGATGATATTCGGTTCTGTTTTTTAATAAAAGTTTGATGTTCTAGTTTTTTTTAGTATGTTCATTGCAAATTAATTTAAATTATTAACGACATTTAACATCATATATCTTATTAACAAGATAAATACAAAAATGATAATTTGATAATTAAAATACATTTACTATAAAATTTATTAAAAGAATACAATATATTCTTTGAAAATCTCACTTCAATAAATTCTTTTCGCATAATTCGGTAAATATTCGTACAAGTAGTCAACAATTTGGAGCACGTTAGAATATTTCCGACAAAGGTATTAGCACAAGAGGTTAAAAAATTAATACTAGTATTTTTTGAATGTTGTCAATAATTAAGTGTTTAAAATAATGTTATGTAAATGTTCAAAAAGTTTATGTTAAAATAACTAATAAGGGGATTAGAAAATTAATGGCTCACATTCATTCACGTGACTATTATACATCTTAGTAAGTGTGAAAAGTGAAACTATTCATGTCTACATGACAAACGTTTTATTTTCACATTCACATGACCATTGCGAGTGTGTTAAGAGAAATTTATAACCGAAGCTAACAATTATGATTATAGTTAATGTAAAAACCGAATTAAATCAATCTATACACACCCTACTTTGAATCTGTGAAATCCATAAGTATAAGTTTTAGATATGAAATTTTAAATATCTAACTTATTGAATTCATATTTTATCTAACATTACTATGGTTATTCACGTTTTATATATGACTTATTGAGTTCATATTTTAAGGGTTTGTTTTTATACTCTTATCAGGTTCTGAAATTATTAGGAGTTATCATGGACAGGGACGACACTAAATACTTGTAGTAAGAAAGTCTGTAGATTTTTTTCCTCAATGCTCGTTTGTTGTGTTGGGGTTTCCATGGTGATCATTTATAATTTTATTTATCAAAAACCCGGTTCAATAAATAATGGTAAATTAATTAAGCGAGTTAATTAATCAAACGCAGCGGAAATAAACAAGTGATCAACAATGAACGAAACCTGACAGGATCCGGTTACAAGCAAATACGAGCACAGTAATAAAAACATCTAACTACCGATGAGAAAGATATACCTCGGTTAATGACTAACCGGTCGAGACATCGAGGTTCAACGAACACGTGCTAGTGAACGAACAAACGAATCACCGGGATAACGCCGGGTAGCGGCGGCGATGGCTGGCGGTACTTGCATCGGCGAGGGGGCGGCGTCCGGCAGCAGACGGTGGCGGCGACGGCGGCCCGAGGTGGTTGCAGCCGGTTATGCATGTGTGTGTTATTGAGAGATTTTTAGCAAGTTCAACAACTTCTCTAACCACACAAAAGCAAGACCCACCATTGTTTATATAGGACATGGGGGTTCACGCATGCTCGCCAAGTGGCACACATGCGTAGTGCATGTGTTGCAATTGGCCAAGAGTTTGGTGCGCGACAAGTGGCGGTAGATGGATGCATGTGCGCCATGTGGCGCAGCAAAGGTGCATGTACGACAAGTGGCGTAGGGTGAGCATTCTTGTCTCACTCGGTCCATGTACCCGTCATCAGTTAATACCCGCAACAATAATCCCGCTCATGATCATAAATATAATTATGATCCGTTTCGCATATTATTCGTAATTACCAGTTAAACTATTTAAGTGGATTTAAGTTCGTTGCCCACGGTGTAACTCTTACGGGTCAAGACCCGGTCGGTAGCGTTGACTTATCGAACCGGACATAAATTTCCAACAGCTCCCACTTGGACGGTCTCTGATAAGACCTCAACGCAGACAGCCAGCGGTGCTCTAGCTACACATAGCTGCCCCCAACAGGTCATGACATTTTAAAGTCATTAACCAAGGTATCTTCCCTTCAGCAACAACTTGCTACTTGAAGACAATAGACTTATGGTAATCATCGTCATCTATCCTTTCTGTATAAGACATCAATTGAACAATGAGACATGGATTAGATTCAATTCACATGGCGTTCAATCATTATCGTTCTCGTTCATGAATCAAAGTGGTCCAATCAAACACACAGTAAGTTTGGGTAAGGCCTTACACTTCACCAGTTTGAATCAACGAGGGTGCCAGATGTCTAACTGTTACATATATTGTAAGAGTACAGAATCCCATCTTGACTACATACAACTCCCACTGAACTTCAGAACTACTCCCAACCAATGCCTTTATGACTGGCAGTTACGCGACAGCGGTTGACACTGATCAAAGAATAGACTTTAGTAAACGAAAGTTCTAGTATGTATCTCAAGTCAGAGAATACTAAATGAGTATACCAAAATCAAATACATCTTATGACTAAGATCATGAAGATGATTTGATGGAGTTACATCCAACGTCATTCATAACGAGGTCTGTGAGTTTGGAAGTCAATTCCTTGAGTCCAAAGTCAGAATAGTCTTAATTCAGAGTCGTTCCCACGAGTCTAACCGATGATCGAGGTGTCGCGCCTCGGTCAAAGATAATATTTATAAACCCGATTTACCCTCAACTATGAGTTAGTGGTAGTACGGGGTCGATCCACGAAGAGTCTGTGGTTTGCGTACGGACAAGATGGATTTTACTAGATTGTCACTTTTATGAAGCTTGCTAATGAAATTGATAATTTGTTTGGTTGGAAAGGATGTCGGAATTAACCGACAAATTTGTTTGATTGCTTTATTACTAAAAACTGAGAATGATAACAACGAAAGTAAATATGATTGCAAAACAATTGTGAGAAAACAAGGTTCACACCCGGTTCAACAATTGCAAGACCTAGGGTTACTACACGTTTTAAATTGATTTAAACAAATTAGTTCATTAACGGTTTAGAATCACAAAGCTTAGGTGCCAATTGTTATCAACGTTATAGACAACGGACCACAATGCACTTCGTTACTTTGGACAAATGAAACCTATCAATTGACAAGGCATAAATACGCATACACATTTCACGAAGTCAAATTTCATAACTCACTCGACAATTCGCAAATACAATACAACGCAAGACAATTATCAAAAGATTAAATGCAATTCGAATTGTCACAAATCAAATGTTTAACATGTAGCAAACCCTAGAAACCTTACAAAAGTCTACACTGGGGTGAAACCTCCGGGAATTAGCCGCTCATGGTGAACGGAGCATGATCAATGGATGATAAAGCCTTGAACTTGAACATGTTGAAGCTTGGAGATGAAGATGAAGTATGGTTAGGGTTTTGGTATGAGATGGTGATGATGAGATTGGTGATTGATGGTGATGATGATGGATTAGGTTTAGAATCGAAGTGGATGAATCGGATGGATTGGAAATGGATTGAATTGATTTGGTGGAAGGTTGTGGCTCCAAGAACAAGTTTCAAACTCCAAGAACTCGTGATCCTCCAAAACAGGTCAAAAATCATGTTTAAACCCGTCCCCAAACCAAACAAACTCAAAATTCGCGATGCAAGACGGAACGGCGACCCGTCGGCGACGGCCCATGCTTTCTCCCTTTTTGGCCGACGGCCTATCCTGCTGTCTACGATGAAAAGCACACGACGGGCGAGGTTAGGCGGGGCATCGCCGACGGCCCATAGTGGCGTCGGCGACGGTGCTTCAATCCTCACTTTCTGTATTTTTCGTTTCTTGATTCCGATTGATCTCGTTCGCGTCCTGGTGCTCCGTTTGGCTCCCAATTAGCTCCTTAAACTCCGTAAGACCTGTAAAACACAAACCTTATTAAAAGTAGGCTATCCATAATTAAAAGTTACGTAAAAACATTAACTTAAACCAAAACAAACGCCGGTTTACACCCACGCATCACATCCCCACACTTGTCGTTTGCTTGCCCTCAAGCAAATCTGTTTTTTTTTCACGTGGGCTAAACGAAAAATACACTCCCCATTCTTGAGACGTAAGTTAAGGTCTCAAGTCATACCCGGTTCAATACTTTTCATGCCCTTAACTTGAACTCGACCATGACAAAAGACCAAATGGTTCGTGCCATCCCTCGCCAATTTAGTTACTTGTGCTTTTTAGATTTCTTCAAACAAAGACATTTTTGAAAATTATTTTCCCCCATCCCACACTTGAGTTAACATTGTCCTCAATGTGTAGTGTTTAAATGAACGGGTCAGGATCGAAAAACTTTTACTACCCCATCCCCACACTTGAGGTTAACATTGTCCTCAATGTGTAGAATTAGAGCTCTTTATAATGCACAAGGGATGTGACATGCCTAACTTCCCAAAAATTTCACCCCGGAAACTAAAATACAATTTACACTCCACTTATTATCTAACTAAAAATCAAAGTAAAAAGAAACGTATGCACCTGATTTCCGAGCTCGTTCTTCATTTGCTCCACGTCCTTCAACAAAGCGGTTGTCTCACGAACATAATGCACCTACAAATCTCAACCCTTGTGTAGAAGCATGCTTCTCACAACCATCAAAATTTGTTAGTAACCTAGTTCTACCACTTTTATGAAAATATCGCCGATCCATACGTTAATTTACTTTGACTTATGTGGAAAATAATGTACAACAATAACAATCCTAACTCATTATCGTAGGAATCACGGTTGCATTTAGCTTATGCAACAAGCCCTTTTAAACCTTCAATAACTTGGAAGGACGAGTAGGTCTCGAGAAGGTTGTATAGAGAACACACCCACAACGCTCATTTAACTAGGAAAGCAATAAAATCTAACTAGAACACAAACTAAAAACAAAAAGGTACAACAACAACGTAAAACATACCTCGCCTACCTTTTGTAATGTTCGTTTGGGTCTTTAGGCGGGTACGGGTTATATATAGAGAAGATATCCTTCCAATTATCGAGCAGTCCAGGTTCCCCTTCAACTGGTGGTGGTGGCTGTATCGGGACGAAACTTGAGCCCGACAATTCGGGCCAATGTGGAGATGGGTCGGAGGGTCCTTGAGGCACGGGGAGGTCCTCATAGTTGAACCATGGCGTATGTTGCTGAAATGGCAACCCGGCCATCAAATTCCAATGATGCCTTTCTCGATCATGCAGGATCTTGGCGTTATTAATGGCTATTTGTTGATCTGTGGCTGTCGCCATCCAACGCCGATCCTCATAGGCATCTCGTTCTATCCGGAGGCGATCTTGTTCTTCCTCCCATGCTCTTCGTTGAGCATTTCGCCCGCTGTTGCTCCATCAACTCTAATCAAGATTGTTGCTGCCCTTGAAACAACTGCTGGTCTTCCCAATATTGTTCAACTTTGGCCCTATGGGCAGCTTCCTCATTCCAATGATTCTGGTACTGTGTTTGGAAGCTTTGCTCCCATTGGCGCCTTTCCTCATGGTACCCGCGATTCTCCCCAATACCTGCGGATACGTTGTCATACACCCCCTGTTGCCCCCGATTATAATTGGTGTAATCCGGTCTACCCGGGAGACAACGATTTGAGCAACCTCATTTGAAATTTCCCGATGCTGTCGGGCATATCTCTGTCTCGGTCCCCTCGGACTGTGACACCTCAAAAATTTCATCCAATAAAAATCCAACACGTGTCCCTGAAATTCTTGGTTGCCACATGTAGCCGAGAGGGACCAACGACGCCGTCATATTATTTTAATAACCTCTTGACGAGCATCGAGGAAAGTCGGGGGACCTAAGTGGTGAAAATGCCAAACTTCAATAGTCTGGAGGTCCTTACGGACCGTAAGGTTAAATAAACCTTGGTTTGAGGTTACGGACCGCAAGCCTTTATGGTTATGGTCCGTAACCAATTCGAATCTGTGGGCGCCAGAGGTCCTTACGGACCGCAAGGCATAACCCTTACGGTCCGTAAGGGGGTGCCAGCGACAGAAACATGGTAGCCTGCTATGCCTGCCACCTTGCTCGCCATTGCCACCCTCCTCCTGCTTGTGTCACGACCCTAGCCATTTTTACTCGTCCTAGATCAGCTCCTAACACCTGGAGTGATCCCATGCTTCATCCTTGGCTATAAATAGCACCTCCAACTTCATCACAACTTGCTCATTCTCATATTCATCTTTATCTTGTTCTCTTGAGATTCCCGACTGAAGGGAGCCTCCAATCTAGTCTTATTTTCGTGCTAAGGACCTTAAGTAAGTGTCCTTTCCTCCCTCTTTCAGTTTTATTAGGCTTTAAGCCGAGGTCAAAGCGTTTACGTAAAAACGCCTTGACTTTGAGCTAAGACCATTATGGTCCAGCCAATGTTCATAATGAACATGGCTACGTGATCGTAATAAGGTAGGTGTTAATCCCTCAAGAGGGCACCTCCTGATTACCATGTTTGCTTGGTCAGTTGACGGGTCAAAGTTATGTTAATAAAACGTCAAACGGGTCAGTTTTGAAATAAAATCATGATTAGCAATGTAGATGTTATAAAACCTATTTTGACACTCTAATAACTTGGTAATAATCATAAGGACATGTAGGAACATGTTCGGCTCGTCAATTTCAGGTCCAAGGTCGGTTCGCAACCGAAAGTCGCGAAGTTTGACTTCTGCTTTGACTTTCAATTCTGACCCGAATTAGCAACATTACCTACTGTCCCTAAGTTGCATTATGACCATGTTACAATATACTATAACCCTCTGGGGTTATGGGACATGGTCATGTAGAAATCCGAGTCATTATGCAAGTATCCGTTAAATATGCCTAAAACGCCCTTTTAACACATAAAATGGTTTAAACATAATTTTGACATTAAAACTCAATACCTACTGATGTAATATCATTATTAGAACTATTTGGGATATTCATTCAGGTTGCAAACTGAGTTTAAGCTATAGTTTGCACATTATGTCCTTAAATGACGATATTGCCCCTTCGGCACTTTAAAAGGATTTTAAACATACTAATGGACCAAAATTGATTACCTACTGATATAATATATGTATTAACATATTTTAGCCATACAAACCTGGTCACAACAACAGTTTTACTTAAATACCGTTTATATCGTCATTTAGCGACATAATCGCCACTTTGGCGCATAATGTGGCTTAAAACCATATTAGAATATAAAGACTTGATACCTACTGATTTCAAAACATATTTCCAACCTATTAACAGTAGGTACATTGTCCCGAACTCATATTCCCAAATAAGTTATCAATTATATGTGAAATGACCAAAATGCCCTTCTTGGGACATAGTTTGGTCTTAATCTATAAACCACACATATAATTGATGTCCTACTGATATAACATCATAAATCAGTATTTTTACAGAATGTTTATATTAATAACATCAGTTTACGTATAAGCTAGTTTTATTATATTTTAAATGACAAAATTGCCCTTTTAAGACATAATTTACTTTTAAAACCTTAACGGGCCATCATATCAATAACCTACTGTTATAATAACATATTTTAAACATAATGGCATATGGAACTTGTATAGGACTCACCCGGTTACCCGGTTTCGCTTATCTGCGTACGGTTAAGCCTACGTGACTAGTTTACGTAATTTAATCGAAACGAGTTTAACCATATCAAAGTACTCTCATATTCCAGAATGTAAAATGGTAACCCATATTATACAAGTCCTAGTACTTGTCGGGTCCAAAATACATTCTTTTCCGGTCACCGCTTAATCTAGCGTTTCGTACCGTTATTTTTATTTTAAGCTAGCCGGTCTAAGTCAATGACTAAATAAAGACCGCTAACTAACTAATCGGTTAATAATACCATCCATTCCAAACTAGAGACTTCCGGTCGATTGTCGCCAAGCTAGTTTATTTTGATTACGGCTGTGCTTGCTTATTTTCTTGTTACTTAGAAGATTTTGCAAACCACGTAAATACTTTAACTTATTTTCCCTTATACGGGCTTGGGATATGGTATATTAATACCACATGGTTGGATATGGGATCAAAGACCAATGAGTCGGGAATTCAAATAATCCATTTTAATTCGTATTGCTTAATATTAAACATTTGGGGGTTAAAACGACCATGTCCTGGATATCCACGGCTCATTTAATTGCAAATGGCCACGACCTAAGCACGGGGTGTAGGCATACACTCGTCAGATGCTAAAATAAAGTATTACCCATTAGGGGTGCACCCATTAAAGGTGTTAAAGTGGTGTGTCGATTAATCATGATCCCGGCATAGTTTTCGGGCTCTAAATGTATTATTAGCATGTAAAACTGATAACATGAAATTATTTATCCCAAGTTATTTATAAAACAAAGTACCGCGGTGTACACAAAATGTTTTCAAAATGAGTCGGTTAAATCGTACTTACCAGTGAAAACTGACGTATTTTCAAAAGACTAAGCGCATGTGACAAGTATACGTAAATAGGCTGGAAGTACTCGGCGAAGCTTAAGAGGAATTGCAACCCTTTGCTTAGAAGGCCTTAGTCTGTCAAGTTTCCTTTTTGCATTCACATTTCGATCCGCCCGTGGATCTAGTTACAAGCGTTGTATTTATTATTTTTGAACTTTGAACATTCAAACGTTTGTAATAGTAACTATCCAGACTTCCGCTGTGTATTATTGTATTGTTTGGTAATGATGATCTCAACTTACTTCACAATATTCCCAAAACCGGGCCCATCGGGTTACACGTGGAAATTAGGGGTGTGACAGGTTGGTATCAGAGCCAACTCTCGAGTGAATTAAACACTAGCCTTTTGTGTTTAATCTCGGGAATACATAATAACACACATCTCTTAGACTTTTGAGTCTAGACTTTGACCTAGGATTGATCATTTCCATCTTATTGCTCTAGCTTTATACTATATTTAACTTGTTTTTGAAGCAGGAACATGCCGCCTAAATTCAGACGCGGAGGAAAAGGCAAAGGACCCATGAGGAGTGGACCCTCAATGACTGGACCATCTTTCACTGGACCATCCTTTAGACCACCATACCGACCCTCCTTAGCTGGAGCAGCCAACTTACCTGAATACAACCCTTATGAAGGATCCGGAGATTCTTCATCACCCTTTGAACCTTACCGACATTCGATCTCACATGAATACTCCCCGCCTCAATCGCATTCTCACCATTCCCACCACTCCCACCAATCGCACCATTCACACTCCCATTCCCACCAAGAATACTTCAACTTTAACTTTGATAACCTTGTTAACCTACCCTCACCCGAAACCCCTCCTAGTTGATTCACCGACACATATGGAGGAAGATTCCGACCCGGAGGAATTCCCGCAAACCGGATCATATGGTCACCCTATTGAGCTGTCTAGCGGCTCGAACTCCGTGGCAGGATCTCCATTTAGAGGTCCCAATGAATTTGACCAAAGATGGGCACAATATGTGTTCGTCAACACGCCCTCATACCATAGCACTCCTCATCATCAAAACCCATCACCACATCCTCCCCAAGAGGATGTTGATATGCAATCAGGTGGATCAACCTCAGCCACCACCTGAAACATCATCACGCCGGAGGCGTGGAGCACGTATGTCAATACGTGCTGGTCAAAGGTCGGATTCGCTACCACCTTTACCACCCTCATACCCAGTTATCCCTGAGGACCCGCAAATGGGTGGGCCCTCAAACACATCGCTAGTGGCAGAACCCCCACTGCAACCAGCTGTTGAGCCTTTGCCTATGCAACCAGCTGTTGAGCCTTTGCCTCAACCACCGCTAGATTTTGCCAATCCAATACCTGCATATACAGGACCATTAGGGTTTCACACTGCCGACCCTCCTGGCTTGTATAACTACATCCATCATGGAATGGAGCATGATCCTTATTATGATGCAGTTATTCATAATAACCTCTACCATTCTTCTTACCCTAGTTACCCACCTCCTTATGCCACTACCGGATATCCGCCTTACGGGTATCCGTATCCAGTTGCGCCTCAGCCGCAACCACCTCCACCTCAGCCTCAACCACAAGCACCACTTGAGGCTATTAACGAAGCCTTGGATCAAGTGAGGGAAATGCGACAACAGGTCAAGAAATCAGAGAAGAAAACAACGAGATTTATCAAGAAGCTTTACAAAGCCGTAAAAGGAAGGAAGGATGACTAGTATTGTATTTTCATATATGTAATTTAAATTCCAAAAGCCCCTGCGTGGACAATGTTATTTCCTTTTCAGTCCCTGCAAGGACATTATTATTTCTGTTAGGTTCCTGCCTGAACCATTTTGTTATTTCAAGTCCTATATATATTAGCAATTATGTAATGTTTTCTTTAAGGGAATTTCTCCATGTTATGTTTTTCAATCATCATGATTCAGTCAAATTTTATTGATCCGCTATATTATCCCAAGATCTATTAGCTAATGACTATGATCAACTAGGAATTGGCAAATGAAAATTTTGAAAGTAACATTCTGTCTAGCAAATGTGAACAATGTTCAACTTCCAAATTTATCATTTCTCTATATTTAACTCTCAATGAGGAGTTACCCTTCAATTCCCTGTGAAATTATTGTCACATTAATCAGTTGGGTAAATTGACAATGTTCACACCCTATTGCCTAAGTGATCAAGTTCAACTTCCAAATTTATCATTTCTCTATATTTAACTCTCAATGAGGAGTTACCCTTTAATTCCCTGTGACAATTATTGTCACATTAATCAGTTGGGTAAATGACAATGTTCACACCCTATTGCCTAAGTGATCAAGTTAGATCCTGGCAAAAGTATTCAAACACTCAATGGTAGTGTAAAGCCAAAGTGCAAAATACAGTAGTGTCACTTGATGCACTAACTGATAAATTCTGGACTATGTCCAATCTATAAATGCCTATGATGGTCTTTCAAGACCTAGGTTATATATATAAACATACTACATTTAACATTCAAATCATATGTGGTCTTAGAACCATGTCGTGAATAAGGGTACACCATAGCAACTAACTGAATCCATCTCAAAATATTGAAGTAAACTACAGCAATGGCTGATTCAAATGAAGTAAATAGCAAACGCAATGATGACGATGCCAATGAGAACATTCTTATTAGTAAGAACGATTTAAGAGAACTTCTTGTCGCAAAAGTTGGTAAGGCTTAAAGGACAGATCTGATCGTCAACCAAAGTCGAGCGCTACTCGCTCTAAGGCTGTTTCTAAACCCAAATCTCAGCCTAACCCCTCTGAACTGAAAAAGAGTGAGGCACACTCTTCAAATGTGAGGAGTATAACAAAGAGCGATGCGCATCCCAAGAAACGGAATGTAAATGGCCACGAATGCTCCTACAAGTACTTCGTGTCTTGTAGACCCCGCGATTTCAATGGGGCGAAAAGGAGCAGTTGAATGTTTAAGGTGGTTGGATGAAATGGAAACAGTGGTGGATATCAGCGGTTGCGCTGATAAAAATGTGGTTAAGTATGTATCACAATCGTTCAAGGGCGATGCCCTTATCTGGTGGAAAGCCTTAGTTCAATCTACAGGCAAGGTTCATCTCTACAACTTGAGTTGGTCCAAGTTTGTAGATCTTGTGAAGGATACCTACTGCCCACCTCATGAGGTGGAGAAAATCCAGTCAGATTTCTTAAATCTGACCATGAAGAACATGGATTGTCGGAAATTTGTCACCGACTACAATTCACTTTCAAGACTAGTCCCGTATTTAGTTACTCCGGAGCCCAAACGCATTACGCGTTTCATCAATGGGCTAGCTCCTGAAATCAGGAGTATGGTTAAAGCGGTGCAGCCTGGCACCTACAAGTCTGCTGTGGAGTTATCCCTCTCCCTCACACAGGATTATGTGAGGTAATTGTCAGCTAAGATTGACACTGATGGAAAGAGGAAAAGGGAGGATAATAACTCCCAGAGGTTTAACAAGAAGGGTAAACATGGGTTCAACAAGGACAATCAGAAATCGGGCGACAAACCCCCGTGCAAAACGTGTGGGAAGCAACATCATGGGCAGTGTCGCCTAGAACAAAAACCGAAGCAATGCAACATCTGCAAGAAAACTGGGCACCGGTCTCATGAGTGCCGCAATATTAAGGATGCTACTTGCTTCGGATGTGGTGAGAAGGGCACATCAAAACAAGTTGCCCAAAGGCAAATACCGAGGGTAAACCAAAAACCTCAGAGGCAAAGAAAGCCACTGCCAGAGCCTTTCAAATGAATGCTAGGGAAGCAGTGAAGGATAACAATGTCATAACGGGTACGTTCCTTATCAACGACGTTTTTGCTAGAGTTCTTTTTGATTCGGGCGCCGATAAATCGTTTGTAGATCATAAATTTAGTGAACTATTAAACTTGCCCGTAAGAACTCTAGACATAACCTATGAAGTAGAGCTCGCTGATGGAACTATAGAAACCGCTTCTTCCATTCTTAACTGATGCTTCATATCCATCAAGAATCATTCTATCCCTGTCTCTCCATTACCCATGAAACTAGCAGGATTCGATGTAGTCTTAGGCATGGATTGGTTATCGCATAACCAAGCACGCATAGCCTGCGATAAGAAACTCATCGAGATATAATCCCCGTCTGGTAAAATCCTCACCATTCATGGAGACAAACACTTTGGACTGCTGGATAAAGCAGTTTTGTTTGAGGCATCTAGATGTATGACGAAGGGATGTGTCATATACATGGCACAAGTCACCGTTGATGAACCAAAACCAAAGATTGAAGATATACCTTTCATCTCTGAATACCCAGACGTGTTCCCAGAAGAATTACCTGGCCTACCTCCTGATAGGCAGGCAGAGTTTCGAATTGACATCTTACCTGGAGCAGCTCCCATAGCTAAAGCTCCGTACCGTTTAACGCCAACTGAGATGAAAGAATTGAGAATCCAACTGGACGAACTATTAGAGAAAGGTTTTATTCAACCTAGCTCTTCGCCTTGGGGAGCTCCTATCCTTTTCGTCAAAAAGAAGGACGGATCAATGCGGATGTGCATTGATTACCGTGAACTCAATAAGATAACAATCAAGAATCATTATCCTTTACCCGGGATTGATGACTTATTTGATCAATTACAAGGCGCAAGCTACTTCTCGAAGATTGATTTAAGATTGAGGTATCACCAGCTTAAAGTTCGAAGTGAAGATGTTCCGAAAACTGCTTTCAGGACAAGATACGGACATTACGAGTTCCTAGTAATGCCTTTCGGACTCACTAATGCACCAGCAGCATTCATGGATCTCATGAATAGAGTCTGCAAACCATACTTAGATAAGTTTGTCATTGTCTTCATAGACGACATACTTATCTACTCTCGTCATCAATCTGATCACGAGAAACATTTGAGGTGCATTCTTGAAATTCTGTGTCAAGAGAAACTATACTCAAAATTTTCTAAATGCGAATTCTGGCTACGTAAGGTTCAGTTTCTTGGTCACACAATAACTGAACATGGTATCCAAGTAGATCCAGCAAAGATAGAAGCAATAATGAATTGGGAAGCCCCAAAGACGCCTTCCGAGATACGTAGTTTCTTAGGACTAGCTGGTTATTATCGAAGGTTCATTGAGAACTTCTCATGAATAGCCGCTCCTTTGATGATTCTAACTCGTAAGGATGCTAAATTCAACTGTGGTCCAAAACAACAAGAATCCTTTGAGACGCTAAAGCATTAGTTGAGCAATGCCCCAGTGTTAACCCTGCCATTAGGTGTGGAGGAGTTCGTAGTTTATTGTGATGTACGTACACAGGCATGGGATGTGTGCTTATGCAGAAAGGCAAAGTGATTGCTTATGCATCACGACAACTAAAAGTGCACGAGAGAAACTACACCACCCATGATTTAGAATTGGGTGCGGTAGTATTCGCACTTAAACTTTGGAGACACTATTTATATGGAACAAAGTGTATCATCTACACTGACCATAAAAGTCTGCAACACTTGTTCAATCAAAAGGATTTGAACATGAGGCAACGTCGTTGGATGGAAACACTCAACGACTATGATTGCGAGATTCAATATCATCCAGGAAAGGCGAATGTAGTCGCTGATGCGCTTAGTCGCAAGGAAAGAATCACATCTTTAAGGATCAATGCCAAGAGCATTGAACTGAAGAACAGCTTGAATGAAAAGCTTCTAAATGCACAAAAGCAAGCCATGTCCGAAGATAACATTTCCAAGGAAGGATTAGGTGCAACTATTGATCAGTTAGCACCTGGAAAGGATGGAATGTTTGATTAAATAATCGGATCTGGGTTCCGATCCTTGGAGGACTTAGAGATATAATCCTCCAAGATGCTCCTAGCTCTAAATATTCGGTTCACCCAGGAAGCGACAAGATGTATCAAGATCTTAAACCCAATTATTGGTGGATCGGAATGAAGAAAGATATAGTTAATCATGTACAAAATGTTTGACGTGTTCTCAAATTAAGGCAGAACACCAGTAACCGTCAGGACTTTTACAACAACTTGAGATCCCAGTGTGGAAATGGGAAATGATAACAATGGACTTCATCACTAAGTTGACCAAGACCAAGCTGGCAATGACACAATTTGGGTTATTGTGGATAGATTAACCAAATCCGCTCACTTCTTGCCAATTAAAGAAACATATGACTCTGACAAGCTGGCTAAGCTTTATGTTGATGAGATTGTGTCCTTGCACGGTGTGCCGATATCCATTGTATCTGATAGAGATACAAGATACACATCTCACTTTTGGAAAAGCTTCCAACAATCTCTGGCATGAGATTAAACTTCAGTACTGCTTACTGATGCGTGCTAAACAGACTATAAAAATGAACTACTTTAGACTATCTAAACTAGACACTAAAAGCTTTAAAAACTAGACTCGACTTAAACCTAAACCACACAATAGGCAACTGTACCGATCAATATAGTATAACCTAAGTAAGTCCGGATATCGAACCCACAGGACTCTATGAATTACGCTAACTAGACTCTGAAAGACTAAGACAGACACGAATAAAACTGTTTTAATTGTTTTTTTTTTTTGGGGGGGGGGGGGTTCGGAAAATCTACGGAAATCTATATTAAAACTAATTAAAGACTAAATTAACTAACACGAACGAAGGATGGAAATTGTTCTCAAGCGATAAATGAAGACTACCTAGACTAGAATCCTGGATTGATTTTAAGCGTTTACCGATTAAGTTACTTACTCGTTTTCTGGAACCGGGATCTTATGATACTAAACCTATTAAATACCAGCTAAGCCCCTCAACCCTTCTCGAGGTGAAAATTTATGGCGTTACCTAGGCCGTTAATCCTACCGGTTGATTAGACGTCTTTCCAGTTGTCTAATATTGTGTGAGTACCCTAATGATGACCTACTCTTCCAATTATAGATCTAGGGTAGTTTGGTTATCTAAACTTGACTTAATAGACTAATAAAACCGACGGGCCAACAAAGGCATGGACTTTTTCCAGAGACCGACAATAGCAATTCGCTGGGTAAGACCTATCAATAGCCCCTCACTTTCCAGGTATTAGGACTAGTAGAACACTAAAATCTAGTAACCTGCTAACAATCCTTTCTAAGGTTTACTGGGCCCTTCAACCTTAAAGACTATGAACTTATTCTATGATATAGACACTCACCAAAGTTCACAACCTAATACGACTCTATTCCATGATATAGACAGTCACCAAGAATCGTATGAAGTAATAGAAAACAGAAAACCAAGTCAAAGCATGCACACACACCACAGATAAACAAACTGCTTACAGAGCACAATTAATCCATAACAAACATGTAATTAACGAAAAAGGTATAAACTTTATATCAATCCATTCATCAAAGTCTAGGTAGTAAATGCGTTTAGCCAAGCATAGTCAATAACGAAATCAAAACAAGAAAAGTCAAACTGGAATTCATCATTACAAGTTCAAAAAGAGAAAACAAGACAAACAAGGATCGTGTAAACCCGAGAAAGTCTCTAATCTTCAATCTTCACTTTATCTAATGATTCCAGAGCTTCGAAACCTTCAAACTTATCTAACACGACTTCAGAACGGCTGCAAGAACCCCAAAACGCTAACCCTAATCAAGGATGATTATGTTTTCTTTTATACCCGAAATCCAACTCAAAACGCATCACAAACAACTTTTCCGCGAACAGATACCCCGTCGCGCTACTGAGGGTGAGGGCCAGGGCGTCACGTAGCGCGGCGCCCCTATATCTGCTGATTTTGTTTTTCGTTTCACGTTCAGCTCTCGGTTACGCGTACGGTTCCCGTTTTCCTTCCAAACTGCTCGTATTTCTTCATTTTCACAACTTAAAGCAACGGGACCTGAAATCAATGCCTAACGTCAGCAGTATCAAATTCTAACCTAAAACAGACTAGAACTAACTAAAAACGAACCAAAATAAACACTATAATATATGTACTTTGCAGTACATCAAACATCCCCACACTCAAGACTTTTTCGTCCCTGAAAAAGAATCTATGCAAAAGGAAATCAGAAACAGAAAATTACCCGGGTCAAAACATAAATCACATTATTAAAACCAAGACTCATGTTAGTCACGATTGCAGGTATACTTGTCCTTTTAAACCCAAACCTGGTTCCAAGCCCTTATCATGCAATTCAGTTCATGTGTACTCAATCTACCTAGGGTCTCACGCTAGAAGCCACAGTACATCTACTCCCGCCTCAAGCTTATAGAACAAAAAGAACATCACTGGACCAATTCTTAACCGTTTTATACCACCATCAAAAGAATTTAAAATCATACTTTTTTTTTCTTTGAGCATCGACTTTGCTTTACCTAACCCAGAGGCATTCTGGCTGTAGAGTCGCTATCCCCAACTCGAATTACAATAGGCTTCGGTAAATTTTTCTTTTCTATGCAACTTAATTTCACACATCCCAGAGGCATTCTAAGTCAGAGTCACCATCCGCAACGAAGATTACTTAGGCCTGCGCTACTTTCTTAGTTTCTAGCTCAACTATTATTATTATTTTTTCATGATTAGAAATTCTGACGATTTTGGCTTATAACGGCATTCCTTATACCATTTTTTTGCGGTTTCAATTTCCCACTTTTCCTAGATGAGCACCCACTAGCAAACCGACAATAAGGTATATTAAATCAAAGGAACCTAGAACCGACTCGAGCCTACCCGCATATCCCGAACTAGACACAAGCCCGACTATTTTTCTCATATTACCATTATTCGACCCCGAGCAAAAACCCATATTTTCTACCATTTTCCGTTTATTTTTCTGCAAACTTCTTTATTCAAAAGACATTTTCTAATTTTTTTCAATATTTTTTAACGAAAAATAACTCAAAGACTCAACTATACTAAACTCTAAGATAGGCTCGTAATGTCCCATCCCCACATTTGAGATTTGCATTGTCCCTAATGCAAGAATCGAACAAAACTAAAAACTAAACTAAACACTACCTACGAATTTAAAAACTAAAGAAAGCAAAAATACAAAACTCTACAATGAAAAAGACTTAGCTTGAAAAATGTGAGACTGTCAACGTGCAAGTCAATTCCACATATTGCCCTCCAATACCGAACGTGCTCAGCAAACTATACCAAACTCTCTCACATGAACGGAAAGCAACTCCAACCATCAACCTAAAAGCGCATCCATACCAACCAAACAAATGCAAATATCCAAATACAAACATCCGAAATTCAAAAAACAAAAAGCAAATTGTCTTAAACAATACAACCAAATCAAACTAAAGCAGCATAAAATGATAATATAGAAATAAAAAGGATATACGCTGCTTCAATCCGCCTTCATCACTCATCGTCTCCTTCATCCATGTGGTGTGAACCCGAGCCTCCAGCTCCATGCTGACCACCGTAGTCATACCCATATCCACTCTGACCTCCCCACTGGTCATACCTTGGGTATTGACCATAAACAAAAGGGTGCTGCTGCTCAGCACCAAAGTCGGGAGGTGGAAGTAACCAGAGAACGATGGTGGTACATTAAGATCCATACCTTGCATCATATACCGCAGCATGTCATCCTGCCTGTGGTGGCTCTGCATATTCCACTGCTGGTCCACACGCATCCTGTTCTCTAACTTGTCAAACCTTTACTGGGTCAATCGTAAACTGCCTCATGAGTAAACGGGTCGGGACGTGGCTGTGGTGGCTTGCGAAGTGGTACTGTGGAGCCGGGATCTCATGCCTCTGCCGAGGCCTCTGTGAACGCGGCATAATAGCACCCTGCATGACATTAGCCACCTCCGTACCTGTTGGCGGCTGAACCTGCGCACCCGTATAATCTTCCCACTCTGGTGGGTCCAAAAATGTCAGAATGCCAGCCAACTGTAAATCCCCTATGCTCCAAAAAACTGTGGGGACCTGCATGCATATGCTCCACTTTGTACTTTGAAAACGCATTCAAATTAGTAGCCAACCGAGTAATATAGAGCCCAAGATCTAATGCCGCCCTAGCTCCTCCCCTCCGTGTCCTATTACATGACCATGCAAATAAACTCGCCAAGTTCCAATTTTCCTCTCCACCATGCACATCAAGGGAAATTAACCAGTTCGCCTTATTCTCACCCGACTTCCTTCCCACAATGGTAGTCGCTAGCACCTTAAGTACGTACCTGTAGACCGGGTCATGAATTGTAGTGGTAAGGTTCGTACCCGCGAACGTAACACTCAGGGCCAGACAGTTATCCCTTGGATGATTATAAACACCCCTTAACCCATCAACAAATTCAGCCGTTCGAACTTCTTCCGCCGAATAAAAACCCAACGCTACTCCAAACTCGGTTATGCTCATCTCATAAAGATTTCTGCCTAGCGAAAATGATACCGCATTTTTTAGCAAACGTACCCTCTTTGTGTTGGAAGGTACAATGGAACTCAATGGTTAGCTCTATGTACTGAGGCCAACGACAATCCACTGCCGCTATCAGTCTTGGCCTAAACAAGTCTGCCACTCTATCTCGAGCCCACATCGTTTGTAACCAATCCCAGTCAATAGTACGATGCTCCAACAAATTTGTTTTCACATACTTGACCAATTTCTCTCTCTCTGAAGTGTCTTCCTCAAAGTCCAGAAGCGGGTGCTGAACGAGCCTCTCAGGCCGACCATAAGTCTCTGGTCTCGCTCACGGTATCTTATCTGTCTTCTTCTTGGGTCGGTGCCAGGTCTCCTTGTGGCTGAGGAGATGGACCTCTTTGTCTCTTCGGATCCCTTGAAGAACCTGCACCTGACATTTCCTGAAAACACAAGATAAAGATGTAAGCGATACGAATCATATTCAAACAAGCTATTTTTTAATTTTTATTTTTTTGGATGGAGTCAGGATGGCATCAGCCGTATAGCATTACATTCGCGAATGAAACCTAAAATACAGGTGACTAAAAACATGGGTTACCTTTTTCAAAAGCTAAGTTATCGACAAACTTGCCCGAATGGAGATTGAGTACGGGCAAGACATCTTAAACTTGTACGTGCATATTAGTAAACCCGACACTAAACTCTAAAACATCTATCTAGACTCAAGACTCAATGTACACTACCTCCTCCCGGCACTTTAATTGTCCTCAATTAAGCATAAGTGCCAACAAATCCCGACATTGAGGCTAAAACAAGTGGGAGTTTGAAACTTTGAAGCAAACGATTTATTTGGGAAACAACTTTGATTCTAAAAATCAGTTCAACAACTTATCTTTTTAGCGAAACCTAAGTTAATTTGGCCAACAAAACCCAAAACATCCATATTAATAGCCCCAATGCACAAACATAACCCGCAGGGCTCAAACAACCTCAAGCAAACCAAACCGGACCTCCTACGAACCACATTGTGAATAAACATCTCAAACCAACCTAACTACAACCTTTAACCATCATCCATACGGGAAGAATCACAACTTTAACCAACCGACCAAACCCTAGAACTGCCTAACAGTTGACTCGACACTAAAAACAGTAAATAAAGTAACCTGCAAGAGAGAAAATCACATAAGACATACCTTGGAGTCGGATTAAGAAAGAAAGACTAAGACTTGGTGTTGTTGTGCTCGAAATCGCCCAAAAACACGAAGAAATATCACGAAATTCAGACAACCGGATGGTGGGGATTGTAGGTCACACCCCGATCCGCAGCGGGAAAGGTGATCGGGGCATGATTGGGTTATATCAAAGCTCATGACATTTATTATAATGTTTCATATTTATTATTTCAATTTAATAGAAGTCATCAAACAAATACAACATGTTCAATTCATCCTTCTAAACTTCATTATTTTTCTTCTAAGGCAATTTCCTATGTTTTCCTTGCTTCATCCTGTTCACCTGTATCATATGTAAAAATGGTTTTTGGATCAACAAAAAGTTTGCGAGTGAACCTTGTTAGAAAACAGTTATTATTTATTTCTGGTTGTATTTAATATGGAAAAATCGTGCAATATTCATATATGAACAAATGTAAATAAACATACAATAACATCAATTGGCATACAACAACAAACCATTAGCATACGATATCAAACCACAACAAACAATAACATACATTAACAAACCAACAGCATACAATAACAACAATTAATAACATACATTAACAAATCAACAGCATACAATAACATATCAACAGGCATAAATAAATAACATAAATAAACTGTGCGATCAAGGCTCAATCAAACGGAGCCGATCGTATTGCATGTACTGTAAATGAAAAATGTCTGTGCGATCAAGGCTCAATCAAACGGAGCCGATCGTATTGCATGTACTGAAAATGAAAAAATGGAGCGATCGTATGTTGGCACGCCAGGTTCACGCTCATAATGTAATGGGGAACATGCTCAACGCTCATAATGTAATGGGGAGCGGCTGCCTATGAAATTGCATGTACTTGAAAATAATAAATTTAATCTAAACAATAATCACTCAAACAGTTTATACAAACTGAATACACATTTATTCATGATATGATGTATGCACAATGATTTAAATATAGTAAATAGTAAGACACATGATACACCCCAAAAACGTGATTTAAACGGGGAATTTGTAGAGATTCACTCACAGTGGGTGCGTTCGGTGAATGATGATGTATGCGCACGAGTTTAGAGGATTGATCGTCGAGGAATAACTAACCTAATTAATAAGGAAAAAGTAAGGTAAATAAATGGATTTTATTATCAACTTTAATAGGATTTTTGGATATATTTTTGAGAGTTTTAGGCTAGTTTCTAACCTTAAAAATGTTATTTTTAAGTATTTTTAATTGGTTTTTTAAATAAAATAAATAAATAAAAATAATAAAAAAAATGTTGACTTTTTGACCGTCGACTTGACCGTTGACCGTTGACCGTTGACTTGTTGACCGGTTTTATTGTGTAAGTGTATGCGCCGGGTGAGGCTCGAACCCGAGACCTCCCGTACGCGTGCACGCAGCTCTACCAACTGAGCTACGTGTCTAACCCGAAATATTTCTGTTTTTAATTATATTTATATACTAACTAAATTATTCCGAAAATCATTTATTTTTAAAAAGATTTCACTGTGACGACTCGGTGCACTCCACAGGTCTCGAACCCGGGACCTGTGGTTTAGTTTGGCACACAGTCCACCGCTGGACTGTGTGTCTATCTTGGTAAATATCCTAGTTTTTATTATACTTAACATATAGCGGAGTTAACCCGGTTCAGTTTTAAACAAAAAAAAGGCATTTTATTACTGCAAAGGTGTGTATCAAGGATCGAACTCGGGACGTGTATGTTTTTTATTTGCACACAGTCCACCGCTAGACTGTGTGTCTAACCCGTTTATAATTCCGATTTTAATTAATCTTATGTCATATCTGAACTCGTCTTCTTTGTTCAAAACACAGACATCAGTCAAAGCAACTGATACTTGATTAATTCGGTTAATGAACAAGATGAACAATTGGAAAGTATTGAATCGAAGAGTTTAGGGAAAGAAAATACCGAACGGATCGTCTTCTTCAGAAAATCCGGCGAAGCTCGTCGGCTCTGTTCTGGTGACTTTCGACTGTTAGAGTTAATTAGCAGTTTGGAGGGATTAGATGTGAAATTGAACTAATGAGTAATGATTATCAGTAGATTACATGATCATACAGGTTATCAGCGTGATTCTGAAACTTTCAGAAATTTTCCGGCGAAAACAGAAAAATCCGGCAATGTCGTCTGGGGTTGATTCTGAGCGATGAAATGGTGTTAGAATTCGTCTTATAATGGAATGAAACAGAAATAACGAGATAATTACCGTGTAGATGAAAGTCCCGGTTTTCCGGCGACTTGCAGAGAATTCCGGCGAGTGCAATTTCTTGCGACAGAGGTTCTTCAGAGGTTTAAAGTGAGTGGGATTGATGTCAGTACGAATCCTATGATCTTATTTTTGGGTAAGAAGAAAAGATGGGTTGATTTCGGTTTTCCGGCGAAACTTTCCGGTCAATTCACAGAGAATTCCGGCGAAGCTTTCTGAGCGAAATGTTGAGTGTGTTTGATAGAATTCGCGAGCCTAACTGATGAACAAGGTACAAATCCCGGAATTGAATTGTATTTTTGGTTTCAATAAAAATTTAAGGCAAATGAATGGAATTGATGGTTTTGGTTCGGTTATAAACGATATGACAGTAAGTGCGTCCGTTATGACAAAAGAAAAACGTCAATAATTGACGAATTCGTCGGAATTTCTGGCGAAAGCGGATTTAGGCGCGCTGTGCACTGGGTTTTAAATTTCCAGACTGATTTATGTATTAATTGGTTCAATATTTTAACAAACATCACAAGTGGCGGAGTGGTTGGAAGTGTGTGTGTGTTAAATCGTTGCTTGTATCTGGTTGACCGGGTTCGAAACCCGGCTTCTGCCATTTATTTTTAACTCACTATTTTTAATACATTTTCAAAAATAAATTTTATATTCTAATATACTTATTAGTTATGTATCGTTTAAAATTAATTTGGGCATTAAATACGCAACGAAATTTTTATTTGATTGTTCGGTTGATAAACGGAGCGGGTTTGGTAAATCCGGTTTTGGCGGATGTTACAGTATCCCCTACTTTTAGAAATTTCGTCCCGAAATTTAAGTAGTGGCATATTTGTTTAAAAAAAGGATGGTGTTTTTAATTTTACAATTACATACTTAGAAGAGAGTAAGAGTTTAAATTTTGTTTGAGGCGGTAACGTTCCTTGTAAGGGTTGAATACCCTGCTACAGGAATCGCTTCTTGTTGACTAAAGTGTATGAATACGGAACATGGATACACAGAGTTGATCGACTAAGTATGATGTTATGCATATGAGTTTGGGTACGTTTGAAAGATTAGATTATATCCTAAAATAAACTTCTAATTCTAAAACCTACATGGAACTTCTCATAACCGCCTGACAATGCCTCTGATCCTCTGGCAAGAATACTTATATATAGGAAGTACCAGCGGCGTATCCACCATATTCTTGTCAAATTTTCATGGTTTTATCAGTTAGTTATGATTGGTTCTATGATGTGACTCTAGAACATAAATAAACACAACAACCAATATCTGAGTCCTAATTCTGATAGCATACATGTTGGATTGATGACACAATCCAATTCCTTTAAAGGATGAGATGATATAAATGCTAAATCGGTGAGTATAACGCAAACTTCAATCAATACAATACTAAATCCTACATGGAACTTCTCATAACCGCATGATAATGCTCTGATCCTTTGACAAGAATACTTTATATGAGTAAGCGTCGTATCCACATATTCTTCAATTTCATTGGTTTTATCGGTAAGTTATGATTAGTCCTATGTGACTCTAAAACATAAACAAACACAACAACCAAAACTTGAGTCCTTGAATGATGACAATACCTCTCTCGTTTGTTATGATGGAGAGGTTAGTCTATGTAGAAAATGGAACACAATCCAATTTCTTTAAATGATGAGTTGGTATGAATGTCAAACCAGTGAGTGTAAAACAAATTTCAACCAAACATTACTCAATCCTACATGGAACTTCTCATAACCGCCTGATAATGCCTCTGATCCTTTGACAAGAATACTTATATATAGGAAGTACCAGCGGCGTATCCACCATATTCTTGTCAAATTTTCATTGGCTTTATCCGTAAGTTATGATTAGTTCTATGTGACTCTAAAACATAAATAACACAACAAACAATGCCTGAGTCATAATTCTGATAGTATACATGTTTGAATGATGACCGTCCCTCTCTCGTTTGTTGTGATGGAGAGGTTAGTCTATGCAGAAGTGAGACATAGCCCAACTTCTTTAAATAATGAGATTGAAATACGTTGAGATGTATGATGGTATGAATGTTGAATCAATGAGTATAAAACATAACTGAAATAATAATTCGCATTAAGATCCTTGGATAAACTTCCAATTTAAAATTGAGACACGTGAGAATTGAGATAACATAAAGAAAGCATAAAACTAAGCAGTGGGAGTTGAATCTTGATTGTTGGTGAAGGGGACTAGTTGAGTGTTTTCGTTTGGGCCGTCATTATCTTCAACCGGATTGGCATTGATGTTGAAAACTCTTCCTCTTGCTGGTGGCCTAGTGATTGGGTTTTCTTGATTTGCTTGGTTAACTGGGTTTGCTTGAGCTTGGGCGTTTATGATGTTAACCAATTGAGGGCACGTGTTTCTAAAGTGGGTAGGGTCGCCACAATTGAAACAAGCTCGAACATATGGGAACATGGGGTATTGGGGTTGTTGATATGTTTGGTTCATGCTTTGAGTAGGGGGTGAGGTTTGGTTTTGAGGGGTGCGGCAAACCTTGCTCAATTGACCATAGCGTCCACAACTCGCACATAGTCGACAAAGCACGGTAGATGGATGGTGATAAAAACAGGTATTACATCGAGGGTGAGGTCCAAGGTAAGGTTTCTTATTTGGGTAGGTTGAGTTGGTGACACTTGATGATTGGGATAGCTTGGAGGGGTACGGCTTGTATGACTGGTTGGTTGCGTTGGTGACAGCGAAAAGTTGCTCGTCTCGTTTTCTTTTAGAAATGGGTTGAGAAGGGGATTCGGTTTGGGTGTAGTTGGAGGTTTCAGTCGATGCTTTATCCTTCTTTTTCTCCTCCTTGAAGTCTTTATTCCGGATTCGGTTCTCGGTGAGCTCTGTAGCTAACTCCATTGCTGTTTCCAAGGTTGCAGGTGTGGCACTTATTACAGAGTCTTGAATCTTTGAAGGAAGACCTTGAATGTAGTGTTCGATCAAATGGTAGTGGGGAGTGAACAAGTTGGGAACCATTTGATTGAACTCGAGGAATCTCTTTGTTGTACGTGGTGTGGTCGCCTTCCTTTTTTTCAACGAATAGAACTCATCCTCTAATTTCTTGATTTCCTCCTTGGGCAAAACCGTCTTATCATGATTTCTTTCAACTCTTCCCAAGTCAAAGTCATAGCATCTTCAACACCTCGTTTGGCCTTCTCTGTATTCCACAAGTGAGTGCTATTCCATATAAACAACCAGTAGCATATCGCACTTTGCGATCATCGGGGCAATCGCAAGTTAGAAAAATGTTTTCCATTTATTCGAACCAATAGAGAAGAGCGGTGACACCTTCAGTCCCTTCGTATTTTGTAGGGTCGCAGGATTTGAAATGCTTGTAGGTGCATTTAGTGGTATTTGGGGAAAGGTTGACAATATTTTGAACTTCTTGATTGACGGGATTAGCGGTAAGGGCTTGTTGGACTTGAATTACAATGTTGGGTATTACGGCAGCCATTTGTTGAGCGATTAGGGTAGCCATGCGCTCGCGGGCTTTTCTTGCTCTCATCTTCCTACGAGTGAGACTAGAAGACATCTACAAGGAATACATATCAAGAGTATGAGTTGGATGCTTTTGGGATCATGTGTCGTATTTAGGAATGAACATTTATAAAATAAACATAGCAAAATAAACCTACTACATCCATAGGATGTCTTGGGCTTTGCTCGTAATTGGACCTTGCATGCCGCCATACTTCACCTTCGTAATCACGTGGGCCCCCATGATTACCGGGTTTTTCATATGGTCGGCATGTGTTAGCCTGATTACGTACACTAAAACCCGGAGAAAATCGAGAAATATGTAACGTATGATATTCGGAATGTGTCCAGGTGTGGACACGGTGACACCTCAAAGTGGGGTTAGTTCGAACGACGTTTGGTGTGGCATGCTTTGGCCTAATAGGTCCTTCGTACTCTCATCGTTAGTCCCCAGGTAGGCAAACTGGTCCGTTATATTGGATTTATACGACTGCCAACCTAGACAGGACGTTCCGACTACCGGTACTTGTACCCTTACATTACTACATGCCCGTCGCAGAACTCACTTTGATGAGCTTTGAAAAATGAAAAAATGCGACAAAATCTTGAATAACGGAAGTATGAATATGATTTGAATATGTGAATATTGTAACATGTATGATGAATATGTATGTAAGTATGTATGTCTGACTGTAAGTATAATTCACTAGATATCACAAAATGTAATTTGGAAATATTTGCATGCATTTGTGTATGTAATAAATATGAAACAAATAAATATCATAAGTTTGCATATAACCACATAAACAATTAAAATCTAATCAACTATAGTATAGGCTCTAAGGGTCTAATAACCTATCCTATATCCCTATAGTCAAAAGCTCTGATACCAATCTGTCACACCCCGACCCGCAGCGGGAAAGGTGATCGGGGCATGATTGGTTATCATCAAAGCTCATGACATTTATTATAATGTTTCATATTTATTATTTCAATTTAATAGAAGTCATCAAACAAATACAACATGTTCAATTCATCCTTCTAAACTTCATTATTTTTCTTCTAAGGCAATTTCCTATGTTTTCCTTGCTTCATCCTGTTCACCTGTATCATATGTAAAAATGGTTTTTGGATCAACAAAAAGTTGGCGAGTGAACCTTGTTAGAAAACAGTTATTATTTATTTCTGGTTGTATTTAATATGGAAAAATCGTGCAATATTCATATATGAACAAATGTAAATAAACATACAATAACATCAATTGGCATACAACAACAAACCATTAGCATACGATATCAAACCACAACAAACAATAACATACATTAACAAACCAACAGCATACAATAACAACAATTAATAACATACATTAACAAATCAACAGCATACAATAACATCTCAACAGGCATAAATAAATAACATAAATAAACTGTGTCGATCAAGGCTCAATCAACGGAGCCGATCGTAGCAGTCGAATGAATGTTGTGCGACAGGCTCATCCACGACGTATTGCATGCGTCACGTCATAATGTAATGGGGAACATGCTCAACGCTCATAATGTAATGGGGAGCGGCGGCCTATGAAATTGCATGTACTTGAAAATAATAAATTTAATCTAAACAATAATTACACAAACAGTTTATACAAACTGAATACACATTTATTCATGATATGATGTATGCACAATGATTTAAATATAGTAAATAGTAAGACACATGATACACCCCAAAAACGTGATTTAAACGGGGAATTTGTAGAGATTCACTCACAGTGGGTGCGTTCGGTGAATGATGATGTATGCGCACGAGTTTAGAGGATTGATCGTCGAGGAATAACTAACCTAATTAATAAGGAAAAAGTAAGGTAAATAAATGGATTTTATTATCAACTTTAATAGGATTTTTGGATATATTTTTGTGAGTTTTAGGCTAGTTTCTAACCTTAAAAATGTTATTTTTAAGTATTTTTAACTGGTTTTTTAAATAAAATAAATAAAAAATAATAAAAAAATGTTGACTTTTTGACCGTTGACTTGACCGTTGACCGTTGACTTGTTGACCGGTTATTATTGTGTAAGTGTATGCGCCGGGTGAGGCTCGAACCCGAGACCTCCCGTACGCGTGCACGCAGCTCTACCAACTGAGCTCGTGTCTAACCCGAAATATTTTGTTTTTAATTATATTTATATACTAACTAAATTATTCCGAAAATCATTTATTTTTAAAAAGATTTCACTGTGACGACTCGGTGCACTCCACAGGTCTCGAACCCGGGACCTGTGGTTTAGTTTGGCACACAGTCCACCGCTGGACTGTGTGTCTATCTTGGTAAATATCCTAGTTTTTATTATAGTTAACATATAGCGGAGTTAACCCGGTTCAGTTTTAAACAAAAAAAAAGGCATTTTATTACTGCAAAGGTGTGTATCAAGGATCGAACTCGGGACGTGTATGTTTTTTATTTGCACACAGTCCACCGCTGGACTGTGTGTCTAACCCGTTTATAATTCCGATTTTAATTAATCTTATGTCATATCTGAACTCGTCTTCTTCGTTCAAAACACAGACATCAGTCAAAGCAACTGATACTTGATTAATTCGGTTAATGAACAAGATGAACAATTGGAAAGTATTGAATCGAAGAGTTTGGGGAAAGAAAATACGAACGGATCGTCTTCTTCAGAAAATCCGGCGAAGCTCGTCGGCTCTGTTTGGTGACTTTCGACTGTTAGAGTTAATTAGCTGTTTGGAGGGATTAGATGTGAAATTGAACTAATGAGTAATGATTATCAGTAGATTACATGATCATACCGGTTATCAGCGTGATTCTGAAACTTTCAGAAATTTTCCGGCGAAAACAGAAAAATCCGGCAATGTCGTCTGGGGTTGATTCTGAGCGATGAAATGGTGTTAGAATTCGTCTTATAATGGAATGAAACAGAAATAACAAGATAATTACCGTGTAGATGAAAGTCCCGGTTTTCCGGCGACTTGCAGAGAATTCCGGCGAGTGCAATTTCTTGCGACAGAGGTTCTTCAGAGGTTTAAAGTGAGTGGGATTGATGTCAGTACGAATCCTATGATCTTATTTTTGGTAAGAAGAAAAGATGGGTTGATTTTGGTTTTCCGGTGAAACTTTCCGGTCAATTCACAGAGAATTCCGGCGAAGCTTTCTGAGCGAAATGTTGAGTGTGTTTGATAGAATTCGCGAGCCTAACTGATGAACAAGGTACAAATCCCGGAATTGAATTGTATTTTCGGTTTCAATAAAAATTTAAGGCAAATGAATGGAATTGATGGTTTTGGTTCGGTTATAACCGATATGACAGTAAGTGCGTCGTTATGACAAAAGAAAAACGTCAATAATTGACGAATTCGTCGGAATTTCGGCGAAAGCGGATTTAGGCGCGCTGTGCACTGGGTTTTAAATTTCCAGACTGATTTATGTATTAATTGGTTCAATATATTAACAAACATCACAAGTGGCGGAGTGGTTGGAAGTGTGTGTGTTAAATCGTTGCTTGTATCTGGTTGACCCGGGTTCGAAACCCGGCTTCTGCCATTTATTTTTAACTTACTATTTTTAATACATTTTCAAAAATAAATTTATATTCTAATATACTTATTAGTTATGTATCGTTTAAAATTAATTTGGGCATTAAATACGCAACGAAATTTTTATCTGATTGTTCGGTTGATAAACGGAGCGGGTTTGGTAAATCCGGTTTTTGGCGGATGTTACAGTTAGGGGACGTGATTGTGATGATGTAGGAAGAAAAATGGGGCGATTTGGTGGTAAAATGGCTGAGATATGATGATTTTTGTGTAAAAAGTGGCTAGGGTTTCGTATGGAGGAGATGGAGTGGTTATTCAGCAAAGGGGTCAAAAGAAAACATCTTTAACTGACCCTGGGGGGCCTCGCGTACCGTGACGGGTGGACAGTGGGGGCGTCACGTAGCATGGCGCTACCCAAGACAATTAAAAAGTGAACTCACCCGTCGCGTAGCGCGACGGGCCTTAGCGGGTCGCGAGAGGCTGTTTTTTACAGAAAGTTTGTGAAAATTTTGAGTCCAATGCCTTAGAAAAATTTTCATATTCTGAAAATTGGCTCCCCCAATGCCTTAGAAAAAATTTCAATCACTTTCAACCATTCAAAACCCCAAAATTTTTTCTAAGTATTGAACAAACAAACCTGAATCTTCTCTCCTCGTGTTGTATCCTTTCCACAGCGATCATGAAACCTATGAAAATTCTCAAACACGCAAAACAAAGAATGACAAAACTACCAAAATAACGTTAGAGAGCAAGAAAATAAAAACTATGACTCGTATACAAAAGGTACAAAGGTACACTTGGGTTCTCACCCAAAACACTAAGTGGTGGTGTTCGGTGGAATTTCGAGAGGAGTGTCCTCCCTCTAATTCCTATCTAGTGGTCCGCCAATGTAGTGCTTCAAACGATGGCCATTCACCTTCCAACTTCTGCCATCGGATTCATCCACAATCTCAACTGCTCCATACGGAGACACATCATTCACTATGTAAGGACCCGACCGCTTCGACTTTAATTTCCCTGCAAACAACTTGAACCTAGAATTGTGAAGTAGCACTCTATCACCCTTGCTAAACTCCTTAATCTTCTTCAACCTACAATCGTGTAGGGCTTTGGTTTTCTCCTTAATACTCCACGATCGAGCATAACTGCATCCCTAAGCTCCTCTAGCTCATGAATTTGAAAGAAACGTTTTCGAGCGGCTTCGGTCATGTCGAGGTTGACGGTTTTCAAAGCCCAAAGGTCACGATGTTCTAACTCGACGGGGAGGTGACACGTTTTTCCGTAAACGACCATGAACGGAGTGGTACCTAAAGGTGTTTTGTAGGTGGTTTTAAACGCCCACAATGCATCGTCGAGCTTATCGGACCAATCCTTCCTATTCTTCCCCACCGTTTTCTCTAAAATGCGTTTGACACCCGATTTGCATTCTCCACTTGTCCACTCGTTTGCGGATGATAGGCAGTGGACAAATGATGAGTGACCCCATAGCGTGCAAGCAACTTCTCCATCAATGTATTGAAAAAGTGAGTGCCACGGTCACTAATTAGGGCCTTGGGTGTACCAAATCGACAAAAGAGTTTCTTGAGGAAATTCAACACTACTCGGGCTTCATTCGTGGGAAGAGCTTGAGCCTCAACCCACTTTGACACATAGTCAATCGCCACGAGAATGTACCGGTTCCCTTTTGAGGTGGGGAATGGTCCCATGAAGTCTATTCCCCAAACATCAAATACTTTACCACTTGGATTGGGTTTTGAGGCATCTCATCTTTGGCCGAAATGTTGCTGGTTCGTTGACAAGCATCACATGCTTTCACAAACCTCTCGGCATGAGGAAGTACGATGGGCCAATAAAAACCACAATCGAACACCTTTTGTGCGATCGTATGAGCCCCATGGTGGCCTCCCGTTAGACCCTCATTCACATGTTTAAGGATGTTCATTCCCTCTTCTCTAGACACACAACGTCTAAGGATCCTATCTCCTCCTATCTTATAAAGGAAAGGGTCATCCCACAAATACTTCCTAGCCTCACTAAGAAACTTCCTACGTTGTTGCGTATTCATTCCCTTAACAGTATTGCCACTAGATAAGTAATGTAAGTCACAAAACCACGGCAATCCTTCTTCCTCGGCATCAACAAACTCTATTGACTCGTGAGGGAATGTGTCCCCTATCTCCTCCTCACGAATCTCCTCTCTCTTGGGATCCTTAAACGTGAAAGGTGGTTGGCGGCCATGTTCTCGGCCCCGCTCTTATCTCTAATCTCGATGTCGAATTCGGAAAGTAAGAGGATCCAACGGATAAGCCTTGGTTTCGCGTCTTTCTTTTGGAAAAGAAAACGCAACGCTGAGTGATCGGTGAAGACTATGGTTTTGGAGAGGACGAGGTATGAGCGGAATTTGTCGAACGTGAAAACCACGGCTAAGAGCTCCTTTTCCATCGTGGTGTAATTCTCTTGAGCATCATTCAATGTTTTACTCGCGTAGTAGATCGGGTGGAAGTGCTTTTCCCTTCTTTGTCCTAAAACCGCTCCTACGACATAGTCACTCGCATCGCACATGAGCTCAAACGGCAAGCTCCAGTCGGGCGAGATAAGAATGGGTGCACTAACAAGCTGCTCCTTCAAAAAAGTTGAAGGCTTTGAGACACTCGTCGTCAAAGACGAACGGAACATCCTTCTCTAGCAAACGGGTCATGGGTCGTGTGATCTTAGAGAAATCCCTAATGAAACATCTATAGAACCCCGCATGACCTAAGAAACTACGGATCAACTTCACACTCGTGGGTGGTGGCAACCTGCTAATAGTATCAATCTTCGCCCTATCTACCTCTATACCATCCCTCGAAATCTTGTGACCTAAAACTATCCCCTCGGTCACCATGAAGTGACACTTTTCCCAATTAAGCATCAACTTCGTTTCAACACACCTCTTCAACATCCTCTCGAGGTTCACTAAACACTAATCGAAAGAATTTGTACACTGAAAAACCGTCCATAAAAACTTCCATGGAACTCTCTATCATATCTTGAAAGATGGCGACCATGCATCGCTGAAAGGTGGTTGGAGCGTTACACAGCCCAAATGGCATGCGTCGGTATGCGAAAGTGCCATAGGGCATGTGAATGTGGTTTTATCCTGATCCTCTGGTGTGATAGGGATATGGAAATAACCGGAAAAACCGTCGAGAAAACAGTAAAACTGCTGACTCGCGAGACGCTCCAACATTGATCGATAAAGGGCAACGGGAAGTGGTCTTTTCGGGTGGCATCATTCAATTTACGATAATCGATGCATACGCGCCAACCCGTGACAGTGCGCGAAGGGATAGATCATTTTTCGAATTCATGACAATGGTCATCCCTCCCTTCTTAGGGACAACCTGAGTGGGACTCACCCATGGTGAATCGGAAATGGGATAAATCATCCCGGCATCTAAAAGTTTCATCACCTCCTTCTTCACTACATCTTGCATGTTAGGATTGAGGCGTCGCTGAGGTTTCACCACTGGTTTAAAATTGTCCTCCGTGAGAATCCGGTGGATGCAATAAGAAGGGCTTATACCTTTAATGTCGGACAACCTCCATGCAATGGCCTCTTTGTTGGCCCTCAACACATCTAACAACTTTGACTCCTCGCCATCCCCTAGTTTCGATGATATGATAACGGGTAGCTTCGGATCCCTCTCCTAAAGAGGCATACTCTAGGTGAGACGGAAGGACCTTAAGCTCTAAGGGTGGTGGCTGGGTGTTATCACTAACCTCTAACACTTCGGAATTATCGAAATCCCCTCATCTCCTATCTTCTACCTCTAACACTTTCTCCTCTACTACCTCCCCTCCTACCAAGTCAGCACCACTAATGAACTTAAACAATGGTCAACACACGAGATGAAAGAATTCAAGAAGTAGACAGAATCACACGGACCACTGTAATCATCGGAACCACTCGGGTGGCTCATGGAACGATCAATCTCGAAAGTAACTCTCTCTCACCAATTCTAAGAGTGATTTGCCCATCATAGACATCTATGAGGGCTTTGGCGGTACGCAAGAAAGGACGACCTAAGATGATAGGAACTCGCTCATCGGCTTCCATATCAAGAATAACTGAAATCGGCGAGAAAAACGAATTTGTCGACCTTGACTAGCAGATTCTCGACAACACCTCTAGGGTACTTCACGGACAGATCGGACTAAGGATAATGTCATACGGGTAGGTGAAAGCTCGCCTAAGTCTAGCTTCTCGTAAAGAGAAAAGGGCATCAAGTTGATGCTAGCACCTAGGTCGGCTAAGGCTCGTGCCTTGTTGTTACGACCGAATAGACATGGGATGCTAAAGATACCGGGATCGGTGAGCTTTCGGGAAGCTGTTCAAAACGATGGTGGAACACCCTCCATTCAACGGGACATTCGACAACTCCCCTAATTTCTCCTTATTTCTAAGAAGGTCCTTTAAGAACTTGGCGTACTTAGCATGGACTTGAGTGCCTCTATGAAGGGTAGATTGATCTTCAACTGCTTGAGGATATCTAAGAAGTGCCCGTATTCCTTAGAGTATTTTTTATTCCTAAGACGTGAAGGAAACGGGACACGTGAGTGATCAACGAGTGGAGACGGTCTAACGTCAATGGGTGGTCTCTCTACTCTCTTCTCTCCTACAGCTCACCGGGCGGTGCGGTACTTGCTGGGACTAGCCTAGGTTGCACATTGTACGGTGCCTCCATCTCAATATCCTCATCTACTAACTCCTCATCCTCACTCTCAACTCTCTCCTCTACTCTCGGGTTCTCTACGGTCTTGCCACTACGGGTGGTAATGGCCTTGGCTTGAGCATTAGGGTTCTATTGGGTCATACCTGAGAACTGACCGGGTGATCTCTCCTCGAGTTTCCTAGACATATCACCCATGACCCTCTCAATGTTGTGGAGTGAGGACTTGTGGTTCTTAAGTAAAAGGTCATGTTCAGAGAGGAACTTTTGGGTGGCTTGGTCTTTGACGAGTATTTGACTCATCATGGCTTCTAGACGCTGAAGATGACCCTCTACATCACTATTTGACCCCTGATTTGGTTGAACCTGACTATTCGAACCCTCACCCCAGTCTGACTATTGAACCCCTTATTGAACTGCCCATTTGACCCCAACTAAAGAACGAACCCTGCCCCTTGTTTGGATTTTGAGCTACTTGGAAACCAGGGGGGCTACCGGTGGAACGGAAGTTATTATTATTATTATAGAAGTTATTATTATTATTAGCCACCCCGAGTTAAAATTGCTACCAAACCCACTACCCTGGCCTCTACCTAACCTCCCCCTACAAAATCGACCTGTTCCTCACCGATCAACAAAGGGCACGCACTAGTATCATGACTCCCTCGAAAATACTCACACTTATCGACTTTTTGCTTGATCTCTTTAAGCTCACGAGTGAGGTTTTCCAACACGGCTTTGGTTCACCCCGCGGGTGGGTGCACTAGTGGTGGTATTTGAATTACCACTCGAATACCGTCGGTCAGATTGCGACTGAGCTTGAGATTGGGCAAAGCTTTGAAACACTCTAAACACTCGGCGACAGTAAGTATTCCCATCATGTGACCTCCCGCATTAGTGTCAAAACGATCACGAGTCTCCGGGGTGAGACCGTTGTAGAATTTCTCACAAAGAGCCCAATCAGAGAGAGTGTTGAAAGCAACGAGGAACTAAGTTTTGAAAACGCTCCCAAGCAAGGTAATAGGGCTCGTCGAGCTCCATGCCGAATGAGTGAATTTGATCGCGAAGACGTGATGCTTTAGCGGCGGGAAATACTTATTCAGAAATGCTTGACGAAGGGCCGCCCAAGTAGTGAAGGAACCGGTTGGATGAGAGTCCAACCATGTGGCTGCGCGGCCCCGAGTGAAAACGGGAATAGCTGAAGATAGGTGGCATCTTCGGCTGCTCCATGGAGGCTAAAGGTGGCGAGCATGCGAGAGAAACGATTTATATGAGCGGGTGTATCCTCGTCATCGCGACCATGGAACTGAATGGTATTGGTGATGGCTGTCATGGATATGAGGGAATTCGCCATGAGTTTTGGTTCACTATGGGTGGGACAGTGATGGGTGATGCGAGACCAGTGAAATTCTGGGTGGCTTGTTGGTGGACGGTTTGTCTACGTTCGGCCATTTGGACGATGGGTGGGCTTTCGGGACGGGAAGATGGTGGGGAATTATGGGGTGAAGACTTTAGAGTGAAGTCAAAGTTCGGTGGTTTAGATTGGAGGTGGGTAGAGTCATAATGGGTGGAAGATGAAGGAAGTGGTGTACTTACATGGTAAGATGAAGAAGATGAGGTTGATTTGTCCGTCGGTGGCTTTGGTGGAGGTCCTTGAGAGCGCAGATGTGGCATCCACTGCAAGCAAAGAACCTACAAAGAGAAAACAGACAATAGTTATTAAGACTCAAACAAGAAAGAAAAACTAAACCAAAATAAAAACACTTAGCACGTACATGTCAATGCAGTCAATCAAAGCTAATAAACGCAATTGCCAAGAGTCCCCGGCAACGGCGCCAAAAACTTGATGTGTGTAAACAGACTGTAAAAATGAACTACTTTAGACTCTCTAAACTAGACACTAAAAAACTTTAAAAACTAGACTCGACTTAAACCTAAACCACACAATCGGCAAGTGTACCGATCAATGTAGTATAAGCCTAAGTAAGCCCGGATATCGAACCCACAGGATTCTATGAATTACGCTAACTAGACTCTGAAAGACTAAGACAACACGGATAAAACTGTTTTAATTGTTTTTTTTTTGGGGGGGGGGGTTCGGAAAATCTACGGAAATCTATATTAAAACTAATTAAAGACTAAATTAACTAACACGAACGAAGGATGGAAGTTGTTCTCAAGCGATGATGAAGACTACCTAGACTAGAATCCTGGATTGATTTTAAGCGTTTACCGATTAAGTTAATTACTCGTTTTCTGGAACTGGGATCTTATGATACTAAACCTATTAAATACCAGCTAAGCCCCTCAACCCTTCTCGAGGTGAAACTTATGGCGTTACCTAGGCCATTAATCCTACCGGTTGATTAGACGTCTTTCCAGTTGTCTAATATTGTGTGAGTACCCTAATGATGACCTACTATTTTCCAATTATAGATCTAGGGTAGTTTGGTTATCTAAACTTGACTTGATAGACTAATAAAACCGACGGGCCAACAAAGGCATGGACTTTTTCCAGAGACCGACAATAGCAATTCGCCGGGTAAGACCTATCAATAGCCCCTCACTTTCCAGGTATTAGGACTAGTAGAACACTAAAATCTAGTAACCTGCTAACAATCCCTTCTAAGGTTTACTGGGCCCTTCAACCTTAAAGACTATGAACTTATTCTATGATATAGACACTCACCAAAGTTCACAACCTAATACGACTCTATTCCATGATATAGACAGTCACCAAGAATCGTATGAAGTAATAGAAAACAGAAAACCAAGTCAAAGCATGCACACACACCAAGCCAGATAAACAAACTGCTTACAGAGCACAATAATCCATAACAAACATGTAATTAACGAAAAAGGTATAAACTTTATATCAATCCATTCATCAAAGTCTAGGTAGTAAATGCGTTTAGCCAAGCATAGTCAATAACGAAATCAAAACAAGAAAAGTCAAACGGGAATTCATCATTACAAGTTCAAAAAGAGAAAACAAGACAAACAAGGATCGTGTAAACCCGAGAAAGTCTCTAATCTTCAATCTTCACTTTATCCAATGATTCCAGAGCTTCGAAACCTTCAAACTTAGCTAACACGCTTCAGAACGGCTGTAAGAACTCCCAAAACTTGTAACCCTAATCAAGGATGATTATGTTTTCTTTTATACCCCGAAATCCAACTCAAAACGCATCACAAAGAACTTTTTCGCGAACAGATACCCTGTCGCGCTACGCGCCGGGTGAGGGCCAAAACGTCGAGTAGCGCGGCGCCCCTATATATGCTGATTTTGTTTTTCGTTTCACGTTCAGCTCTCGGTTACGCATACGGTTCCCGTTTTCCTTCCAAACTGCTCGTATTTCTTTGTTTTCACAACTTAAAGCAACGTGACCTGAAATCAATGCCTAACGTCAGCAGTATCGAAATTCTAACCTAAAACATACTCGAACTAACTAAAAACGAACCAAAATAAACACTATAAACATATGTACTTTGCAGTACATCACTTACCACCCTCAGACGGACGGACAAAGTGAGCGTACCATTCAAACCTTGGAGGACATTCTTCGAGCTTGTGTGATCGATTTAGGTGGAAGTTGGGATGATCACTTACCCCTAATCGAGTTCTCTTATAATAATAGTTATCACACAAGTATAAAGGGCGCTCCTTTTGAAGTCTTACATGGAAGAAAATGTAGAACGCTTGTATGTTGGGCCGAAGTTGGAGAAGCCCAACTATCTGGACCTGAAATCGTCTCGAAACCACGGAAAAGATTGTACAAATCCGTGATCGACTTAAGGCAGCTCGAGATAGACAAAAGAGTTATGCCGACAAAAGGCGTAAACCTTTGCAGTCCCAAGTTGGCGACAAAGTTATGTTAAAAGTATCACCTTGGAAAGGTGTAATGCGTTTTGGGGAAAAGGGCAAGTTAAGGCCGAGGTACATCGGACCATTCGAAATAATCGAATGTGTCGGACCCGTAGCTTATAGGCTCAAGCTACCGGAAAAGCTCAGTGGAATCCATGATGTTTTCCACGTCAGCAATTTAAAGAAAAGCCTCGTGGATGAGTCATTGGCAATGCCACACGAAGATATACAGATTGATGAAAACTTGCGTTGCATAGAGAGACCAATTGCGATCGAGGATCGGCAAGTTAAAAAGCTTCGTAGGAAGCATGTACCTATTGTGAAGATCAAATGGGATGCCCGTCGAGGTCCTGAATATACTTGGGAGGTCGAGTCAATTATGCGACAAAAGTACCCTTATCTATTTGAATAAATCTCGAGGTCGAGATTTTTATTAAGGGGGTGAAGATGTAACACCTCGAAAATTTCGTCCAATAAAAATCCGACAGGTGTCCCGGAAATTCTTGGTTGCCACATGTAGCCGAGAGGGACCAACAACGCCGTCATGTTATTTTAATAACCTCTGGACGAGCATCGAGGAAAGTCGGGGGACCTAAGTGGTGAAAATGCCAAACTTCAATAGTCTGGAGGTCCTTACGGACCGTAACCACTTCGGGTTACGGACCGTAAGGTTAAATAAACCTTGATTTCAGTAAGGAGGTTACGGACCGCAAGCCTTTATGGTTACGGTCCGTAACCAATTCGAATATGTGGGCGCCAGAGGTCCTTACGGACCGCAAGGAATAACCCTTACGGTCCGTAAGGGGTGCCAGCGACAGAAACATGGCAGCCTGCTATGCCTGCCACCTTGCTCGTCATCGCCACCCTCCTCCTGCTTGTGTCACGACCCTAGCCATTGTTACTCATCCTAGATCAGCTCCTAACACCTGGAGTGATCCCATGCTTCATCCTTGGCTATAAATAGCACCTCCAACTTCATCACAACTTGCTCATTCTCATATTCATCTTTATCTTGTTCTCTGGAGATTCCCGACTGAAGGGAGCCTCCAATCTAGTCTTATTTTCGTGCTAAGGACCTTAAGTAAGTGTCCTTTCCTCCTTCTTTCAGTTTTATTAGGCTTTAAGCCAAGGTCAAAGCGTTTACGTAAAAACGCCTTGACTTTGAGCTAAGACCATTATGGTCCAGCCAATGTTCGTAACGAACATGGCTACGTGATCGTAATAAGGTAGGTGTTAATCCCTCAAGAGGGCACCTCCTGATTACCATGTTTGCTTGGTCAATTGATGGGTCAGAGTTATGTTAATAAAAAGTCAAACGGGTCAGTTTGAAATAAAATCATAATTAGCAATGTAGATGTTATAAAACCTGTTTTGACACTCTAATAACTTGGTAATAATCATAAGGACATGTAGGAACATGTTCGCTCGTCAATTCCAGGTCCAAGGTCGGTTCGCAACCGAAAGTCGCGAAGTTTGACTTCTGCTTTGACTTTCAGTTCTGACCCGATTTAGCAACATTACCTACTGTCCCTAAGTTGCATTATGACCATGTTACAATATACTATAACCCTCTGGAGTTATGGGACATGGTCATGTAGAAAATCCGAGTCATTATGCAAGTATCCGTTAAATATGCCTAAAACGCCCTTTTAACACATAAAATGGTTTAAACATAATTTTGACATCAAAACTCAATACCTACTGATGTAATATCATTATTAGAACTATTTGGGATATTCATTCAGGTTGCAAACTAGTTTAAGCTATAGTTTGCACATTATGTCCTTAAATGACGATATTGCCCCTTCGGCACTTTAAAAGGATTTTAAACATACTAATGGACCAAAATTGATTACCTACTGATGTAATATATGTATTAACATATTTTAGTCATACAAACCTGGTCACAACAACAGTTTTACTTAAATACCGTTTATATCGTCATTTAGCGACATAATCGCCACTTTGGCGCATAATGTGGCTTAAAAACCATATTAGAATATAAAGACTTGATACCTACTGATTTCCAAACATATTTCCAACCTATTAACAGTAGGTACATGTCCCGAACTCATATTCCCAAATAAGTTATCAATTATATGTGAAATGACCAAAATGCCCTTCTTGGGACATAGTTTGGTCTTAATCTATAAACCACACATATAATTGATGTCCTACTGATATAACATCATAAATAAGTATTTTTACAGAATGTTTATATTAATAACATCAGTTTACGTATAAGCTAGTTTTATTATATTTTAAGTGACAAAATTGACCTTTTAAGGCATAATTTACTTTTAAAACCTTAACGGGCCATCATATCAATAACGTACTGTTATAATAACATATTTTAAACATAATGGCATATGGAACTTGTATAGGACTCACCCGGTTACCCGGTTTCGCTTATCTGCGTACGGTTAAGCCTACGTGACTAGTTTACGTAATTTAATCGAAACGAGTTTAACCATATCAAAGTACTCTCATATTCCAGAATGTAAAATGGTAACCCATATTATACAAGTCCTAGTACTTGTCGGGTCCAAAATACATTCTTTTCCGGTCACCGCTTAATCTAGCGTTTCGTAACGTTATTTTTATTTTAAGCTAGCCGGTCTACGTCAATGACTAAATAAAGACCCGCTAACTAACTAATCGGTTAATAATACCATCCATTCTAGACTAGAGACTTCCGGTAGATTGTCGCCAAGCTAGTTTATTTTGGTTACGGCTGTGCTTGCATATTTTCTTGTTATTTAGAAGATTTTGCAAACCAGGTAAATGCTCTAACTTATTTTCCCTTATACGGGCTTGGGATACGGTATACTAATACCGCATGGTTGGTTATGGGATCAAAGACCAATGAGTTGGGAATTCAAATAATCCATTTTAATTAGTAGGGCTTAATATTAAACATTTAGGGGTTAAAACGACCATGTCCTGGATATCCACGGCTCATTTAATTGCAAATGGCCACGACCTAAGCACGGGGTGTAGGCATACACTCGTCAGATGCTAAAATAAAGTATTACCCATTAGGGGTGCACCTATTAAAGGTGTTAAAGTGGTGTGTCGATTAATCATGATCCCGGCATAGTTTTCAGGCTCTAAATGTATTATTAGCATGTAAAACTGATAACATGAAATTATTTATCCCAAGTTATTTATAAAACAAAATACCGCGGTGTTTTCAAAATGTTTTCAAATGAGTCGGTTAAATGTATTTACCATTGAAAACTGACGTATTTTTAAAAGACTAAGCGCAGGTGACAAGTATACGTAAATAGGCTGGAAGTACTCGGCGAAGCTTAAGAGGAATTGCAACCCTTTGCTTTGAAGGCCTTAGTCTGTCAAGTTTCCTTTTTGTATTTACATTTCGATCCGCCTTGGATCTAGTTACAAGCGTTGTATTTATTATTTTTGAACTTTGAACATTCAAACGTTTGTAATAGTAACTATACAGACTTCCGCTGTGTATTATTGTATTGTTTGTAATGATGATGTCAACTTACGTCACGATATTCCCAAACCGGGCCCACTGGGTTACACGTGGAAATTAGGGGTGTGACAATTGGGATTGGTATCAGAGCACTGGTTATAGGGAATTAGGTTATTAGAATGCCTTTAACCTACTCTATAACCTTCCTAGGGGCCCGAACATGAGTAGACTTAGGATCTCCATCTTAATCCTCATCCTTACTCGTGCCACAATTATTCTATGAGTTAGAAATCATCTATCCTTAGATGATTTATCCTAAATCCTTATGCTTATTGCCTCAAAGTATTCATGAAAATATTTTTCTCAACAACATTTTCATTAGAATACTTCTCAAAATGTTTTCACAAACGCTCTCAACAAAATGTTTCTCAACCTATTTATCTCAAACATTTTATCAAAAGATTTCTCAAAATGTTTTACTCTCAAACATTTTCGTCGAAATCTTGGGTTTTAATAATGTGAACACATGCAATCTGGAAGGGTGAATGCCTGTACCCCGAGTTTTCTGTGTAAGGCTAGAGTGTTCGTACGAATCCGCATTATCGGACCAGTCACTCTTACCTGGGAACTCTTAGGGTGAGAGATCACTTATAAGCTAAAGCATGTCTTCTCGAAAACATTATGAAAACCCATCTACCTTGATCAGTCAAACGAATTCCAAAACACTACTACCCTTGTGACATTACTCCGACATGTTACCTTCGGTAATATGTTACGACAATATTCAACCCATCCGAAACAAATTTCACTTTTATCTCACGACACTTTATAATTTTACTTCATTTTCAAATACTATTTTTCGCTTTTCAAATTTTCAAAATTTTATTTATTTGGATGAGAGTTTTCAAATTTTATACACGAAGTCGCTTTATTTTAAAAATTCGATTAAAAATATATTTATCTTAAAATAAAAAAAAATTTTAACTTTCAAAGGTAAAGGATTTTTAACACAAACCATTAACTTGGTTTGTATTTTCTCATCCAAAAGTATAACAAAGGTTTATTTCAAACAAATTTCAAAACGAAATTCACAACACTATTTTTTCTAAGTACAAGACACGATTTTGAACGAATACCAAGTTGAGATTTTCAAATGACTACGGTGTTTAGATTTATAACGATTTTACAAAATTTAACTTGTTTTGTTATAGCTACTTCTTCGAGATGCCTCCTCATCGTGACGTCTCGAGGAACGCTGAAATGGCAGCAATGATGTAACAACCCGCATTTTCACAGCTCGTTACGCCTAGCACCAGAGATTCGGATCGTAATGTAAACTATATCGCTTACTACGCTACCTCGCATATTTTTGCATTACATCGCATATTTCCGCACACTACATCGCACCTCACAATGCTCATATCGCACTCGCTAAATACTACAAACTTTGCGTGAAGTTTCCAAGGCTATCTGCTCGCTTAAACTGCAACACGACTCTAGCAAGACTTGGGAACAAAGCCGCATACTTCCTCGCTTATCCATTTGAATCTTAACTTAATTTAATCGATTAATACGCTTAATACAATTAACTAATACGAACGAAAGCATTACAAAATGATTTTTAATAATTTTTAGGAATTTTTCTAGCATAGGATCCTTTTGTAAAAAGTGCGTGTTTTAACCATTAGATTCCAAAAAATATATATTATTTTCGTGCAAAAATCCCAATTTTCGCACGAAAATTCACATTTTCGTGCGAAAATGATGCATCCTTTGGCTCCGAATGGAAGTTTTCATGCGAAAAAGACATATTTCGTGCGAATATTTGGTGCGAAAAGACCATTTTCGCACGAAAATATGGATTTCCGCACGAAAATTTTACCAAACCACCTCCATTCCTCTCCGCCTATAAATACAACCCTTCACCATTCACTCCAACTTGCTTCCATTCCGCACCAAAATGCTCTCCAGCCTGATTTTCTCTGTTCCAAGTAAGAAAACTACGTTTTTCACACGAATCACAACGGTTTTTACAACGATTTTGCACGAGATTATCTCTGATTTCATCTAAACTTCTCTGTTTTACGAAAACCTATATATTTTTCAAAAAACTTTCTGATTTTCTTAAGGATTTAGCACTTAACCGAGCATGTTTGAGTTAGCCTTCGCTTTCAGACCCGAAACCTTGTTGTTTCAAACTCACCAAGTGTTTATCCTAACAAAACTGTTTTATCAAATCGATTTTCACACGAAAACGGATCGGACCGACTAATGTTTCGTTCACTAAGTAGTGGAACGAGGCGATGTCGATACCGTCATGAAATAGACTCGAAAATACATCTGTTTCAAATGAAATCTTAGTCCCGAACGCAACAAGACGCAAGAACAGTCACTTGTGCGATCTGGACTGGCTCGCATGAACCATACTTGGTTCACACGGTTGGAGGGATGAACACTCGATTTCCCGAAGTATGACGAAATCCACAAAAATTTTTGCACGAAATTTTCGTAAGAAAATTTCGCAAGTTGAATCACCAGAATTTTTGCACGAAATTTTCGCACGAAAATTTCACCAAAATTTTCGCATAAAAATTTCATCAATTTTTCACACGAAAATTTCACCGAAAATTTCACCCAAATTTTCGCACGAAATTTTTTTAAGAAAATTTTCGCACGAAAACTAATTTCGTACGGAAATATCTGTTTCCCTCGCACCGACTCTCCGTTTCAACTGTTTCAACACTCTGGAAGACTGATGCCCTTCCGTTTCTACGCGCAGGCTAAACCGACACTCTTTCTCTCCTCTCATCAACTCTCGGTGTTCGCTGTTACGCACCCACGGTGAGTATACTTGAACCCTTTTTCGCTTTAAACGCACTTTTGGGTGTAACATACGTTCATATCAAAATACACAACGTAAAACTAACTGATTATCACACGCGAATATCTGTTATACATGTTTATACGTGATGCTAGATACATATAAGCACCCTCGACCTTTACTCGTTGATTCCAACTTAACTAGTATGATATCATAGTTCGACTCGCACCCGACTCGGTCTAGTTACGCACATCTCAATCGCGCATCACAGTCATCTCGGAATTTAGTTGGAGTATTTGTTCCCCGATTTATATGTTATGATGTATCTCGTTATTTATATGTGGTATTTCGCTATGCTTTTATCTACTATGCTATTATATCAAAACCTGTATGCTCGCCAATACATTTTTGTATTGACAATTATTTTAACGTATGTTGCAGGTTAAAGATTTCTTCTCGCTGCAAATGGACTTAGGATTTTGCTTAGAAACTCATGACAAAATTGTAATCGACATTATGAATTGTTTGAGAATGCTTGAGTTTGTAATGAATATTGAATGATTTTATGTTGATTGTATGGGAAATTAATGCTTAAATATTGTCATTTAAAATAGTCGTTATGGATTCTCTCGAACAATCTGAACCGCTTAGTGCCGCGCCCCGATGATTCCGCCATCGGTTGGGGTGTGACAGATTGGTATCAGAGCCATCACTATAGGGAATTAGGTAGATTGCCTAGTCTATAGTAGGAAACTATGTGCTTCTTCCTTGCTTAGCTGATTAAAAGTTTTCCCCTGTATTGTTGGACATAAAATACTATACAAAGTCTTGCCTAAGACTTGAACACAACACACGAAGCTGCAAAGATACTCGTACACCACAAACGAGTCGATTTGGTAAGATTAGGTGTGAAAACCGCGAACTCTCGACAAATCACTCACTCCGCGTATTCCGATTAGCACGAAATTCTCCGTTAAGTTAGGAGTGATATCCACATCTTAACGGAAATTTCACATTCTATCCGGTGGAAACCTCCTGATGGGTCCGGGAGGGAAACCACAATCAGGGATTTAAGCTATTAAGTTAGGGGTGAAACCTGAACCTTGAAAACTCGTCCCACTCAACGATTTTCAATCTCACCAAAGTCTCGACTATTTCGCGGATTTGGGACACGTAGTAACCGGAAGGGTAATGTCGTTAGCCGCGAGGCGGTGAGAGCATTTACCTATTAGGCCAAAGCGTGTGCCCAAACTCAACGGAATGATCGAATCACTTTGGGTAGTCGCTGTCTCAAAATCCATGATGCTCTATTAATTTTAAGCCTGCAATCGCCGATTTTACGCATCATCGGATTTTATTATGCTTATATGTTTTCGAATTGAAGTTTTTACGCTTTATCAATTTCTCGATTTATCGTTATTCGCTCCATAAACGTTCGCACAACTGCACAGCTATCGCAATCCAAAACAAAAGCTAATACTCGCAACAAAACTAAATCAACAACTCCCTCAAACGCGTCCTCGCGCCATATTTATTTATTACCTACAAACATATATATACATACGAATAGTACGTGATTACACGTGCTTATGTGAATACGTAAGAATCTAGGAGATACGTGGTTCCTATGTGAAATCCTATGTGAATACGTATTACTATATTAACTATAACAAGTTTTTAACGCGCTAAATCGCATCACAATTTCAAAAATCATTATGGTCGAATCTCATTCCAAATCTCTTTGTTTAGATGTCTTCGAACGCTTCCAACCCGCGATGTCAACGCAGAAGAAATGCCTACAAGAGGATCGCATCACTCATAGCCGAGGTATTGGTCAAGGTGATTCCTCAAATCGTCACCCAAGTCCAAGCCCGCATCAGTACTCAAACATCAAAAGACTCTAAGACCGACGCACCGCCGCAAGCCACCGCCAAGCCTAGCCGAAAGAGAAAGAACTCGCGCCTCAAATGCTCCGCAACTGCAACGCTTAACTCTGAACCTCTCCAAACAGCCGCACCTTCCCCAATGCATAACTACAATGGGCCTCATCCCTTGTGTCAGAAATGTACTTATCACCACCGGGCCGAAGCCAACTGCCGTTATTGCGACAACTGCAACTGTTTCGGTCACTTCACCAGCAAATGCCGCACAGGGCCACGACAACAAGACATACTAGCCCTTCAAGCAACGCCAACTCAACTCGACGCCGCACCAGTAGCACCAGCAGCCGCAGCCCCAGCAGCAGAAGTCGTCAACACCAACACTGACCAGGAGTAGAACGATGTTGTTAATAGTATGATTTTCGACATTTGTACTTATGCTTTCTAATTAATCCATTGTACGGTGTCGTTTTAACACACGACGACATCTTTTCTCCCCCCCCCCCTCTCTCGAATCATCACACTTAGTCTAGGCTCACGCACTAAGTCTTATTATTAACACTATATAGTTTATCATGATATAATATGTTTCAATCCCCACAATGCGTCTTTAGAATAAGTTACGATAATCATGCAAACACTAATTAATCGCGGGTGCACACGGGATTAACCTGGTGTCTGCATGGGGATCGTCGTGAGTTCTAATGGTGCCATAACGTTAAAAGCATGGTTAAGCGTGGTGGATACGCCGCTGGTACTTCCTATACATAAGCGTCTTAACCATGTCGACAAAGCGTGACACCTATTCACGGCACGGAGCTAGTGTGGTTAAAGTATGGTGGATACGCCGCTGGTACTTCCTATATATAAGTGCTCTGCCATATTAACAAACTCCGTGGAGACGTGCCATGTGTAGTTGAACGTTATTAGACCTTTAATATTATGGTGATTATTTTCACACGCAAACTCCTTCGCAAGGTGAACATTCCATCACTTCTCGAATCGCACCACCGCTAGACTTTTCGTAAGTCTACATCGATGCGAACCCGCCTTCGATGAAATCTACATCGCATCGCTTATCGCCATCGCATTGCTTATCGCATTATCCTCTCGACGTTGTACGCTATCGCATCGCTTATCGCATTATCCTCTCGGCGTTGTACACTATCGCATCGCTTATCGCATTATCCTCTCGACGTTGTATATCGTTGTCTCTTCGCTTATCGCTATGTTTTCGTTTAATTGTTGTCGCTTCGCTTATCGCTATCATTTCGCTTATCGCTATCGCATCGCTTATCGCTATCGTTTACTGTATCGCTATCGTTTCGCTTATTGCTATCGCTTCGCTTATCGCATTCTCCTCCGGACGCCCGAATGCTATCCCTTCGCTTATCGTCTTTACCTCGTGACGCTTTAATGCTTATCACATATCTCATTCTTACCACTTCACTATTCCAATCGTCAAACCTTTTTCCGCGCACTTTTATCGCTAACCAAGTATGCAATCAACTTCTCCGAGCAAGCTACTTGGCTCCATATTCAAACTTGGTCCAACCATTCCCACTTGGATCAAAGTCCATTCATGTCATGTTGGCACACATGACGTCATTCCACGGAACGAAGGCGATATGGCTAAAACATGGTGGATACGCCGCTGGTACTTCATATACATAAGTGTTTTAGCCATACCAACAAACTTCCATGAAAAGATGTCATGTGGGGTTCGACGTTATTCAAGCCTCATAATTTCTTGGTTCCCCCCCTTCACCGCGTGGACCAAGGATATCGAATATCCATATCATGTCAACACACCTGACATCGCTCCACGAGACGGAGGCGATATGGCTAAAACATGGTGGATACGCCGCTGGTACTTCCTATATATAAGTGTTTTAGCCATATTAACAAACTTTGTGGAAAGATGCCATGTGGGTTCGACATAAATTAAAATTTTGATACCATTAAAACCAATTTTTACCGACGTGTTTGGAAATAAATAAAGATTTTGAAATGTTTACAAAAATTTGGGCCATTTACAAAAATTTTTGAATTATTTAAAACCTTTAACCAACAAAAACATTTCTTACAACGTGGGTTAAATTGACTCAGCCTAACGCCGCATCGTAAGAAAATTTTCCTAAATCGAGTCTTATTCAAAAGCCTTTCGTAATAATTTAACCTAAACTTTTCAAAAAACTTAAAAACATTTTTGGATCGCCAACTCGTGAGTTGCTAACCACGAGTCAATTAAGTCGTTTTTACTCATCGATTCTTCTACGCACTCGTCAATCCTATATCGATCGCTCATTCATCCTCAACATTACGCTAACGTCTTATCGCTTCTATCGCTATCCATTCATGTGAATTCTCAAGGTCTCCCTTTCGAATAAATTTTGGAACGAAATTTCCTAAAGCATGGGAGACTGTAACAACTCGCATTTCGTAGCTCTTTACTCTCGTTACGCCTAGCACCAGAGATTCGGATCATAATGTAAACTATACTTACGCATATTTTTGCACTACATCGCATATTTTCGCACACTACATCGCACCTCACAACGCTCATATCGCACTCGCTAAATACTACAAACTTTGCGTGAAGTTTCCAAGGCTATCTGCTCGCTTAAACTGCAATGCGACTCTCGCAAGACTTGGGAACAAAGCCGCATACTTCCTCGCTTATCCATTCGAATCTTAACTTAATTTAATTGATTAATACGCTTAACGCTTTCTAAAACGCTTAATACTATTAACTAATACGAACGAAAGCATTACAAAATGATTTTTAATAATTTTTAGGAATTTTTCTAGCATAGGTCCTTTTGTAAAAAGTGCGTGTTTTAACCATTAGATTCCAAAAATTATTTATTATTTTCGTGCAAAATCCCAATTTTTGCTTAAAAATTCACATTTTCGTGCGAAAATTGTATTTTTCGTGCGAAAATGATGCATCCTTTGGCTCCGAATGGCAGTTTTCATGCGAAAAAGACATATTTCGTGTGAAAATCGCATATTTGGTGCGAAAATGACCATTTTCGCAAAAAAATATGGATTTCCGCACGAAAGTTTCACCAAACCACTTCCATTCCTCTCCGCCTATAAATACAACCCTTCACCATTCACTCCAACTTGCTGCCATTCCGCACCAAAACACTCTCCAGCCCGATTCTCTCTGTTCCAAGTAAGAAAACTACGTTTTTCACACGAATCACAACGATTTTGCACGAGATTATCTCTGATTTCATCTAAATTTCTCTGTTTTACAAAAACCTTCATCTTTTTCATAAAACTTTCGGATTTTCTTAAGGATTTAGCACTTAACCGAGCATGTTTGAGTTAGCCTTGGCTTCTTAGACCCGAAACCTTGTTGTTTCAAACTCACCAAGTGTTTATCCTAACAAAATGTTTTATCAAATCGATTTTCACATGAAAACGGATCAGACCGACTAATGTTTCGTTCACTAAGTAGTGGAACGAGACGCTGTCGAAACCGTCATGAAATAGACTCGAAAATACATCTGTTTCAGACGAAGTCTTAGTCCGAACGCAACAAGACGCAAGAACAGTCACTTAGGCGATCTGGACTGGCTCGCGTGAACCATACTTGGTTCACACGGTCCAGTCCGAGTTCATACAAGAGACTCACTCGCTCAAAAGACCTCTTAGATGCTAGGTTGATCAGTAACCTAAGGTTGGAGGGATGAACACTCGATTTCCCGAAGAAAATTTCGTGAGTTGAATGACCAAAATTTTTGTATGAAATTTTCGTAAGAAAATTTAGCAAGTTAAATCACCAGAATTTTTGCACGAAAATTTTCGCACGAAAATTTCGCCCAAATTTTCGCACGAAAATTTCGCCCAAATTTTCTCACGAAAATTTCTGCAATTTTTTCGCACGAAAACTAATTTCGTACAAAAATATCTGTTTCCGTCGCACCGACTCTCCGTTTCAACTGTTTCAACACTCTGGAAGACTGATGCCCTTCCGTCTCTACGCGCAGGCTAAACTGACGCTCTTTCTCTCCTCTCATCAACTCTCGGTGTTCGCTGTTACGCACCCACGGTGAGTATACTTGAACCTTTTTCGCTTTAAACGCACTTTTGGGTGTAACATACGTTCATATCAAAATACACAACGCAAAACTAAACTGATTATTACACGTGAATATCTGTTATACATGTTTATACGTGATGCTAGATGCATATCAGCACCCTCGACCTTTACTCGTTGATTCCAACTTAACTAGTATGATATCATAGTTCGACTCGCACCCGACGGGGTCTAGTTACGCACATCTCAATCGCGCATCGCAGTCATCTCGGAATTTAGTTGGAGTATTTGTTCCCGATTTATATGTTATGCTGTATCTCGTTATTGTATATGTGGTATTTCGCGATGCTTTTATCTACTATGCTATTATATCAAAACCTGTATGCTCGCCAATACATTTTTGTATTGACAATTATTTTAACGTATGTTGCAGGTTAAAGATTTCTTCTCGCTGCAAATGGACTTAGGATTTTGCTTAGAAACTCATGACAAAATTGTAATCGACATTATGAATTGTTTGAGAATGCTTGAGTTTGTAATGAATATTGAATGATTTTATGTTGATTGTATGGGAAATTAATGCTTAAATATTGTCATTTAAAAATAGTCGTTATGGATTCTCTCGAACAATCTGAACCGCTTAGTGCCGCGTCCCGATGATTCCGCCATCGGTTGGGGTGTGACAAATGATAGCTCAGCAAATAGCTGTTGTACTCCCAAACCTTGTGGCCCAACTCAATCAAATCTACTACAATAAACAACAACAACCACAATGTTCCTACGCCATGTAACTACAAACAATTCAACTCAGCTAAACCACTTGAGTTTAATGGGTCTGAAGGAGCAACTGGGCTCCTACAATGGTTTGAGAGTATAGAAAGCACATTCCACCATGTTCAGTGTCCTAGTGAGCGTAAGGTAGAGTTCGCCTCGAGTGTTTTCCAAAAGAGAGCACTCACTTGGTGGAACGGAGTCATGAGAGACAGAGGTGCAGAAGTAGCTATGGCACAAATGTGGGAAGAATTCAGGAATCTTATGATGAAAGAAGTATGTCCACGACATGAAATAAGGCTACTTGAAACCGAATTCTATCACCTTAAACAAAATAGTGGGGAAAACCGTTCCTACACTAACCGGTTTGAACAATTAAGCCTACTCTGCCCCACTATGGTCACACCTTTGGATCGGGCCATTGAGAATTACATTGATGGCTTACCTGATCCAATTCAAGATATTGTCACTGGTAGCAAACCCACAACGCTTAGGGAGGCTAAGGAATTAGTCGCTACCCTAACTGACTCCCAAGTTAGAAAAGGGAAACTTTTTCGAAGGGGAGACAAGAAACAAACTACACAAGAAACAAAGGGTGAACCTTCTAAAAATTCTAAGAAGCGTAAGACTTCAAAGAATTATACGATTGCCGCACTAATTCCACTAAACTCGGTACCCTTTAGGGGGTTCTATCGTGGAAAGCAACCTCGGTGCAATCGTTGCAACTATCACCACCCAACAAATTCTCCATGCCGCCAGTGTACAATATGTGGTCTTTTTGGACATCTAGCTACGACCTGTCGTATCCAAAACCAAGCAGCCCCTACTCAAACTCGTCCTCGCTACCCAGCTGAAGCGTGTTTCAATTGTGGTGATCCAAATCATTTCAAGCGAAACTGCCCGAGACTTGCTAATGCTGACTTAGCTCATGGACGAGTATTCAATGTTAATGAGGTTCAAGTTGATGATCAAGCACTCATGATCATTTGAACCTTTACGTTTTCTTTTTGTCATCCAAAAACTATGAACAAATTTCAATAATACTTGAAATGACAATATAAATTTCAAGAAGTTTTTCTTCATTCTTGTTATTCTTATTCCATTTACAAATTCAAATGTGATTACACTATGTGTAATCTACAACGACTTACCAACTTCGAGGATTCTGTTCTTTATTAGTAGGAACTAAATCTCACAAAAGAATAACACATTAGGATTTGAACATTAGTGCATTCATACAATCAAAGCAAAACAAACACTACAAATACTATGTGCCTATCACTACTTCTTTTGTTCTTCATGTTATTTACATACATGGATTGTTAGTCTATTATGTATGGTACATGATTACAAATACACTATTGCTTAGTATGTTGACTTAGCATACCTAGCACATGATTTCAAAACATTTTCACAACATACTTACATTGTTGTGACAAGCTTAGTATATGATGCACGCTATCTGTATGACTAGTGTGAAACATATATTAATAGTGTACTAGGATGCAATACCTGCCACTGATTTTGTTGGATGCAAAACAAGTAGTGTTAACATTTCTAGTATGAAACACGGTCAATTCAATAGATGTTCTGTCATAACGATGTTTATTTAATTTTAGATGTTACTTCGACCTTATTATATGTTTCCCTTTACTTAACAAGAGGAGCTATGTGGACCATGTGACAAATGCGTAATTATGGGTGCACACTTAATTACGGGAATCGACACATGAGAATCATAATAAGCCTTGTTAAGATGGTGGCAAAAAATATAGAGTGATTAGGTAACGGGAAGGGTATGGCGCAATAAGACCACGGTGGATACGCCGCTGGTACTTCCTATATATAAGTGTTCTTATTGTGTTATTCTTCAGAACGTTACCAGAGTCACTTGAGGGTTTTATGTTATCTTGGACCATTATGTGATTGTGTGATTATTTGTTATCTATTTGTTGAATGCAATGGACGACACGAGTACATTCATTAACTCTTTTTGAGCCGACCGGGAGTATATTATGGTGTTAAAGGTGACGACCTTGATGCCATAGTTATGTTGACCCGTCTCCTATGCATGAGATGCTCATGGTACATGGGATGACCTCGTGGGACGTTAGAAACTGTGTACGTATGGCTAGGCTTGAATGTACACCCCTTTGTTTGCTATGGATTTACACTAAGTGCCTTAGTATAACATAGTGCCATACAGAACAATTTTTACACACTCGATGAAACAATTTTTATACATTCGATGACACTTTAAAGATTCATGAGTTCTAAAAGGTTTAAATACCTTAAGATACCCTGAATATCCTTGCTCACACTTTGAATCCCCCCCCCCCAATTTACGACACCAAACAATGCTCCGCATTTTTGGAATCTAGCACTTTGCTCATCTTACAATAATTTCAAATACACTCTAGGGTCTCCTTCGAATAAATTTCGATATGAAATTTCCTAAAGTAGGGGAGACTGTAACCCTTGTGCCAATATTTCACACTTTCAAAAACTTTTTCTTTGAAGGCTTTCCGATAACTAATACTTAAACGTAACCCGTTAACGTAACATACGCACCGGGATGAGGACATAAGCTAAACATACCCTAAATATCCTTTATATTACTTAGAAATAAGTTTTGAAAGGTTTGGTATGTCAAAAACAAGCCTATTCGATCACAGGGACTAATTATGACAAACTACGAAAGTCTGCCGATCCTCGCAGTGACGCACACTCTGGAACAATGACATAAGCTTAACATCCCTAAATACCCTTTAAATAACTTAGATATAAGTTTTGAGGGCTTCGGTATGGCAAAAACACTCTATTTTAACTCCAGGGGCTATTTTGCAAATTCTGTGAAACTATGCCGATTCGCGTATATCGTTATCCGGAACATATACGCACATCCAAAAATTTTTCTAATCATTAAAATATAGTATTTTAATTATTGGAATGCAAAAATATCATTCGTTACGCGTAACGGTCATTTGCGCGTTCGTTATGATTTTCGTCGTAATTAACCGAAAACCGCAACCGTACGACCGAACGAACCTACACCCGGGACATTTTTGAACATATTTCAAGCTCCTTATGTTATTCATCCTTATGGAGCTTAAAAATGGGGTTAGCGGGTGTTAAAAGTGCCCAAACGCGACGAAAACAAGTTCAGGGGCCATTTCTGCCAATTTTTGAAACTTCTGCCCCTGCAAGGGCCTTACGGACCGTAAGGCAAAACGCCATACGGTCCGTAAGGGGTCCCCAGCTCAAAAGCTTCTTAAATTTAAGCTGGCAGCTTCTTGTTAACTTCCTTGGCCACCAAGTCGCGATCTATACCACCTTTAACCTGCATTAAACACCTGAAGGGACCCTAATCCATGCCTTAACACGTGGATCAACACTTGGCATGATTTGGGAGCTCCAAGATTAGTATAAATAGGCTTGATCTTCACCATTTCTCTTTGCTCATCCCATTCTTTCTTCCTCCCATCTCTTTGGAGTTGTTTCCAGCAGTTGGATACCTCCTCTCTGAGTTCTTAAGTGTTTCTCAAACACAAGTAAGTACTCTTCCATAGTCTTGTTCATTCTTTTAGCTATGTCAAGCTAAAAGTCAAACCGTGTTTGACTTTCAGCTTTGACCATTAAGTGGTCAAGACAAAGTCCAATTGGACTTTGCAACGTGATCGTAATCACGATGGTTATGATCCTTAGCGATCGTGCCTACTGATTTCCACGTATACTAGTTGTAGTGACGAGTCAAAGTTTCGTTCAATAATGCGCACAATGCGCATTATACGACGGAACTATTTCCGGGTATCAAACCCTTTGTTTTGATACCAAATCAGTTTTATAAACCTTGTTAGACATGTTTAACATGTCTAACTCGTCACTTTTAGTTTAGTGCTTGTTTAGGGTCGTAAGTCGAGCGGTCTTGACTACCGCTTCCTTTAGGATCTGACCAAGCCCATTATTATGACCGTAGTATTATAGGGAATAACCCTCTGAGGTTATACCTTAAGGTCATACCGTTTGGTTAGTCAAATGACAAGTCGAATATGTAATCCTTATAATGATGAAAATACCCTTTTTGCACTTAAATTAGTTTTGAACATATAAGAGAATTGTTTTGACATCTAAACTGATTATAAAACTTATATAAACTAATTTTAGCATATTAGACTTGTCATAGGACATATTTAACCACCTGAACCCTTAGTTACGTTTATGACCCGTTAAAGTGGCGTAAACCACTTTAGCAAGCCGTAGCGAGTCAAAACACTTTGAAATACTTCCAATTCAGAATGTTTGATATTATAAACCATAATATACAAGATCCAACTCTTGTTTGGTTTATATACCTCGTTCTATCCCTCGTTTTCAAGTTCGACACACTAACATGTAGTTATCTGATACACTAGGAACCACTTCGACACTTGAACTCTTGATCATTTGAGCTTTGTTATATCATTTGAACAAGATCTATATGCAATCCCAGGCGAGTATATTGCTCCCCTTCCTTTACGTTTTTCAAATGTTTTGGGGTGATTCATATGTGTAACCAATTTTTCTCAAAGTATGGCAGTTATATGTTTACTAAGTGCATTTTTGTGTAATATTCCTTTTATGCAAGACATGACAATTGGAGACACGAAACAAATCCTTATAGTATCTTTCTATCTTTATAGATTGATTCTAGTAGGATACTTGAAGTACAGTCTTAAATCTTCTATCTTTATAGTAAGATTTCTAAGAAGTGCTTTGCACGCCGATGACGATGGTTTATGTGTAGAGATTGTTGGTGATTTTAATAACGAAACTAGAGTAATATAATGAGGACATGGTGGATACGCCGCTGGTACTTCCTATATATAAGTGTGCTTATTGTACTACCCTTCGTAGCCTTATCCAAATCACCATTAGGATTTAGGATTTTGTGATACAATGGGACAAGACAAGTGACTAAACAAAATCCTTAAAGTATCTATCTATCTTCATAGTTAGATTCTTGTAGGATGTTTAAAGTACTAATTGGTAGTCCTTTATTGGATTCTGTGTACTTTAATGCGTATGTGACAAGACAATGATGCAAGACAAGTGGCTAAACTAAATCCTTAAAGTATCTATCTATCTTCATAGTTAGATTCTTGTAGGATGTTTGAAGTACTAAATGGTAGTCTTTATTGGATTCTGTCTACTTTAATGCGTATATGACAAGACAATGTGACCAAGACGATGATTATGTGGTTATTGTGATTTAGATAACGAAATGAGTGTAATACTATAAGAACATGGTGGATACGCCGTTGGTACTTCCTATATATAAGTGTTCTTATTGTATTACTCTTGTAGCGTTAGCCAAATCACATTAGGATTTTGTGTTCGATTGTTTCAAAGTATAATATCTAAATCCTTGTAGAACTCTTTCATATTTCAATATGTTAGATTCTTAGAAGGATAACCAAAGTATTATTCAAATCATTGAATTGATTTCTAATAATAATCATGGAATTTATGACAAATGCCAATATTGTTGTTATTAATCCTTGATTGGATTTCTAATAACATACTCACAAGTTTTATTACCGAATTCAAGGCGATTACAATGAATAAAGTACGATTTTCAATGGCATAAAAATTACTTAGTATTAATCATGTTGCCACATACAAAACTATTTTGACACAAGTTTTATAATCAAGTTAATGTATTGCAATACTAAATCTTTTTGCCATTCCTTGGCTTCAAGGATTCCATTTTCAATAGACAACTATCGTAGTTGTCGTAGTATTGCAACACTAAACTTTTTGCCATTTACTTGGCCAACAAAACTATGTACTCGCCAACATTGTTTGTTGATGTCTTTTTCCACATATGTTTCAGGTTAATGACTGTACAAGCATGCTACACATAGGAATGCATCCGGGCTTTAGTCTACTTTTAAACAAAAGACAATTTCTTGTATTCTATGTATTGTAAAACGATGTTAATATAATGAAACATTTTAGTACCAGTAGTTGTGAGCAATTTGTAACGTGACTCCCCGATATTTCCGCCGCGTGTTACGCGATTGGGGTGTTACAGATCTGTAACACCCCGACCGCGTAAAAACAACAAACCGCGGCGGAAACGTCGGGGAGTCATGTTAACAGATTGTTTCAAAATCACGTGGTAATTAAAGTTATGTTTTATTGAATATTGAAATTTCATAGTTACATTGTCTTGGAGTTTAAAACAAACTAATTAAACTATTGTCTTTCAAATTTTAAGGCACTAAGTCCGTGTCCAATCCTAAGTGAGCATGCATCAACATCAAACTTGGTTTCCTGAAACATATGTGAAAACAAGTCAGCAAAAATATGCCGGGAGTACATAGGTTTTGTGAGTGTGTCAAATTCATGGCCTTGTATATGTATTGCAATACCACGCCGACTGCTAGAGTCGTTAATTGAAAACCTTGTTATCAAAAAGTATTTGGTATTGCAATAATAACTAACCAATTAAAACAAGTTAGTCATAGTTTATAAAAGACTTGTAGCCATGAATCTTGACCAAGACATTTATTTTGTAAATTCGAGTAGAAAACCGTCTTGAAGAAACTTTGTATGGTTTATATCTTAAATTGAAAATCGTTGCGTGTCATTTGTTTGAAAACCTTTGTTCTAAGTGATGCAAATAACGCCACGAATGTAATACGATAAAAGCACTTATATATAGGAAGTACCAGCGCCGTATCCACCATGCTTTTATCACATTACACACATACCGTTATCTAAATCACTTACCATAAACCAATCGTCCATTGTTCGTGTCATAAACCAACTGTTCATCGTCCGTGTAAACAAATCGTCCTTGTTTTAATTGTGAAAACTTTTGGTCGTTTTGGTGAATACATTCAAACCTGTGTTGACTCGTCTATACCACCAAAGGGTATCTTTAAATTGCAATAACAAACCACCAAAGGGTTTATTAAAGTAAACAGTTTCAATCGTTCCCCAAACTTCCCCACAAACAACGGGAAACTTGGTAACGAGATTGTCGGTGCTATGGTACCATAACTTACTACTGGTCGGCTTGGCCAAAGCTAATGAATGTCATTCGTGTCATGTATATAACGCACCAACAAGTTCGTTCACATTATTGAAATCGTTCTGTTTATATAAACCATAGCATTTGTAATTTGAAAACTTGAAAACAATTTAGCACATATGAATCACCCAAAATATTTGAAAAACATAAAAGAGGGAACTATGTACTCAATTGGGGTTGCAAAATAACCTTGAATCAAAGATTAAACAAGCTCAAACATTCGAGAAATCAAGCGTGTCCTAAAATCAGATAACTATGTAAATGTCGGAACTTTAATCGGCGGATTGAATAGAATGAGGTCTTGTAAACCAAATGAGTGTTGGAACTCATATGAAATGGTTTAACAAAGTTAACATTCTGATTTGGAAAGATTCCTAAGTGCTTTTGACCCGTTATGACTCGTTAAGGTAGTTTATGCTACTTTAACGGATCATTTACGTAGATGCGTGTTCGGATGGTTAGATATGTGTTATGATAAGTATTATATGCCAAAATAAGTTTAGTAATGTTATAACATCTGTGTATATGGCAAAACATTGGTTACATAGGCTTAAAATTGTTTTATGCTCAAAAAGGGCTTTTTGGTCATTTATAAAGGCATAAGTAGCGACTTAACATAATATTAACCAAACGACGTGACCATAAGGTATAACCTCAAAGGGTTATTCCCTATAAAACTATGGTCACAAATATGTGTTTGGTCGGATCCTAAGATTGACCAAACGGGTTGAATTCGAAAGTTAAAGCGGTGGTCAAGACCGCTCGACTTACGAACCTAAACAAGCACTAAACTAAAAGTGACGAGTTAAACATGTTAGAACATGTTTAACTAAGTTAGAAAACTGATTTGATATCAAAACAAAGTGTTTTGATACCTAAAAATTTTTCCGTCGTAAAATGCACATAATGCATACTTTTGACCGAAACTTTGACTCATCACTTTGACTAGTAACGTGGTAAATCAGTAGGTATGATCGCTAAGATCATAAGCATCGCGAGTACGATCACGTTACAAAGTTCAATTGAACTTTGATTTGACCAATTAATGGTCAAAGCCAAAAGTCAAACAATGTTTGACTTTTAGTTTGTAATAGCTAAAAGCAATGAAAAAGACTAAGGATGAGATCTTACTTGTGTTTAGGAACACCCAAGATCTTAGAGAACTCAGTAGGAGGCCTCCAAAAGGATGGAAGCAAGCTCCAAGAGTATGGGAGAAAGAAGATGGAAATGAGCAAAGAGAAATGGTGAAGATCAAGCCTATTTATAATAATCTTGGAGCTCCCAAATCATGCCAAGTGTTGATCCAGGTGTTAAGGCATGGATTAGTGTCCCTCCAGGTGTCTAATGCAGGTTAAAGGTGGCATAGATCGCGACTTGGTGGCCAAGGAAGTTAACAAGAAGCTACCACCTTGATTTTAAGACGGTTCTGAGCTGCGGACCGTATGGGTTTTGCCTTACGGTCCGTAAGGCCCTTGCAGGGGCAGAAGTTTCAAAAATTGACAGAAATGGCCCATGAACTTGTTTTCGTCGCGTTTTGGCACTTTTAACACCCGTTAACCCCATTTTTAAGCTCCATAAGGATGAATAACATAAGGATCTTTAAATATGTTCAAAAATGTCCCGGGTGTAGGTTCGTTCGGTCGTACGGTTGCGGTTTTCGGTTAATTACGACGAAAATCGTAACGAACGCGCAAATGACCGTAAACGCGTAACGAATGATATTTTTGCATTCCAATCATTAAAATACTAGATTTTAATGATTACAAAATTTTTGGATGTGCGTACATGTTCCGGATAATGATATACGCGAATCGGCATAGTTTCACAGAATTTGCAAAATAGCCCCTGAAGTTGCAAAAGCATGATTTTGCCATACCGAAGCCCTCGAAACTTATTTCTAAGTTATGTAAAGGGTATTTTGGGTATGTTTAGCTTATTTCATCGTTACGGAGTGTACGTCGCGTTAAACTGATTACGTTTGCGTAACAGTTTGCGATTTCACTTCTAGAAGTTGTTTAAGAGTTCGGAATCGTGCAAGAATCGAATACGTGCAATTGTTGTGATAAAATACAAATCTTGAAAACAAAACACAAAAATTTCATTGATTGATAATTCATTCAGAATTGTTACACGATCGAATCACCACAAATGTCACAGTCTCCCCTACTTTAGGAAATTTCGTCCGAAATTTAATTCGAGAAAACTTGTGGAAACTGATGTGGGTATTTCACTTTCATTTGATCCTCTCGTTCCCAAGTAAATTCTAGGCTACGTTTGGATTCCCAACAAACTTTGACTATTGGAATTCGTCTGCGCTTGAGTTTCTTGACTTCACGGTCCAAAATCTCCACAGGTTTCTCGACGAAGTGCATAGTGTCATCAACGTGAATTTCGTCGAGAGGGACATGAAGATTTGTGTCGGCTAAACACTTCCTTGGAGTGGACACGTGGAATGTTGGGTGAACGTTCCCAAGTTTAGGAGGTAGCTCAAGTCGGTAGGCCACCTTTCTGATTCTTTCAACGATCTTGAATGGTCCAACGTATCGTGGTGCAAGTTTTCCTTTCTTTCCAAATCTGACCACTCCTTTCCAAGGGGATACCTTGAGTAGGACATGATCACCGACTTGGAATTCCAAGGGCTTGCGTCGTTTGTCCACATAACTCTTTTGACGGCTTCTAACTGTCAGAAGGTTATCGCGTATTTTCTTGATTTTGTCTATTGTGTCATGAATAAGTTCAGGTCCAGTAAACTGAGACTCTCCAACTTCATTCCAACAGACAGGTGAACGACATTTTCGAGCGTATAAAGCTTCGAAAGGCGCCATGTTGATGCTGCCGTGATAACTATTGTTGTAGGAGAATTCGATCAATGGCATATGCGAATCCCAACTACCACCAAAGTCGATCACACACGCTCTAAGCATATCCTCCAACATTTGAATTGTTCTCTCGGTTTGACAATCCGTTTGAGGATGATAAGCAGTGCTCAGATTTAGTTTGGTTCCCATAGCAGTTTGCATGGTCTTCCAAAACTGAGATGAGAACTGAGCATCTCTGTCAGATATGATGTCCAAAGGAACACCATGACGAGATACAATCTCATCGACATAGATCTTTGCGAGTTTGTCAGCAGAGTAATCCTCACGAATTGCCAAAAAGTGTGCTGACTTTGTTTGAAGATCAATGATTACCCAAATAGCATCATGACCTCTAGAGAACGCGGTAGTTTTGTGATGAGATCCATCGCAATGTTCTCCCACTTCTATACCGGAATTTCTGGTTGTTCGAGCAATCCAGATGGGCGTTGGTGTTCAGCCTTGACTTTAAGACAAGTTAGGCATTTTGACATACAAGGCAATGTCTTTCTTCATACCCGGCCACTAATACTGGGTACGAAGATCCTTGTATATTTTGTCTGCACCAGGATGGATTGAATAACAAGACTTATGAGCTTCGTCCATCAATAAGGTGCGTAGGTTGTCTTGATTTGGAACCCACAAATGGTTCAAATAATAGAGTAACCCATTGTCTTTCGTTTCGAGTTGAAGCTCGAGTTGATGTGGTAATTCGCTACCCGTCATGCCTTGTGTAGCACAAGTACGCTGAGCTTGATGGATATGTATTTGGATATCAGATTGAATTCGAACACAATGAAGCTTGACGCGTTCCTTACGACTAAGCGCATCGGCTACGACATTCGCCATGCCAGGATGGTAGCGAATTTCGCCTACGTAGTCGTTGAAAAGTTCAACCCAGCGTCGTTGTCTCATGTTCAGCTTCTTTTGATTGAATATATGTTGGAGACTTTTGTGGTTTGTAAAAACCACACATTTTGTACCATAGAGGTAATGTCACCAAATTTTGAGGGCAAAAACTACAACACCTAACTCAAGATCATGAGTCGTATAGTTCTTCTCGTGGACTTTCAATTGTCTTGACGCATAGGCTATGACTTTATCTCGTTGCATGGGAACACAACCAAGGCCTAGGTTCGATGCGTCACAATAAACAACAAAATCATCGTTGCCATCGGGTAAAGATAGAATAGGAGCATCGCAGAGCTTTTGTTTCAGAGTTTGGAAAGCTTCCTCTTGTTTGGGTCCCCACTCAAAAGGCTTATTCTTTTGAGTCAAAGCAGTGAGGGAACCGCAATCTTTGAGAAGTTCGCGATGAATCTATGATAATATCCAGCAAGACCAAGAAATGAGCGAACTTCTGCAGGAGTTGTGGGTGTGTTCCAATCCTTAATCACAGTGATTTTGGAAGTATCCACATGTATACCTTGCTCGTTGACTATGTGTCCCAAGAATTGAACTTCTTTTGGCCAAAACGCGCACTTGGAGAATTTGGCATAAAGTTGTTCTTTCTTTAGTAGTTCCATAGTCAATCGAAGGTGTTGTTCGTGTTCGGCTCAAGACTTGGAATAAATAAGAATGTCGTCGATGAAAACAATGATGAACTTGTCCAAATAAGGTTTGCAAACCGATTCATCAAGTCCATGAAAACAGCTGGAGCATTTGTCAAACCGAAAGGCATGACAGTAAACTCGTAGTGGTCGTATCGAGTGCGAAAAGCAGTCTTGGGAATATCTTCTTCGGGCACACGAAGTTGATGATACCCAGAACGCAAATCAATCTTTGAAAAGCAAGTAGCACCTTGTAGCTGATCAAAGAGATCATCAATGCGAGGTAGGGGATATCGATTTTTGATCGTGAGTTTGTTGAGCTCACGATAATCGATACACATACGGAAAGATATGTCCTTCTTTTTCACAAATAGGACAGGAGCGCCCCAGGGTGAATAGCTCGGACGAATGAATCCTTTATCAGATAGCTCTTGAAGTTGTTTCGATAACTCTTGCATCTTAGATGGTGCAAGACGGTAAGGAGATTTAGCAATAGGGTTGGCACCAGGTACTAGATCAATGCGGAACTCGATTTGACGTACATGAGGTAAACCAGGTAATTCTTCAGGAAACACCTCAGGATAATCACGGACAATGGGGATATCCCGAACAGTTTTGCTATTGCCTTTATCCTCTACGATATGTGCCAGGAAGGCAACATAGTTCTTTCGTAGGTATTTTTTGGCTTGATTACAGGTCATGAGTTTAAGATTACTAGCGGGTTTCTCTCCACGAACTTCTAAGACTTCACCAGAGGGAAGAGGTATTCGAACTATCTTGTCAAAACAAATAACTTTGGCATGATGCTTGGTTAGCCAATCCATTCCTATGATGATGTCGAAACTCCCGAGTTGCATTGGCGTGAGGTTAATGGCGAAAAGGTGGTTATTGAGGTTCAATTGGCAATCACGAATGACAGAATCTAGTTTAAGAGGTTCGCCACTAGCTATTTCGACTGTCAAGGGCTTTCCTAGTTTAGTTCTTGGCATTGAAAGTAATGGTTCAAAGGCTAAGGACATGAAACTCCTATCGGCACCCGAATCGAAAAGAACAGAAGCAGGATGATTGTTGACAAGGAACATACCGTTAACGACTTTGTTATCAGCACGGGCCTCGTTGGCGTTGATGTTGAATGCTCGTCCACGAGCTTGATTGGCGTTGGCTAATTTCGGGCAATTGTTCTTGTAATGGCCCATCTCGCCACAGTTAAAACATGACCCGGGTGGAAAGTGAGGTCGAACGGGATTTGCTTGGGGTTGAACAGGATTTTGTGCAGCTTGGTTTGGAACAGATCGACACACGTTGGCCAAGTGGCCAAATCTTCCACAAGTAGTACATTGACGGCATGGTTGATGAACTTGGTGGTGACCGTTGCACCGATTGCCCTTTTAAGGCATAATTTACTTTTATAACCTTAACGGGCCATCATATCAATAACCTACTATTATAATAACATATTTTAACATAATGGCATATGGAACTTGTATAGGACTCACCCGGTTACCCGGTTTCGCTTATATGCGTACGGTTAAGCCGTGACTAGTTTACGTAATTTAATCGAAACGGGTTTAACCATATCAAAGTACTCTCATATTCCAGAATGTAAAATGGTAACCCATATTATACAAGTCCTAGTACTTGTCGGGTCCAAAATACATTCTTTTCCGGTCACCGCTTAATCTAGCGTTTCGTACCGTTATTTTTATTTTAAGCTAGCCGGTCTAAGTCAATGACTAAATAAAGACCCGCTAACTAACTAATCGGTTAATAATACCATCCATTCTAGACTAGAGACTTCTGGTAGATTGTCGCCAAGCTATTTTAATTTGATTACGGCTGTGCTTGCTTATTTTCTTGTTATTTAGAAGATTTTGCAAACCAGCTAAATACTTTAACTTATTTTCCCTTATACGGGCTTGGGATACGGTATACTAATACCAAATGGTTGGATACTAATACTTTAACTTATTTTCCCTTATACGGGCTTGGATATGGGATCAATGACTAAATAAAGACCCGCTAACTAACGACCGTGTCCTGGATATCCACGACTCATTTAATTGCAAATGGCCACGACCCAAGCACGGGGTGTAGGCATACACTCGTCAGATGCTAAAATAAAGTATTACCCATTAGGGGTGCACCTATTAAAGGTGTTTAAGTGGTGTGTTGATTAATCATGATCCCGGCATAGTTTCCGGGCTCTAAATGTATTATTAGCATGTAAAACTGATAACATGAAATTATTTATCCCAAGTTATTTATAAAACAAAGTACCGCGGTGTACACAAAATGTTTTCAAATGTTTTCAAATGAGTCGGTTAAATGTATTTACCAGTGAAAACTGATGTATTTTCAAAAGACTAAGCGCAGGTGACAAGTATACGTAAATAGGCTGGAAGTACTCGGAGAAGCTTAAGAGGAATTGCAACCCTTTGCTTAGAAGGCCTTAGTCTGTCAAGTTTCCTTTTTGTATTCACATTTCGATCCGCTTGTGGATCTAGTTACAAGCGTTGTATTTATTATTTTTGAACTTTGAATATTCAAACGTTTGTAATAGTAACTATCCAGACTTCCGCTGTGTATTATTGTATTGTTTGGTAATGATGATATCAACTTACGTCACGATATTCCCAAACCGGGCCCACAGGGTTACACGTGGAAATTAGGGGTGTGACACGGACCGGCCTGTTCTTCTTCCTCTTCCACATCATGCATTTCCTCTTCTTGTACAGCCCCTTGGGCTGCAGTGTGATCCGTAAATGTGAATTGGCGATCCTGATCATCTTTCACCGTATATTGGTGACCATAGACCTCCACCCTAATCTTCCAATTCCGCCTCATTGAGGCGAAACAAACTTGATCAATTGGCTTGGTTACCCATAACGAGTTGGCGGGTAAAGCGTTTTGCTGTAGGATCATTGCGCTTATCAACCTCACATACGGTATCATTTTTCTGGTGCATGATTCACGCGTGTCCCACGTGTTCATCATCACAATTTGGCGCCATGACAACTTTGGCGCACCAACCAAGAATGAATGTAGCACCCTACAGTCGGGCACCTTTACTTTCCCGCGGTCTCCAAACCGCACCATGACGTTCTCAAGAGATATACCTTGGAGGATCCGCCCCTCCAACGACAGATCGTTTCTCGACTCACCTAACCCACCGGACCCCGGCAGCACAGTAACTAACATGTCGGCTGGGTCAGCAGGGTTCACCTTGTTATCTAGAAATTGGTCAATGGTGTAGTAGTAATAAGCATCCGCTCCAACGAATCAAAACGAGCAACACAATTCATGTGCTCGAATGACATAATAATCTGATTTTTCCCAATGTCACCAACCAATTACCACGTGACCAGTGGTCCATCCCTGTTTAAAAACCGTAATGTTGACAGTCACTCACAAACTGCTGCCAAATAAACCCTTGGTGTGATGTCTTCACACCAATCCAAAACTCTCTCCCAGCCAATTCTTTCAAACTTTTAGGCTATTCCTATAGCCCTGAACTCCTCCACGTTAACAGACCTCTCCGGAACAGTTCGTTCCAGGACCGAAGTGGTGATGTTCCCGGAAACCATCTTCCATTTCCACATTTTTGCCTCCAGTTTTTTATTGTTATACCTCGACAACGGCTTCTTCTTGTTGTCGTCCCACTGTGAAGCTGAACGGCTATTTCTGAATTCATCCCAATCCCAGTCCTGGCGTTCCAACTGACCATCCCCTCTTCAACGTTAGTTAATTGTTCCCATTTTTTTGAAGCATAATCTGAGCCCGAACCGACTCGTGAATATGGCCCTTCATCGGAAGTCTTACTTCTTTTTCTTCCAAACATGGCTACAATCAAACACAAGGAACCAATTAGTATAACCAAAACTTCAAACACTCCAACTTTTGAACATAAACAATGATGTTGATTGAACCTTTACTTTGGATATAAATTAGCTTGTTTAAACTTAAAAGTGGCAACTTTATAATCTAAAACTTAATATTCATCATGTTTATTCCCAAATCCATGGAAGTTCAACAAGATTCAACACCATGCTCATGTTCAAGCATATTAACAACATGTGTAATCACATCACTAACGTTGTTGTAAGCTCAAATCCCACCCAAATCATCTATTCATGCCCAAATATAAGCTATAACATCATAAATTGCAATAAACAACCTACTCTAAACCAAAAATTTAAAAATTTCGAAAGAAATTGACTAAACATATGATAATCATGCTTAAAACTGAGAAAAATCATACCTTTTATGTAGCTTAAGCAAGAAAAACTAGAGAAAGAAGAAAAGCTTGAAGTTTGATGAATTTCTTCAAAAACACGAAATTTCACGCCCAGAAATCTTGCAAACTGGCAAGAATCACTGAAAACAAAGTTGGGGGTTTTGTTCCTCTCGGAAAAATACACAAAATAAGCTTAAGACTCGCTGGATTTAGTTAAGATTTGGGGAAGTTATGAAGGTTTGAAGATTAGGGTTCTTATGAGGGAGATGAAGAAGATGGAAGATGAAGTGAGTTGTTGTGGTGATGAATGCAGACATTTTGTGGTAGGTTAGGATTAGGAATCAGATATGGGGTCTCCCGGGTCAAACTTGTGGTTAAAATGGCTCTCGGGTCGAGTTTCGGTGGCTAAAAAGGAGTTTCGGGTCGAGAATATGCGTCAAAAACTAATCAGCGTCGGCTGACAAACCAGGCACCGCCGCCGACGGTGCCTTGGCCCGTCACCGACGCCCCCAAAAAGTGGGTTTTTTTTTTTTTGCCTTCAGACGCACTAACCCGCTGTCTACGACACTTTTCACCCGACGGCCAACTTTTGGCACCCCGTCAGCGACGGCGACGGCACCCCTAAATCCATTTTTTTAAGAAACTATTGGCAAAAACATGAACTTTTTACAAAAAGAGCCTAGCTTAATTTAAATCCTAAAAATTATAAAAAAAAATCTTTTTGTGTGACGTTTTCGGTTTAAATATTCACTAATAACCTATCGTTAACAATCCTACCACCCCCCAAAAGGTCGTGTATTGTCCCCAATACACATAAAAGAGTTCAAAAACATACCTCATGTCATCAAGACTCATTCATGGCTTCCGGAACTTCACACACCTCAAAGAGTTGTTAGATAAAACAACAAGCATAACTATTCTAAAACGATGCACCCAAACAATTAAAAATAGCACATAACTCTACAAAACGTGTTACTGGTTCTTAAATAACCTCGTATTGTGGTACGCCCACCATGAAGCTTATCAGTTCCGTGTTCTTCTTGCTCGTATCATCATTACCATCAAGAAATGGTTTTAGACGATGACCGTTAACCGTTTGCCTTGACCCATCCTTCGGGTCCTCAATGGTGACATCACCCAATTTCCCAACCCGTGTGATCACGTATGGGCCCATCCACTTATTCTTTAGCTTCCCGGGAAAGAATTTAAGCCTTGAGTAGTAGAGCCAAACCTTCTGCCCTACCACAAACTCCTTTGGCCTCAACTTTGCGTCATGTGCTCGCTTCATTCCATCCTTATATTTCGAAGCACACTCATACGCCTCATGCCGAAGCTCTTCCAACTCGCATAACTTTAACATTCGCTCCTTACATGCATCATCATATTTCATGTTAACCTCTTTAATAGCCCAAAAAGCACGATGCACAAGTTTGACCGGTAAGTGACAATTTTTACCGTAAACCAAACGGTAAGGTGTGTTACCAATCGGTGTTTTATGTGTCGTTCGATAGGCCCATAAAGCATCGTTCAACTTTGTCGACCAGTCCTTACGGTGATCGAACAGTCTTTTGCAGAATCTCTTTGATTTGCTATTGGATACCTCTACCTGACCGCTTGTTTGCGGATGATAGGGGTAGCAATTCGATGGTCGACAAAATATACCGTTTCAATAGTTTGCCAAAGTTAAAATTTTTGAAGTGAGTCCCTCCCTCACTAATGATTACTTGGGGGATCCCAAATCTAGAAATTATATTCATTTGAACAAAATTGCAAACCACGGTATGGTCATTTGTCTTGGTAGCGATCGCTTCAACCCATTTCGACACATAGTCACCACCAAGATATACATGTTGCCATGCGAATTAGGAAAGGGGCCCATAAAATCGATCCTCCATACATCGAAAATATCAACAATAAGGATCAGTTGCATAGGCATCTCATCCCGTTTGGATATACCCCCCAATTTTTACACTCAACTCAATTTTTAGCAAAAGTAAATGCGTCTTTGAAAATGGTTGGCCAATAAAGCCCACTATTGAGCACTTTGTGTCCAGTTTTGTGACCACTGAAATGGCCCCCACAAGCATATGAATGCAAGTGCGTAAAAACACTCGGATCTCCTCGTCTGGAATGCATCTTCGAACAATTTGATCTGGACATATTTTGAACAAGTTCGGTTCCTCCAACGTATAGTATTTGATTTGCGACATGAAGTGCAACCTTCTCCTCCGATCCCAATGAGCTGGTAAGTACCTGTAACAAGTAATTCACAATGTTAGCATACCATGGTAAAACAGTCACTTTCAAAATATGCTCATCTGGGAAGGCGTCATCAATCTCTACACGTAAAGAACCCTCTTCCACCATCAATCGAGACAAGTGGTCCGCCACCACGTTTTCACTACCCTTCTTGTCCCGTATTTCTAAGTCAAACTCTAGTAGAAGAAGAACCCAACGGATCAATCTCGGCTTTGCATCCTTTTTCTCCATGAGGTACCTGACAGCAGTGTGGTCAGAATAGATAACAACTTTGTTACCCCATATGTAAGCCCGAAATTTTTCCAGTGCAAATACCACCGCAAGTAGCTCTTTTTTGGTAGTCGTTTAATTTAATTGTGCATCCGAAATAGTCTTACTTGCGTAGTAAATAGCAACGAGTTTCTTTTCTACCCTTTGACCCAACACGGCCCCAACTGCGTAATCACTCGCATCGCACATGATTTCGAATGGTAAAGACCAATTCGGCGATTGCAATATTGGGGCCTCCACTAATTTCTCCTTCAAAATGTTAAAAGCGGTTTGACACTCTTTGTTAAAATCAAACGATTGGTCCTTAAGCAACAATTTACATAAAGGCTTCGTAATGTCACTAAACCCCTTAATAAACCGTCTATAAAACCCTGGATGACCTAAAAATGATCTAACCCCCTTAACACTCGTGGGATACGGTAAAGTAGAGATGACTTGCGCGTTTGCGCGGTCGACCTCTATCCACGACTCGACACTACATGCCCCAACACAATCCCTTCCTCAACCATAAAATGACTCTTCTCCCAACTCAAAACCAAATTTTTCTCAACACATCTTTTCAAAACTTTTTCGAGTTGGTTAAGGCATGCCTCAAATGATGACCCAAAAATTGAGAAGTCATCAATAAAGATCTCTAAGGACTCCCCCACCATGTCCGAGAATATACTCATCATACACCTTTGAAAGGTGGCGGGGGCATTACATAGCCCAAATGGCATTCGCCTAAATGCGAAAGTACCGTAGGGGCAAGTAAATGTGGTCTTAGCTTGGTCTTCTGGATGGACAGCTATTTGGTTGTAACCCGAATACCCATCTAGAAAGCAATAAAATTTTTGACCCGCTAACTTCTCAACAATTTGGTCAATGAAAGGTAAATGGAAATGGTCTTTGGAAGTTGCAGAATTTAACTTCCTATAATCAATACAAATTTGCCACCCGGTTACCGGCCGGGTGGCAACCTCTTCACCTGCGTCATTTGTGACGACTTGAATGTCTGCCTTTTTTGGAACCGTTTGCATTGGGCTCACCCACTGGCTATCAGGGATGGGGTAAATAATACCGCATCTAGCCACTTCAATATCTCCTTCTTGACGACCTCTCACATGTTGGGACTCAATCGCCTTTGTGCGTCACGAGAAGGAGTGACACCATCTTCGGTGATGATTTTGTGCATCACCACTAAGGGACTGATTCCCTTCATATCAGCAATGGTCCAACCAATAGCGGCTCTATGGTGACCAAGACCCCCATGAGATTTTCCTCTTGCTCTCCGGTTAGATTAGCTGCGATGATCACCAGAAGCGTGTTGCCTCACCCACATAAGCATATTTCAAATGCTTGGGCAACACCTTCAATTCAACAACCGGAGGTTCTACTAATGACGGTTTCAGTTTCGTATCAATCTTTTCCGAAAGACTTTCCACTTGATGTGTCCAAGTGGGTCTTCCTTCCTTCGCCGCCATCACCTCCATCTTTTCCACCTCCTCATCCATGCTTCGATTCCATTTGCAACCTGTCGAACATGAAACATTCCTCTATTGTGTTTTCCTCTTCGACATTAACGTCGCATAGAGGTATGCATGCGTCAATGACGTCCGCCATATAGCATTCGTCACTAACTAGAGGATTCGTCAATCCTAAAAAAACATTCAACCGCAACGACGGTTACCAAAAGTCATGTCGACCGTACCCGTTTTACAATTGATTTGGGCATTTGATGTTGCCAAAAATGGTCGAGCGAGTATAATTGTTGGTTGTTTGGTTCGGTCCAAAGAAACATAATCAAGTACAAGAAAGTCCACCGGATAATAAAAGTCGTCAACTTTTACTATCACATCGGTGACTATCCCACGGGGTAGTTTGGGTGTCAAGTCCGCCAACACCATGGTGGTGTTAGACGACTAAAGTGGACCAAACTCATATTGGTCATACAAACTACCCGGCAGGATACTCACACTCGCCCCAAGGTCCAAAAGTGCCCGTGTCATTTTGAATTCACCAACTTGAATAGAAATAATGGGCGCCCCGGATCTTGTAGCCGGTGGAAGTGCACCCGAAAGAATCGAACTAACATTTTCAGTCAAATCAAGTTTCTTGGGAAACTTGTTAGTTCGTTTCTGGGTTCATAATTCTTTTAAGTACTTCGCATATGAGGACACTTGTTTGATCGCATCTGAGAGAGGTAGGTTGATTTTTACTTGTTTAAAAATTTCCCACATTTCCTCTTGTTGTGGGCACGTTTCGTAACTACCTTCTTAGATGGTCCCAACAAGGCTTCGGGATAAGGGGCGGTATTAACCTCCACACCCTTTTCCTTAGCCTTTGGGACGGGGACGGTCACAACGGGGGTATTTTTACTATTTTCAGAAACATTTTTATTTTTACCCGTTTGACCGTCAACACTCTCCTCATCGCTGACATCTTCCACCACCCCTTCAACAAACTGAGGTGGCGGTGACTCGACACCACTATCTATGACTCGACCACTACGTAAAGAAATTTTATTAATTGGTACCTCACGTGTGTTCTTCGAGTTGGACCTTGATGCTTAGGGTTTACGATGGTATCACTTGGAAGTCTTCCTCCACTTCCTCGCATCTGAGCTACCTCTTCAGCAAGTTGCCCCACTTGCTTTGTCAACACCTCATGAGATTTATACTCATCTCATTTGCCTTTTTCATGTCCTTGATGTCACTGCTAGATTCCTTCACAACATTCAAGAGTGCATCAATCTTGGCACTCAAATCATCACCAACGCCTTGAGAGTTCGAATTACCTCCCCCGTTATTACCTTGGTTGTAACCCCTTTGATAATTTCCTTCACGGTTCTGATACGATTAATTACTACCTTGGTTGTAATTTCTTTGATAGCCCCCGTGATTACCGCCTTGGCGGTTTTAGTATGATGATCCGCCTTGGTTACCCGCATGGAAGTTCGGGTTCATTTGATTTTCGGCGTTCCCATAACGGAAATTAGGGTGGTTTCTCAACCTGGGATGGTAAGTGTTCGAGTTCATGTCATTATGCTTCCGATCACCAAACACTTGATTCACTTCCTCGGTGTCTTCGGCTTTCCCCATTTGACATTCTATGGTTCTATGATCGAGTCCCCCACACCCATCGCAACCCGCAATTGTATCGCGTTAACTTCTTTTTTTTCATACGGGCCAATTCTCATTCCAATGTAGAAATGCGGTCCCTTGAACTAGAGTCAAGGTCGGGTAGTGACCGGGATATAGGGTGCTTCTTAGCTCAGTCGGCCGACTCTTTAGCTTTCGATCTTTTAGCCATTCTCTCGAGAAACTCCCAATCGTAATCTTCATGATTACTCAACAACGTTCCGTTAGTAGTCGACTCCAAATGATTCCATGTCTCCCCATCTAGACCTCTCACAAAGCACTTCACTAATTCCCACTTCTCGATTTGATGATGTGGACACTTTCGGATCAATTCTTTATACCTCATGAATGCCTCATGTAACGTTCACTCGAGAGTTTTTAAACGCTCTAATCTCATCACGCGTATCATCAGTCTTGGCCATCGAGTAATACTCATCAAGGAAGGCTTGTTGCATCTCCGCCCAAGTGTGAATGCTATTGGTGGGCAATGTTAAAAACCATTGCTTAGCCTTGTCCTTTAATGAGAATTGGAAAAGACGTAAGCGAACCTCGTCTTGATTGAAATGACCACCCCCAATAGTGCTACATATGGCCGAAAACTCCTGTAAATGCGTATATGGTTCATCATTCGACCGTCCATTAAAATGAGGAAGTATGTTGATGTAGTTGGGTTTGCAATCAAAAGCAACTCTTCCTCTTGGCGGTGGTACAATCAGAGAATCATTTTCCGATATCATTGGTCGGAACCGACCGTCGACTCCTTGCGGTGGTTGACGTTGATTGTTGTTGTTGCGATTGTATCAATTATCCCTTGGTGGACCGTTCACCTCTTGGTCCCCCATTCTTCTATCCCTTCTTCTATCACCATCTCGATAACCCCCTTGATTCCCGCCACCCACGTATTGCGGAATCCGATTACGATTGGCATTTTGATTGTTGTAATTGTTGTTACCATCATCCGATTCCTATTGTTGTTACGTGGTTGACGGTTGTTCCCATAACCGTCATCTCTACCTTGGCCATAACCGTATCCATCATAATCCCCCACAACATTCACATATTGATACCCCAGTCATCATAACCAAAATTCCCACCGTTGTGGAAAGACCCTTCATTGTCATTTCCCCATCCATCATTTCAACCCGATCATTATAATATCCCCCATCGTCCGAATATTCCATGTGAACGCTCACATGATCCGGTGATTGATAACCAGGTATACTATAAGGTTCATCATCCGGGATATTATTCCTCAATTCATCAAGATTGACGAATTAGCCTTCATTCGCGGGATTGCCACGATTCACATTAATGTTGCGATTGTTGACATTTGGTGGTAATCGGTTTTGTCGGTTTTGGTTTTGAGGTGGAGGTGTATGGGCTCGTTGGTTGAGGTTTTGGTTAGGACTGCGGTTTTGAAATGGTGGTGTAGGTGGTCTTGAGTTGTTACCACCCGGTTGATTGTTTGGGTTTTGAGGTGGGTGATTAGAGTATTGGTGATTGATGTTGGTTGGTATTTTGGTTATCCATTGGAGTGGTTCCAACGGATGAGGTGCTTGGTGTGTTGGGCTTTGGTGGATTAGAGACAACGGTTGCCTCTAATCGGTTGGCTAGGTTTCGTCTAACAACCCGCTCAATCTCCGGTTCGAATACTAACGGTGAAGTTCTTCCGGAGTTTCGTGTATGCATGCACTACCTGTAGCCTGCACAAGTAACACACCCACGTAACATAAAAGCAGATATGCTAATACGAAAACAAGCACTTAAACAGTTAATCACGAAAACCAATAAATCAAAATGCAAAGCGCACGAACTCCCCGGCAACGGCGCCAAAATTTGATCGAGGTGTCGCGCCTCGATCAAAGATAATATTTATAAACCCGATTTACCCTCAACTATGAGTTAGTGGTAGTACGGGGTCGATCCACGAAGAGTCTATGGTTTGCGTACGGACAAGATGGATTTTACTAAGATTGTCACTTTTATGAAGTTTGCTAATGAAATTGATAATTTGTTTGGTTGGAAAGGATGTCGGAATTAACCGACAAATTTGATTGATTGCTTTGTTACTAAAAACTGAGAATAATAACAACGAAAGTAAATATGATTGCAAAACAATTGTGAGAAAACAAGGTTCACACCCGGTTCAACAATTGCAAGACCTAGGGTTACTACACGTTTTAAATTGATTTAAACGAATTAGTTCGTTAACGGTTTAGAATCACAAAGCTTAGGTGCCAATTGTTATCAACGTTATAGACAACGGACCACAATGCACTTCGTTACTTTGGACAAATGAAACCTATCAATTGACAAGGCATAAATACGCATACTCATTTCACGAAGTCAAATTTCATAACTCACTCGACAATTCGCAAATACAATACAAACGCAAGACAATTATCAAAAGATTAAATGCAATTCGAATTGTCACAAATCAAATGTTTAACATGTAGCAAACCCTAGAAATCTTACAAAAGTCTACACGGGGGTGAAACCTCCGGGAATTAGCCACTCATGGTGAACGGAGCAGGATCAATGGATGATAAAGCCTTGAACTTGAACATGTTGAAGCTTGGAGATGAAGATGAAGTATGGTTAGGGTTTTGGTATGATATGGTGATGATGAGATTGGTGATTGGTGATTGATGGTGATGATGATGGATTAGGTTTAGAATCGAAGTGGATGAATCGGATGGATTGGAAATGGATTGAATTGGATTGGGTGGAAGGTTGTGGCTCCAAGAACAAGTTTCAAACTCCAAGAACTCGTGATCCTCCAAAATAGGTCAAAAATCATGTTTAAAACCCGTCCCCAAACCAAACAAACTCAAAATTCGCGATGCAAGGAACGGAGACCCGTCGCCGACGGCCAGGAGGCTCGTCGGCGACGGCCCATGCTTTCTCCCTTTTTGGCCGACGACCTATCCTGCTGTCTAGGATGAAAAGCACACGACGGGCGAGGTTAGGCGGGGCGTCGCCGACGGCCCATAGTGGCGTCGGCGACGGTGCTTCCAATCCTCACTTTTTGTATTTTTTCGTTTCTTGATTCCGGTTGATCTCGTCGCGTCCCGGTGCTCCGTTTGGCTCCCAATTAGCTCCTTAAACTCCGTAAGACTTGTAAAACACAAACCTTATTAAAAGTAGGCTATCCAGAATTAAAAGTTACGTAAAAACATTAACTTAAACCAAAACAAACGCCGGTTTACAACCACGCATCAACCGACTACGGATAATTTATAATACAAGATTCATGGATTAAACGTATTAAAATCGAACACAGTTGTAAGATTCAAGCTTTGCATTATCAAAGGTGAATTCAAAAGGTGCAACTGTTTGCCCTGAGTCATCCAAATACTAAATCAAAACAAATAGCTAGCCAATCTAAGACCGATGGCATTCCTATGTTGGTTATGCTTGCCCTGAGTCATCGGTTTAGTGAACGGGTCTGCTAGGTTTTGATCTGTGTCTACTTTGCTTATTAAGATGTCTCCTTGTTCCAGTATTTCCCATATATAGTGGAACTTTCTTAGAATGTGCTTGGTCCTGTGATGAGATTTGGGCTCCTTGGTTTGAGCAATGGCTCCTGTGTTATCACAGAACACCTCAATTGGTTTCTGAACACTTGAAACCACATTAAGGTCGGTGATGAACTCCTTCATCCAAGCAGTTTCTTTTGTAGCATCCGATGCAGCAATATATTCGGATTCAGTGGTTAAATATGCCACTACACTCTGTTTGGAGCTTTTCCAACGAACAGCTCATCCATTGAGAGTGAATACGAATCCTATTTGTGAGCGAGAATCATCTCGGTCACTTTGGAAGCTAGCATCAGTGTAACACCTTACAGTGAGCTCTTCTTCCACTCCTCCAATCACCAAGAACATATCTTTGGTTCTTCTCAAGTACCTCAGAATGTTCGACGTCAGGTCTAGTACATTACATAGCATACATGATAGAACCAATCGCTGAAGCATATGAAACTGCTTCCATTTGCTTAATTTCAATGTCCGTTGAAGGAGATTGCGATTTGTTCAACACGGTTTGTAACATTTCGGGTCGGGGTGTGACACGGTTCCTTTAGTCATAGGAACACCTCCTTTCTTGGAGTTTTTCCATCTCAAAGCGTGTCATCATTTTGTCTATGTCCGTACTTTGACTTAGCCCTAGAAGCCGCTTAGATCTATCTCTATAGATCTTGATTCCCAGAATGTAAGCAGCTTCTCCAAGATCTTTCATTGCGAAGCAAGATCCCAGATAGTGTTTAACCTCATTAAGCATAGGGATATTGTTTTTCAATGATTAGTATATTATCCACATACAGGATGAGGAATGATATGGTGCTCCCACTAGCCTTTCTGTAAACACAAGGCTCATCTTCATTCTTGACAAAACCAAACTCTTTGATCTTTTGGTCAAAACGAAGATTCCAGCCACGAGATGCTTGCTTGAGTCCATAAATGGGCTTATTTAGTTTCCACACCTTAGTTGGATATTTGGGATCGACAAAACCTTCAGGCTGAACCATATAGACATCTTTAGAGAGATGTCCATTAAAAAAAGCGGTTTTGACATCCACTTGCCATATTTCGTAATCATAGTATGTAGCAATATCCTAATTGATTTAATCATAGCAACCGGCGAGAAGGTCTCATCAAAGTCAATACCTTGAGTTTGAGTGAAACCCTTCGCAACTTGGGTGCTTTATAGGTGTGGACATTTCCATGCATATCGGTTTTCTCTTGAAAATCCATTTGCTCCCTCTTGCCCGACAACCGGGGGGTAGCTTAACCAAGTCCCATACTTGATTGTCACGCATAGATTGCATCTCGACGTTCATGCTTCTTGCCATTTCCCAGATTCTGGATCTGAGATAGCAGATTTATAGTTAGAGGTTCGTCATTAGACTCAGCTACTAATAAGACTTTGGGACCATTTAGATGCCATAGGTATCTATCAGGTTCTTTGCAAATTCTACTACTTTACGAACGTCTGTGTCTATGTCTGATTCATTGGCAACAACTACTTGTTGATCAGACGGACCGACTTCATTAGCGTTTGTTTGTGGTTCTCGAACTTCTTTAAAACCAACAATATTATTTCCAGTTCCTCGATTAAGAAGTTCCTCCTCGAGAAAGTGTCCCTTCCGTTTGATGGAAATCACATTTGCATCAGGATGGTAGAAATAATATCCGCTTCTTTTATAGTATCCGATGAAAACAACATTTTCGCCTCGAGGATCGAGGTTATCATCAGAATCACCTGTGATGTATGCTTCATATCCTTATACTCTAAGGTACTCCAAATCGGGTTTACGCCCAGCCATATCGCATATGGTTTTTGTTTACCTTTTAGTCGGAGCTAAATTGACAATGCGGGCAGCGGCTATAAGAGCATGACCTTAAAAATAAGTGAGGCAAGTTAGTTCTACACATCATCGATCGGAGCATATTAAGTAGGGTTCGATTTCTCCTTTCCCTCACATATTTGGGTTGTTGAGTAAACTATTCCATGTTCCTTTAGATGATCGAGAAATTCTAAGCTGAGGTATTCATCACCTCGATCTGCTCGAAGTACTTTTATCTTTCTAGCAAGCTGGTTTACTACCTCGTTTTGAAACTCTTTGAACTTTTCAAAAGTTTCGTGCTTATGCTTTATAAGATAGACATAAGCATATCGACTATAATCGTCGATAAAAGTAACGAAGTATCCTTCATGGTTTCTAGTTCGTGGTTCTGAAAGGCCACATACATCAGTGTGAGTGAGTACTAGAAGACCATTGGCCCATTCACCGACACTAGTGAAGGGGTGCTTTGTGAGTTTGCCAGCTAAGCAAGATTCGCAATCATCAAAGGAGTCATGTCCAACGGATTCAAGAATCCCTTCGGACTGGACCTATTTTATGTGTGTCTTACTTATGTGGCCAAGTCTACAATGCCAACATTATGTTTCATTTATACCAGCTTTGTTACGCTTAGAAAGATGATATATGTTATTATTTATTTGAACATCAATACCATTTTGAGGTTTAGCCTCAAAACAAAAGACATTATTCAAGTAGGCAGAAATGGAAATTCCATTAGAACGTACTTGAATCCCTTTTCAAATAGTGAAGAAACTAGAATAATGTTTCTGGTCAAACCAGGTGCAAACAAACAGTTATTTAAAGTAACTACGAGGCTAGAAAGACATGAAAAACAAAATGTTCCAGTTACCAGTACTGGAACTCTCTTTCCGTCAACAACTATGAGTTCCATGTAGCCTTGTTTCAGTTTCTTCCACTTTTCAAGTTCTTGCAAGACATGAACGATGTGATAACCACATCGGTATCAAATACCCATGTGTTGCTAGAAACAGTGAAAAGTTTAATAACATAAATGAGAATACTAGAAGAAGTGCCAATGCTATTAGCCTTGTTCATTTTCAGCTTGGCTAGATACTGTGGGCAGTTTCTTTTCAGTGCCCCATTTGGTTGCATTCAGAGCACTGACGCTCCTCAGGAGGGTGTGGTTTTTGCAACATGCTTGTTGTTGGTGACATTTCTGGCAGCAACAACAACCTTTCTCTTGCCTTTGCTCTTATGATCTCTTTTCTTGTTGTTGGGCTTCTTAACACCACCATGTATCCTTTCATCTTAAGCACATGAGTACTGCACATGATCCTTCCAGCATTTTACAGCTTATGAGCTGTTTCATGGTGTCATACCGCTCCTGTCGGGCTTGTTTCTAAAACATGCCTTTAGTTGCTGGATCATGTCATAAGTATCTTTATCTTCCATGTTCTTCTAAAGTTCAGAAGACATGGTGGCTTGCATAAGGCAGGCTACCTCAATGGCATCCTCGTTATGTCTTTCCAGTGCCTTGCGAGCAGCAGTAGTGTTACTTTCAGGCTCGGTAGGGATTGGGCCATCTAAGATACATAGCTTTTTCGCCATCTTAAGAACTATTCTCAGATTGCGGTGCTATTCATGAAAGTGGGTTTATTCAAATTTTTCTTTTTCAAGTATAGACTTGAGAATGAAGGAGTTGTTTTCTTTAGACATCTATTATATAAGCAATGATTTTAATTAGTATTTTCGATGTATATTTCCTTAGTTAATTAATGACCCATTACAGTAATTAAGACAAGGAATGAGAATCCGGTTAGAAGCTCTTTCTAAAGACAGCTGTAGCACGCAACATTAGCAAGGGGTTCAAGCGGACTGACAACGATTGTCAGTTGTGAGAAGAGCACAACTCTCGGGTATGAGGCCGCTAAGACAACTCTTGTCTATGCATTGATACATTTAGCCTCATCTGTGTCACTTTTGTTCTCGAGACAGCTGTAGCACGTAACACGAGAAGAAAATTAATAGTCGTCCTAAAACGGTCACATGTGGAAGGGTCGGATGTGTCGACGAAGCCCTTGCACCTTGGAAGGATAAACTAGACACCAAGTGTTGTGCTGTGGCTCCAACACTGATGGTTTGCATTATGCCCCAAGTGTTACTAGTAGTAGGATGGCATCGAACCATTGATTTTAATTACGGGTTAATTTTAATTTTTACCAAATAGGGTCGAAAGAGCCAATTTTAGTATATATTTTAGTCGTGACATCTTGATGAACCCTTTCATCTCTCAGGACACTTAGTTTTAAATATCCTATTAAAACTAAATTGTCGCGACTTGATAACCAATTTTAAGTTAATAGAAAACTATTAATAGTTTTGGAAAAATGAATTTTGCAAAACTTAATTGGTTATTTGTTTGTTTTTTAAAACAACCTTTGTTTTATAACGAAATTCTAACAAGTTAAACAATTTTGAACTTGCTATAATGTGATTGTTTTTAATATTTTAAAACTCCTTTTAAAATCATGTTGGTATTTAGGTTGGTTATGTTATAACAACTTATAAGATAAAAAGCAACCATAATAGCAAGACAAATATGTAAATCTATATGGCCAAAAATTGTTCGATCTTGCTAGAGCCTAATAGCAAGATCAAACGGGTCACGGGGTCACAATACACAAACAACCACAAGGATGGACTTGAGTGCATCCAGTCGTCTCGAGCAACTCCCACTGACTTCATGACTCCTGTTTTAGCATCCTCGATTTTGTCTTTGGGTCTTCGTTTATTACAATATTTTAAAAATACAATAAAGGAAGAAACCATATCTATTACAACTTTGAACCACCTAAATGGCCATAAAATATAATTACAAAACCGAATAAAATATGCAACCACAAAACAAGGTCGGGCCAGATTTACATATTTCATAACAATCACCAAATAAACCGGGCAATGTCTTGGTCAAGCAAAACAAATAAAATATTGACCAAAAAATAAAGTTGCCCTTAAAATCGTATAGATCAGAAACTTTAAAAATAATTAAAGTTTGTGTTCTATTTCCGGTTAAAAGACCGGTACCGACTCGTATGTTGTAATCAAGGCTCTGATACCATGTTGGGGTTTCCATGGTGATCATTTATAATTTTATTTATAAAAACCCGGTTCAATAAATAATGGTAAATTAATCAAGCGAGTTAATTAATCAAACGCAGCGGAAATAAACAAGTGATCAACAATGAACGAAACCCGACAGAGCCGGTTACAAACAAATACGAGCACAGTAATAAAAACATCTAACTACTGATGAGAAAGATATACCTCGGTTAATGACTAACCGGTCGAGACACCGAGGTTCAACGAACACGTGCTAGTGAACGAACAAACGAAGCACCGGGATAACGTCGGGTAGCGGCGGCGATGGCCGGCGGTACTGGCATCGGCAAGGGGGGCGGGTCCGGCAGCAGCGGTGGCAGCGTCGGCAGCCCGAGGTGGTTGCGGCCGGTTATGCGTGTGTGTGTTATTGAGAGATTTTTAGCAAGTTCAACAACTTCTCTAACCACACAAAAGCAAGACCCACCATTCGTTTATATAGGACATGGGGGTTCACGCATGCTCGCCAAGTGACACACATGCGTAGTGCATGTGTTGCAATTGGCCAAGAGTTTGATGCGCGACAAGTGGCGGTAGATGGATGCATGTGCGACATGTGGCGCAGCAAAGGTGCATGTGCGACAAGTGGCGTAGGGTGAGCATTCTTGTCTCACTCGGTCCATGTACCCGTCACTCAGTTAATACCCGCAACAATAATCCCGCTCATGATCATAAATATAATTATGATCCGTTTCGCATATTGTTCGTAATTACCAGTTAAACTATTTAAGTGGATTTAAGTTCGTTGCCCACGGTGTAACTCTTACGGATCAAGACCCGATCGATAGCATTGACTTATCGAACCGGACATAAATTTCCTAAGATGTTGAACATGTTAGGATATCTTAGTGGTTGAGATCTCTTCTCAAAGTCAACGTTTATTTAGAAGTGAAATATTGCTTTGCGTTGGTCTTTTGAGTATTTTGAAAATCTCGATGGGATAGAGACATACATAATATGTGTGGCTATGATTTCATCAACCATGTGACTAACTCTTGATATAAAAAGTTAACGCGGAGGACTAGGAGGTGACATAGATGCAAGACTTGGTCAATGTGTTTATTCAAAAAGGATGCAAAGTTGTGTGTTTGTGAACATACTAGTACAATATTAAATATGAACATAACAAGTTTTATATTCAGAATTTCATATCTAAAACTTACGGTTCTCACATATTTAAAGTACGGGTGTATATGGGTCGGTTTGGTTTTGTTTGTATCATTAACGATAATCATAACCGCTAGCTTCCGTTATGGAATTTGCTTAACCATAATCATAACCGAACTTTGGTTACGGTTAATCGGTTATGGTTACTTTCAGTTAATTAACCAAACATTGTTTGAAATAAATAGGGGTGTGCACGGTTTTGGACTTAGCTTGGGCATTTTCTTATAGGATAACGAAGACTACACGTTTTGGTTAAATTACGCATGTGTGATTTCTTTTTATAAGGTAATTCTCAAAAAAATAATTACGATCATAGCACCTCAATTCTTCATCAAAATAAAGGGCATTTACATTAAGATCATTTTGTTACTAACATACTTTTATATTAGTAATAAACATGTGTATGGTTAATGTAAAACATAAATCCATTATAAGACATAACATTACAAGTTTAGTTCGGTTTCGGTTTATATCGGTTAACCAAAGCTTCATAAGTGTAACCATAACCGATTGGTCGGTTTAACAATTTTTCTTAACCATAACCATCGGTTAGGTTGGTTATTGGTTAATAGTTGTTCGATTATATCAGTTATGATTCGATTATCGATTATGGCGTTTAATTTGCTCTCCCTTAATTCAAAGTATTATAACTATCCATATCCTTCTAAAATTTGTTGCCCAATGCCAATGTAAATAAAACACATGTTTGAATTTAGACACATGATTGGCTATTTGGCTCATTCAGTCTTTCCTATCTCAGTTCGGCAATCCGACTTTATGTTTGTCACCCCTTTGATTTGGTTTGTTTTATTGGGTTTAAAATTATGAGTTAAATGAGCTAAATGGTAATCGGATAGAATGGGTTTAATTAAAAGTTGGTGTTTAGTAGGTCTAAAATAAGTCAAATGTTAATAAGCGACTGAGCCTAAAATAAAATATTCTGTTTTTAGAATTAGTTATAGGCTGTTATTCTTTCTCTCTCTTTTTAGAAATCCTCCCAGAGAATGGGTACTGATAGTCGTCCATCTCGTCCATACCTAGGTCCGGCCCCACAAATACTATTTTTGACTTCAAAGTTTAACGAGGTCATAGTTATATTCCAACTTAGAATATAATACACTCAAACCTTTCAACTAAATCGACAACTCTACCAAACCAAGAGATGCAAACTCCCCATATAACTAACACTATGAAGTTCATTTTAAATATGTTAAGAGAAATATGTTTTAGTGATGTAACAGTACTTTGAATTATAAATGTAAGACATGGGTCTTTAGTATTTAAACATGTATAAAAGGTGTGTCATAATTAATGATATTAATTTTTTTAGTTTATTTCTTAAGGAAACATTTTGATAGTATTAATATTGTACTCAACAATCAAAATGTTAGACCGTGCGCGCAAGGCTGGATTTGTGGACGCGGGGCATGAGACCTAGTCATGGACGGGTGTTTGATGTACTCAACAATCAAAATGTTAGACCGTGCGTACAGGGTTGGATTTGTGGACACGAGGCACAACACCTAGGCATGGACAGGTGTTTCGCACCATACCCACCAAGGCGTGGAAGGGCGCTTTAACGGTTTTCTAAACCAACGAAAATATACCATATTACCTCACCTATTTTCACACTCATAATATACCATTACATCCATTTCAAAGGGTGAACGTGGATACCTCTCCTGCTTTATGGCAATGAAACATTGTCTAGAATGCATCACTTTTCATTCACATTCAAACCCCATTACAGGTTATATTAAGAGTTCAAATCGTATAAGTTAGCGGCATATTCATCCAAAGACATAATGTCTATTTTATGCTAACTTAAATGACACAAATTTAGATTTAAATCAACCTTCATTAATGTCTTATTTACGTGTCAACTATGTATAATTCTATATCTATATATTCTATATAAACTTATATACTACTTTATTTTCATTAATTAATAAAAAATAGACCATTCTTGTTTTTTAGATCCAACAAATTGAATTGTATTATACAACAAGTAGGGGAAAGCGTCATGCTGCTTCCTTTTTAGCTTTGCGTAGTTGAAGAACTCAACTCATCATCACTTTCATTCATGCTCCCCCTCCTCCTTCCTTAGATGGTGATCTTGATCTACCCCTTCAAAACCCCCCTTTTTGATTCGTGGGTATGGACCGATCCGGTAGCAGCATCATCGGGGCTCCATATTTCCTCATCAAGTAAGCTAATTTCTTTACCCTTTTATCACCATTTATCTTCTTCTTATTAGGGCTTTATTAATCATAATTGTTTTCTGTTATTGATTGGTCAATTGGGTTGGGTTTTGACTTCAAGATTTGTGTTAATTGATTTGGGTAATTTGAATTATGCAACTGTTGAAGATAGATGTGTTTCAGATGTAAATCTACAAATCTGATTTGGGAATTAATTATGAATTCTGAATTATGATAGTGTGGAGTGAGTGGTTCATGATCATCTGCAGTTCATATGTGCATAAAGTTATTATTTTTTTGTTCTTTTTTGTTGTGTGGGGAATGAATGCCTGTTCACAGCAACTGTTTTTCTGTTCATATATTTAAAGATTGATTGTTACTTTTCTCAAGGTATTTTTCTACCTTGAAATAATTGTAAGATTTTTTTTTTTTTTTACCATCGAGACAGAAGGGGAAACAAGCTGCCCCGCTACCTTTTTTGTTACTTTGAGAATTTTTTTAACTTTTTTATTTTTTGAATCTGATTCATTTTGGATTTTGATGCAGATGGCAAAATCTTTGATGCATCACAGTATGCTTTTTTCGGTCAAGATAGTTTAGATAAGGCTGATTTTGGGTGTTTAGAAGGTGAAGAAGATAATTCACTAAATGGACCTGGCGATGATGAATACCGTTTGTTTGATAGAGAAGAGGTATGTTTGTTTGTTGTGTACGCAAATACAATTTATCGATGGTTGTTATGCATGTTAGCTGTCCTATTTTCCTTAATTTTGCGAACTTATGCTAATTTTTTTATACGAATTTTGTGTATACTGTACTAAGTAGTTAATGCGGTAAAACTATCGGATATCGGTCAAGGACCGATATTTGACATATCGGTTATCGCGGTGGGATATCGGTAATTTTAATATGATGCTAAATTTATATATATAGCAATTTAACACTAACAATTCAGTATACTCTCCTACCATTAACAAACTAACCTTTTGCAACTTGCAAAACACTAACAATTGTAGTAAGCAGGAACTGATTAAGACTCAAAAACTAACATTTAACACTAAAAATTAGCAATTAAGACTTAAAACACTAATAGCAATGATAAGAAGAAAGACGAATGGTAGAACTAAGAAGAAAGGTACTAATATCGGGAAAATCGGTGATATCGGTCAAATATCAGTCCAATATCGGTCAATATCGCTGATATTATCGGTACCGATATTTTGACTGATATTTTGCATCGATATCTCAGGAGGGGACCGATAACCGATATATCACTGATATATGAGTGGTCAATCGGGATATTAACTACATAGATACTGTATGCATCTGGTAGAGAAACTTCTGGCTTTTAGTTGTGATTTGATGATTATTCTGCCAAACGGTTCATTGGGTGTTACTTGTTTATCTTCGCTTTTTGTTCATTTAGGCTGGAGACGCAATGTTGACTAATACATCTCAATGTGCTTTTTGTTCTTTCAGGAGTCAGGGCTTGTTGGCTCTCTATCAGACTTAGATGATCTGTCAACTATATTTTCAAAGGTCAGTTTCCTTCAAGTCTTCAACAACAAATCTGTTTGCAATATATATATTTCTTTTGATTTGACTTTTTACAATTTATTATTTTTCTTGCCAAGTCAAGCCAAGTAAACTTGAGGTTGGGGTACAAATGTTGTATTTCTGCTTGCGTCCATGGCTTAAAAAACTCTACCAATGTTTATGGTGTGGGATATGCGGGTTGGATAAACCGATAAAGGGAAAACGATTATTTTTTAGTATGGTTGATTTGTCCTAATGAGTCGGGTCGGGTTTGTCCGACACAACAATACTTTTCTGTCCACCTTTTGAATTTCATTATTAAATAACTATGTTGTTAACCGATTTAGTAGGTTTTAAGCGTTTAAACTTTTAACCTGTCTCTTGAGCCATTTGAACCTAGGTTCTAAAATGTGTCCCATTTGACCATTTGAAGATAAATCCAATCTATTTCCGGGAAAATGGGTCGAAATTGCCCCCTAGTGGGTATGTTTTGTTAAGAAGTAGTTCTAGTCATAGTTATTGATAGCGAATAGCGGATGACAGCGACAAGCTACCTATACGTTATGTAGCGCTAGCGAGCGCTATTTTATGTTTAGCGACACACTAGGAGAAATTATTAGAAATATTTATATGTATATTATATCCAAATAAGTTGTTTTATATGTATGCTTAACAAAAAAACCTAAAATCCTGCTATTTTATACCTATAAAATCCTGCTATTTATATTAAAGCCGAACCCCCCCCCCCCCCCAATCCCGCTATTTTGCCCGATATGGAGGCGCCAAAATCAAATAGTGCCACATGAGTGCTAAACTACGCTATTCGCTGTAGCGCTTGCTATTAGCGCTATCAATAACTATGGTTCTAGTGATGCAATCTCAAAATTAAAAGCTTGACGTGAACTGAAATGGAAGTATGTTCATATGCTATATGGTAAGTATCAATTATGTCTTCTGTTTTGCAGTTGAACAGATCAGTTAGTGGACCTAGGCATCCTGGAGTTATTGGTGACAGAGGATCAGGATCCGGATCTATTTCAAGGGAAAGTGCGTGCATAAATAACCAAACCTTTTATTATAACATTATATATATTTTTAACGCTTGTCGTCTTTACGATTTACTAATCAAAACTAATTACAGGTTCAGCAGCCTCTGAATGGCTACAAGAAAGAGAGTTAACCGATTGGTTGGATCAACACATCTCCGACACTGAAAACTATCAAGGAAACAAAAGATGGTCATCACAACCACATCTCTACTCAGATGCAAAATCGTTGTACAGAGCTTCATCTTGCCCTCAAGAACATCAGTTCGTCAATGAACCCGGATTGATACCCGACCCGTCATTTCCTTCCTTCGCTTCTAATATCTCCTCGCTACATCAGCATTTACAGCTTCCGAATCTTTCTCCCACCATCTCTAATCCCCAGTTAGCCTTTTTAGAGAGTAACAATAATATGCAGTTAAGCGGGGCCCTTCATGGATCCCGGGGTTATAATGGGAGTGGGTCCCACCTAATCCCTGCTGGCTTTTCCGGTTATTCTCAGCCGCAAAACTGGACCAATCATATGCTATATGTTGACCATGCGGGTCTACAGCAGAAATTACTTCATAATGGGTCATTACCCCCACACTTTATGATGCCACGTCAACACTCGGTTGGTCCTTTTTCACCACTCCAGCTGAGCCCGCTCTCTTCTCTTCTGCTACACTTAAGTAATCTGAAAACGAAACCGACACAAAAGAGCGGTAGGCACGGTGGGCGTCTTTCCCGACAGGGATCTGATGGTGGTAATAAGAAAAGTGATAAAGATAAACATCGGGTACAATTCAAGTCAAAATATATGAGTGCGGAAGAGATTGAATCCGTTATTAAGATGCAACATGCTTCAACGCATAGCAACGACCCTTATATCGACGATTATTATCACCAAGCCCGTGTTGCTAGAAGTTCTTCTGATTCAAAATCGAAAACGCGTTTCTGTCCCGCACATCTTAAAGATTCTTCTTCAAAGTCCTCACGTAATAGTACGGAATCGAAAAACACTTTCAATATCGACGCTCAGGGAAGGGTTTCACTTCCGTTCGTCCTTAGGCCCCAGCCGCTTCTCGAAGTTCACTCGCCAGCTGGCACCGAAGAGAAAACATCTGAGAGATCATTAGAACAAGAACCGATGCTTGCAGCCAGAATTACAATTGAGGACAGCCTCTGTCTTCTTCTCGATGTGGATGACATCGACCGTCTCCTGCAATTTACGCAGCCTCAAGATAAAGGTGTTCAAATGAGGCAAAGACGACAGATTCTTCTTGAAGGGTTGGCCACATCGCTCCAGCTTGTTGACCCCCTTGGAAAAAAGTCAAACTCAGTCGGGTTGACTCCGAAGGATGATATTGTCTTTTTACGGTTAGCGTCTCTTCCCAAGGGTCGGAAACTCATTTCGAAATATCTTGGACTTCTCTCGCCAAACAGTGACCTTGCACGAATAGTATGCATGACCATTTTCCGTCATTTAAGGTTTCTGTTTGTGGTCTTCCTTCTGACCGTGAAGCTTCGTTGACCGTTACCGGTCTGGTCAAAACCGTCTCCACGTGTATTGGGTCTATGGATCTTAATTCTCTGAGTGCCTGTCTAGCGGCAGTAGTGTGTTCTTCAGAGCAACCGCCACTTCGGCCACTCGGAAGCCCTTCTGGTGACGGGGCTTCGGTTATTCTCAAAGTGGTTTTGGATCGGGCCACCCAGTTGTTAACTAACCCTCAAGTTTCAACCGGGTTGCAAAACCCGAAGCTTTGGCAGGCTTCGTTTGATGCGTTTTTTGGGCTTCTTACAAAGTACTGTTTATCAAAATATGATAGTTTAGTGCAAGCTATGTGTACATGGACCCCACCGAGCGATGGAACTATCGTGTCAGACCCGGCTCGTGGCATCAATGGGGAAATTCCGGTTGAGCTGCTGCGTGCTAGTCTTCCACACACGGATAATAATCAAAAGAAAATGTTGCTTGATTTCTCACAACGGTCCATGAATGTTTCTGGGTTGACTACAGACGGACCACCAGCGGTCAGGCCAGCGTCGTGCCTGTCAGAGGATGTTATCGAAAGCGTTGTACGATGACTTAATGTTTTACTGATGGTTGACTTATGACAACTTTAGCTTATGAATGGTTTGTGTGTTTTGTGTTGGTCCTGCATCGAATGTGGTTACTTTTAGCCGATGCAGGTGGTGGTGGTGGTGACAATGGTGGATGCGTGTGGTTGAAGTTTGAAGCGTTTTTAACTTGTAGGATGACTTCTGTGTATAGGAGGTACACTGGTCGGAGCGAAAGGGGAGGCGTATTTTTGTGGCCCTCCTGGTTTCTCACATCTGAACCATTGGATCTTTTACTGCATTCTTGTTTTTTTCTTTTAAGAAATTTGTGTTGTTCATTGAGATAGTGTTATGGGTTATAACTGAATTACCCAACTGATCCATTTGTTATACGGGTTATTTGCGTTTCAGGTCAAACAGAACAAGAAATCGTGTATTCGTGTTGATGGTTGCTTATTTATTCATATCATTTAACACCAGTGTATCGCGTTATGTAGTACGTTAAACACGTAGTTTAAATTATTATTAAAATTCTTCCAGTTTCTAATACATCTACAACACAAATAGAATGTTGAAACAAGATGAAAAACAATTGTTGCAATTAAATACTTTAGATAAAAACATAACTAAACTAGCATTATATAAAAGCTTACTATTGATCAAAAGGAATATTAAAGTTTCACTTAGGGATTGTGTTATACCCCGTGGCTGTGAGGACGTAGGGCGTCACGTAAGTCAGTGAACACCACGGCCTGCGTGAATCTTCTGTGCTCACGCTCCTGAGGGAAAATTCATACGCATAGCAATTTCAGCGAGCTAATGAAATGCGTACAGTTAGCAAAAAAAAAATTTTTAGTTTTTAATTGTGAGACAAATACTATAAAAAACCAACTCACTTTCTGTTTTTTTTTTGAAATATTGGATTTAAATAACCCCAACTTTCACCAATTGGCCGATAACACCCCAACTTTCGATTTGTACACCAGCACTCCCAACTTTCAACCTATTGGCCGATAACACTCCCTAACTGACTAAACCCTAACCCAGTTACTTTTTGCTGATGTGGCATCTGATGTGGACCTTTTTGCTGATGTGACATATGACATGGCAGCTGATGTGGCTTTTTGATGACGTGGCAGCTTATGTGGCGGCTAACATGGCATTTTGTATGATGTGGTGGCTGGCATGACATTTTTGATGACGTGGCAGCTGACATAAGCTAACTGGGTTAGGTTCAGCTCGTTAGGGAGTGTTATCGCCAATAACTTGAAAGTTGGGAGTGTTGGTGTACAAATCGAAAGTTGAGAGTGTTATTGACCAATTGATAAAAGTTAGGGTTATTTAAATTCAGTATCCTTTTTTCTCACACTTTTATATACTTTTTTCAAAAAAAAAAATCCGATATAAACTTTAATGAAAACCGAGTTATTTTTAAAATAAAGCCGAGTTATTTTTAAAATAAAACACTTTTTGGTCTTGTAAAGGGTTTTCACAGTTTTGGTTAAATATTAATCTTTTGTTTATGTTTTTTAACAAGTAAATGTGAAGGTGAGTGGCTCTCCTTCTTACATGCCTACATGGCTCACATTCACTAGGTACAACACATCCTCTTAATAAAAGTTTTAAGATATTGATCAAATGCCTGAAATATGTCATTAGTAAAGCAACAAAAGTAAATAACATGAAGTAAAAAATGTTTGCTATATTAAAATAATAAAATCCCAACTATATAGTTTAGAAACTGAAGTCAAAATTAGGAAAAATGACATATAATTGCTTTAGAACCTAGCTATTACATATGAACATCAACAGACTCCTAAATATCCATATATCAAATGAATCGTAGAGTAGTCTTTACGGCTTTACCTAAACTCAGATTTAACGAAATTCGTCATGGTATTCATAATCTTAATCTTCATCCTCATTGAAGATGGCGCTATAAAATACATATGGACTGTCGATCATTTCTGTCAATGACAAGCGCCCATCTTTATCTGTATCAGCCTGCAATAAACAATGCGGAATTCAGGGTTTGGGAATTTGGTACGTCATATTCTTAATCCGCTTGTAACGAACCCTAATTCGTATAGTTGTAAATAGAGAATAGTGGACAATAGCAACAAGCAACCTATACGCCGCGTAGCGATACCGATGAAATAGTGGGCGCTATGTCGCTATTTTATGTTTAGCGATACACTAGAAGAAAATTTTAGAATGATTTTATATGTATATTATATCCAAATACTGTGTTTCTATACGTATATTTAATAAAAAAACCTAAAATCCAGATATTGCATACGTACACTTTATCGCTATTAATATTAAAACAAAAAACAAAAAACCTGAAATCCCGCTATTTACTCTATGGAGGCGCCAATCAGATAGTGATGAATGAGCGCTTCGCTACGCTACGAGCGCTATTAACAACTATGCTAATTCAAATTTCAATTTCCAGAGGCAGCTAAAACTCTATCTATGATCTGACTTTTTAAGGTCAAACTAGCTAAATTTCGACAGTGATATAAAAGGGTAAAACTTCGTCGTTTGTCATATTTTAACTGGTTCCTACGGTTGCAAGTTGCAACAATGCATGCAGATTAAAACATTAAAACAACACGCCAGTTTATAAAGTATATGATCCGAGCATGAAATAAAATTTCAATATATAGTTAATACTTTATAATTACCAATGTTAATTTATATACCAGTCAGATGATAACAGATTACAACTGGGCCAAAATTTGGCAACAAATTTCTGTTTTTATCAACAAATGATAGTTTTTATAGTTGCATTCAATATACTTATTGTTTGTAAAATTCAAAAAAAAAAAAGGCTGATTGAAAGCCATTTGATCTGTTGCAGATCAACCATTGTTGAGAAATACCAAATTCCATTGAGATTAAAACATAGAAGTAGCATATTTATAAATACAAAATTACACACACACAAATATATTTTAAGAAACCATATTAGGCTAAGGCAAGATACAAATAAACATTAATTTTATAAATGATTACCTGTGATATAATATAATCTGCCTGCTGTTTAGCAAATATTGCTCTGATGGATGAAGCTTTCCAATGATAGGTAACAGTTCCACATCAGACAAGTATCTGCACAAGGAAAACTTAGGCTCGTCAAAACTGCGTAGTTTTGGACGTGTTCTATACGCAACGCTCACTGAGGACTCCCAAATCACTAAAACAAAATGAAATTTTGCTTGAGTTAAGATTTACCCGTCACCGTCTTTGTCAGGCTGCGCGAAAAAGTTTCTTGCCGGGGATTCCAATGAATCATTAGATTCATGTGAAGAATTATGAGCTTCATCGTCATAGTTTCTTACCAGGTCAAAGAGTCCATGGAAGAACTCTTTGAAACTTATCTTACCATCTCTGTCGCTATCTCTTTCCCTGCAAGAAAAACAAGAAAATAAATAAAACCGTATTTTTTCTACCAAAAAAAAAAACAAACAAACAAAAAAATGTTAGCGAAGAAGTGGTTGAAAATAGTATGACACCTTACTTCCTCCTTGCAGCCACTGAAGTAGTTTTGGATTTTTAGTGTCCGCAGGGTGATGAAAGCTAGACATCACAAAAATAGCACAAATTAACGTAACGAACAAGATGGAAGTTTAAAAAGAAGCTATATCTACATGCGTATACTTTCGAGAGAGGAAATAACTTACTCATTGAACTCGGTTATATCCAGAAAACCATCCCCGTCAGCATCAGATGCATTGAAATGCTCCTCTTTCCACCAACCCATATCATACCCAAATGAATTATTATCTGGTCACCATATAACAAGATAGAGTTGTAAGTTGATTATTCGAATACAGAAAACATACACAAATTCACTTTAGCGGTGACCGCAAATCTTTATAAGAATCAAAAAGAGGGCATCATGCATACATTAAGTTTGGTCAACGGGCCTCTGAAATACTTAACAACCTGTATGGCGTTTCGTTCTATTACCTCTAAAGAAAATTACCATGTAACCGTTCTAGAGAGCACTCAAGCCTATTATGCACAGAAAAAACCACCAAAACATTCAATCAATAGACATTTCCAAAACCAACCACTTAGAAAACACCAAATAGGCAAAGTCCGCTAAGGAGGGTGAAATTTAGCCGGCACTAAAACCATTATAAAGTACAATGGTCACAAAGCAGCCAATCTAGTAATTACATGTATAAAGTGCTGGCTAGATCTTAGCCGGCACATAAAAAGAGGTGACTAAACTTAGGTATGCAGCAATAATCCAAATGGTTACATTCAAGCATAGTAGTCAAAGGCGCCAGGCGCAAATACCACCAAAACACTAGTATGAACAGGTCTGAAAGTATGGTTGTAAAAAATCCCGACTAGTCGCTGATTAATCACTAGTCGGAGGTTTACTGATTAATGTCCGATTAACCACTAGGCGGTCAATGGCGGTCCTATTCTGGCCAGAACCCGGCCAAATTTCGACCAAACCTTATAAATTCTCGTCAATTACTTAAAAAAATGGGTCAATGAGGGGTTAAAACATGTCTACTTTTAAAAACTACATATAAAATGCGTGCGTATATATAACTTAAAAATACATATAAAAATCCCGATCCGATTAATTCCTATTAATCCCGATTAATCGCTAGCAATTCTTACAACACTCTGAAACAGCTAAAACTGGTCTAAAACATCTATAAATGACCTGGAACCAGCAAAAAACAAGCCTAATACATTCCTAAAACAACTAAAAATGGCCCGGTTATACTGTGCGCCTTACTGATCTCGCTCCCTCACTTTCTAAGTACCTTTGCACCTAGGCGACAAGCTCACCATTTGCGCCTTGAGTGTGCCTAGCGCCTTCAACAACTATGCAGTCAATAAAGTTTTCTCAATGGGAATTCAAGATTAAGGGCTGTTTGTTTGCCTCTTAATGAGGCTCTTAATGGTTCAGACCTCTTACTGGTTCAGCACTTAATGGTTCAGACTGTTTGTTTTGCGAGCAAATGTCTGAATGGTTCAGACATTTGCCTCTGAATGGTTAAGCATTATACTGAGTCTGAATGGTTAAGACCTCCAATCTGAATTGGTCAGACATTTGCCTCTGAATGGTTAATCATTATACTGGCACTTAATGGTTCAGACCTCTTACTGGTTCAGCACTTAACCATTCAGAACCTGCCAAACAGCCCCTAACTAATCTTAATCTATCTAAACTACATATAACATAAATGGCATCAAATCAACATTGCCACAAAAACATCGATTACCGGAATCCCGAACCCAACTGGGCGGCTGATACTCCTGAAAAGAAACCAACCCATCATGATTCTTATCATGCAACTCCATCTCCCGTTGACTCCGATGCAACACCTCCCTTTGAGACTGCTCAAGATTCCACTCAGTCAACTCATGTTCCGTCACAAAACCGTCAGCAGGATCCACATCAATACTGGGAAACAACACCACCAACCTATGAGTAATATTAAACTTATGTTCATCATTCAAGTAATCTTCAGCATCAATGAAATCCTCCCATTCCGGCTGCGCCTCCATTCCCGGCGCCGGTTCATGTTCTGGTTCGTTTTCAAAATAGTGGGTCTTTTCCCATAGTTTGTCTTCTCGTTTGCGCTCAATGTCGGCGACTAGTGGGTCTGATGGGGTTGTGGTGGTGGTGGGAGTGAAGGTGAAGTTGGATCGGAGTTTAAGGCAGCGGTGGCGCCGGTGGTGGTTGTTCCGGTGGGATTGGTTGGGGGAATGTGAGATTAGGAGGAGGAGGAGGAGGAGTAAGGCTACTGTGATGTAGATTATGACTGAGAGTTTGCCCATTGATGGTGGTGACGGTGGTGGTGGTGGCGGTGGGGTGTTTTATGTAAATTTGGTGGGTTAAATGTTGATTTAGATTGGGGTTTTTGTGGGTGATTTGTTAAATTAATGTGAGTGAAATTGAGATTGGATTGAAGATCAAGAATCAAGATTTTGGAGAGAAAAGCATGATAGATAACACGGTGGTGGATCTGTTTCGCTGATTTCGTGATTTCATATCATATATTTATGGCTTTTATTATTGTTGTGTTGGATGTCAACCAAATAATGCTTTCTATTAAAATATGTTTTTTAGTGGCCAACAAATCAATCCCGATTATTTTTAAGATACCTACCGGACAAACGGAGTATTCTGAGAGTAACCCAAGTCGTTCATCACCACTTCTAGGAAAAACCCGGTAACCCACCCGCCCGTAGGTACGATGGTGAAAATACCGGTAAAACTCGTTTGGCTCAAGGATCGAACTCAGGTTCCCTGGGTCTCAAATCATTGTCCACCAGTACCTTACTTCTTTTTACATCAAGTGGGAATTGAACTTGAATCCTCGTAAAAGAACTCAAACTCTTCTACCACTTGAGTTAGAGGTCATTGGCTATTAAAATATGTTTTATTTATGATTCATGGATTTGTTAAAATGATAAATGGATTATCTTTGTTTCTTTTTCTTTTTGAGCATTGCTTTACGTGACATGTTCCTAGTACCAACACATCTTTACTTAACTTGGAATTTATTTATTTGTTCGTTTGGTATTAAGTTGAATTTATAAATGAATTCCATTGTTTGCATAAACGGCAAACAAACGAACCAGCTAAGCGGAAGCGAGAATGTTATTTTGAGATCTAGACGACTCAAGCTTAACAGTTTGGTTTTGGTTTGAAACTTGGAATCGGCACTGGGAGAGTAAACCGAACCAACCCTTTAACTTTTTACTTTTTTAAATATGTACTTCTATATAATCATGAACCATCAATATTATTTTAAATATTTAATACAAACTAATAATATTGAAAAATAGATAAAAATATCAGTTCAAACCGTCCAAATCGAATTGTTAATCGATTCCCACAAGGGGTTTTTCTCCAGATTTATTGAGTTTCCTCTTGAATTGCTGTGTATGTATTATTGCCTAGTGGATATGGATATGATCGAGTGGTTCCACTAGTGACACGATGATACTCTAGTGGTCCGTTAGTGATCCAAATTTGCCGTTAAATAAAAAAAATTCAAACTAATAATATTGAAAAATAGATAAAAATATCAATTCAAACCGTCAAAATCGAATTGTTAAAACATCAAGCTAGTCATCATTACCGACCCACCTAACCCTATCAGTTTAGTTTATAATTCTTTAAAATCTTAGTTGAGAGTCTAATCTAGAGTAAAAAAATATGTGCCTCCTTTTCACTCCCATAATCCATCCAACCCATCCTTATATACGAATGAGACACCCAGAACTGTCTCAAAAGTCAAAACAACCAAGGATTTGAAAGTTTAATTCCAAAATAAGGCAAAAATTAACTAAGAAAGTATGGAATGAGATAGTAAATGTTTGATGACTTTTTATGTTTTTCAACTTAAGATGTTGAGAAGTTAATAATTTCTTAAAAATAATAAATGTTTGATGACTTTTTATGTTTTTCAACTTAAGATGTTGAGAAGTTAATAAATTCTTAAAAATAGTAAATGTTTGATGACTTTTTATGTTTTTCAACTTAAGATATTGAGATGTTAATAATTTCTTAAAAATATTGTTAAGTTAATAATATATTTTCTATGATATTTTATCTATTATAACACTGCAACTACACAAACTAAACACAAGTTTAGGGTTAATATCTAAAATCGTAGAATAGCAACCTAATTTTACTTTACTCTAAGATGGTATATGAATTAAGATGAAAACTATAAAATTTTGTTTACTTTACTCTAAGACAGTATATGAATTAAGATAGAAAACTATTAAATTTTGTTCTGTACTTTAAGTTGAGAAGATGTTGATGAACTAATTTTTATTTTTCTTTAGGCCTTCTGTAATGGGGCGGTACATCATGGGAAAAGAGGCTATACCTCATAGCGCCAGCTACACTGTTACGGCCGACGCTATAGGGTAATTTTTTTGCCCTCCCGCGATCATTATCACGGCGCTACCATGTCTTCCCCACTCACACACATATACTACATACATACATACATATATATAAAGCCCCATACATATATAATCACACTACACACCCAAGTTATATAAAGCCCTATAAAGCCCCTCTCTTACACGTCTTGCCACTTGTCACATAACGCCCCACAAAGGCTTTATGACTACACATTACCTTATAACTTTAGGACCAGAATCAAGTTAACGTTATATCTTTATCTATAAAAGTATAATAGTAATTCAAAAAAACCCCTAATTTGAATAGAACTTTTTTACAATACAAAGTATATATAACTATCTGGATCCGTATTACAACCTTGGACTTAATGATTAATCTTCAAAAAATGATGATAGCTTCAAGGGTTACATCTCTCAGTAGTCTAACAAAAGCCTGGAGGACCAAAACCTATGGAGTCCCCAATTAAGAGCCATCACCTGAATCATCTGAATCCTCTGAATCTCGATCTGGATCTAAATCTACACCAATGACCATCTTTTCTAGCGAATCCACATCACCGCCAGCCATCTTTTCTAGTGAATCTGTATCCCCGCCAACCATCTTTTCTAGTGAATCCATATCACCGGCTTCTGCAACTGTATGCAACCGAAGCCTTTCAGCATCCTCACTGTCAAATTTCACAAACAAAGGCAGTGAGTTAAACAATGTAGTAACACTTGTTAGTTCTGCAATCACATAGGTAGCTGGTTTGGGTCGTTTTGGGTTGTGTTTTTATAACTAATGGGTCAGATGGGTTAAACAAAAGGATTCGATATGTGTTTAAAACGTATAAAAACCGTCTATCGCTTTATCAAAGAAAGTTTAATTATTTACTCTAGAAAGAACGATGCTTACTCTGCAACACCAAATATTTCTTTCACTATCAAGGAGCTATCTCTTGCACGGAACTCTGGCAGCTGGTAACATAATGTGAAGTAAATACAATCAACAAAAGTGTAAATTAATATTAAAATAAAATAAAACAAAAAAAAATATATCATGTTTTAGTTGATGCAGGAAAGGTATGGTCCGATGGCTCAAACGTAATTCCCTCAAAAATATCAATCAATGATATTGTTTTCGTCCTTTTCAATTAAATTAACCTACATAACTAGAGTTGAGACTTGAGAGAAGAGGATGTATAAATTATAATTGGTATGACTAGAAAAATATAATATAAAATATATATAATAAAATGTGCGCTAGAATGATGACATGTTTGGACATATGAGCAAGTTGAAGAACTTTATTTAACCTGTAGAATGCAAATTTATATAAAATATGCCCAAGTAGAGAAAAAAAGGTGATTTTAATAGTTTTACCTCTGAAAGATATAAGATCTTTCCAAAAAGAGCTTGGACAGCAAGCTTTCTCCTCAAACCCTTTTCAGAATATCCCGATGTGTTCATGACAACTGGACCTGCAACATGGAAAAATCATAATGAGAAACTAATGTGTGGTAGTGAAATCTCTTAAAAAATTAATGTGTTAATCATTATGATGTGTTGACCCCTTTCAGCTCAATTACACTAGCTAAATTATGAACTTATCTATTCAGAAGAGTATTTTTGTTTTTATATCAAGTAAACTTACCTACACACATTTAACAGATTTCTAAAGATAATGAAAAAAAACAGAATCTTTGAAAATTCACATGCTTATGACTTAGATTTATCATGATTGCATAAAAATAAGCAGATTTTGTACCAAAATCCTTAACAATGCGCCTTGAAATTTCATTTAGAATTTCAGCAACTTGAGAATCATCCAACATTGTTGCTTTTCTGAGTTGAATTAATGCTGCAACAAGTTTCGGGTTGAACGGTTTTTCATTCAAGGAATATCGGATATATTTACGCAAAATATCCCCCATGCTGAAGCCTGTCTGCATACATAATTACAAAAGTATCAAAAACCCATTCTCTTTACTGAAGTCGATAGTAAAGAAACTAGACAAACACACAAGAACGACAAATTATTACTTTGAAAGTTATAAAAACGATTTTCACTAGTTAATTCTTATGCAGTTTACACTACGACTCAGTCACCATCCTTGATGATGATAAAAAATGTAACAGGGTCTTTCCAGTTTTGAATGCAGACGTTCACACACATAACAAAGACAAAAATCATTATACGAAAGCTTTCCTTGTTATCAGGAGAAAAGTTTAACGTATATGACCTTCTGCATCGATTCCTTTAAAACTTCGTGTTGTACTCCATGGTTCTCTTTGTCTAGTAACTCGTCTATTGATCTGCACAGCTCTGCGTTTTTACTCACCTGAAATATACATCATTCGTCAGTCGTTTAATCATGCCTCACATGATGTTTAGGAAGTTTCTGGTCAATTAAACTAAAGAACAGAAAAACAAAACAAATTCTGACTGTGTTACTTATATCTTCATCGCATTCTTACTTTCTAAGTTTTGTCGATACGCCTTACACTAAAAGAATGTAACACTTCCTTTTTTTTAAAAGGATTTTACTACATATTTACCTATTTGCCCATTAACAATCATCACAAAATAGAATGTTCAATATTGCCCTTATGTCAACTCATGAATGGAGTATCTTAACCAGGAAGGATTTATAATTGGTTTGTTGAATTCCATCTTACCGGGTTGCGGGTCGCACGTTTTGGGATGTAAACTTAAAAGGAGGATGCTAGATGATAATCTAGAACACTTTTCATGAAGCTTAAAGATGGGAAAAACACAATGGTGTGGTTTCACGATTGGAACCACCTTGATCCGCTTGACACGGTTATCCAAAAGAGAAGAATCACCGATGCTGATTTTTCTCTTTATACAGCGGTTCATGACATTGTATGAGGTGACAATGGAAATAGTTAATTGAGTTGGTAAGTGATCTTCCAATTCTACTCACAATCCCAAAGTGCTACATATGCACCAAGAAGATGTATAAACAATATAGGCCGGTGAGGTGATTTGATAATTTCATATTTGTTGGTGCATTATTTGTGTTCATTACTGTGCGAATAGGCTAGATAGAGTGTGTGTTGTATATCGTTCAGTTGTGTGTGTGAATAAGTATGAGAGGAGCGCAAGACTCATACGCACGCAAGAGGCTACATACGCATGAGTTGTACGCGCGTTAAAGTCATGCTCAAGGGTCCTACGCCTATAGATAGGCTAGTGATGCGCATGAGCTCAAAAACTTTGTGATTTGAGAGGAGATCGAACTTTGTTCTTTCCCGTGCTTAACCTATGTAAACTCTTTTGGTATGAAATGGAAGCTAATAAAATCTGTGTTGACAAAATGTTATGCTGCCGAAATTTCTACTGAATTAGTTTATCTCTATCCAAACTTACGTCTAAACACCATCCGGATCCTAACAATATTATGTGGTTTAGCCAATGCCTTCCGAAGCATGCTTCATTCTATGCAAGCAATGGGATAGAAACTTAAAATTCAAGACAAGCTACGTTACAGGCTGCAAGTGGCTAGTACATCATATGCATTTTGCGAGTCCTAGCTCGCTTCTCACCATGTTCCCTGTTCCGAATGTTCTTTCCCTATGCAGTTAATATCGGTGATATATCGTTATATCGGTTATATCGTCCCCTAGTAAAATATTGGTCAGAATATCGGTACCTATATTATTGGCGATATTGACCGACATTTGACAGTTATAACCGATATAAATGCAAACCCTAACCCTAACAAAAAAAAATCAAGCCATAAGCCACTCACCAGCCTCCGGCGAGCATGTTTAGGCGAAGAAAACTTCCGAACGGTCTTAACAACCGCAATAACAAACGAGATTCCAACATAAGCCAAAGGAACAGCCACAATCCACGGCAACGAAGACCGTCCAACACGTGGACCAGGAAGTTTTTGCGTTACTGAGCCGCTAAACTCAACAATATCAAGAGCCTTCTCTTGTATCCATGGCAAATCCTCTTCCACTTCTTCAACCTCCTCCTTTTTATCCGATTGCTTAGGGTTTATATTGTTACTTGCTGCCGCAGTGACGGTGGAGGAAATCAATCGAGATGATAATTGAATGTTGAAGGCTGTTGTATGAAATTGGGGGGATAAGAAGGTGCTGTGAGTGGTGAATTTATTGATTGATGGTGGATGACGGTTGTGGAAGAGGCTGCTGCGGTAGTGCAGAAGAAGGGATGGTCTCCACAAGTACCAGACATTATAGCTACACCGAGTTTCGATAATTTCCGGTGGCAAATGGCGCCGGTGCTACTACTCGTCGGTAACACCACCAGGTGTGGCCCAGCGCCCCTCACACACCACACACTATATAATTAATATATATATATATATATATATATAATATTAATTATTTTTTATCCAAACTATATCATTTCTACCTTCTTTATTCTTTATAATTTTTATCCATTTCACAATGTTTCCCAACAATCAAAATGTGGGTAATTTTTAATTAACGAGCAAGAAAAACGGTACCGTAAAAGACCTGCGAACGGTGAGATTGAGTATTATCTGATACGATCTACCACCCCAACCTCCCCTCATCCGACGACAACGCCACCACCCAAAACCTATTCAGCACCAAGTCAACCACCATCGTTTTTTCCACAAACCCAAAAACTACGGCCCATATCCCAAACCCAAAACATACCCGAAACCAACCTATTTCCTTAAGAGGTGGACGTATAAGAAGGCACCAGATGGCCCATCAAGGTTGGACGGGTTCGACGATAGACTCACTCGGCTTTTCTCGATTATAGTAAAGGAACATTAACTTAAAATAGAGAAACAAATCGAGAAAGATATGAAGTTTCTTAGAAAGACTTTTTCCACCTACGGAGGAGGACCGGTCATTTTAGAGGCTCGTAACGTAAAAATCCGAGCAAAATACATGTAATTTTTTAGTAGGTATTTATTTTTAAGTTGGTTTTAAGTAACTTTGTAGGTTTTTATTTTTAAGTAGTTTGTAATCTTTTATTTATTTTATTGAAATTATGTTTTAAAGAAAAATGGTATATAAATTAAAAAATTGTTTTAAATAAAAATGGTATATAAATTTACAAAAAAGAAACAAATAACTAGGTAATAATGATATGGTATTTAAATTGCATGCATGATATGAGATGACACCTAAGTGGCGCATACTTTGGCATAATGAACCTTGTACGCGGCAGATACGAGGCTTTGATTTTTTTTTGTTATTATATATAATACGTATACGTACATCGTATGTATGTATGTATGTATTATTAGTAACATTGTTATTATTAGTATCATTGTTATTATTAGTTTGAAAACGACATGGTATTATTTTTGTATTTTTTTATAAATACGTTTACGTACACGTATTTATCAGTATTATTATATTATTATTATTATTATTATTATTTTGAAAACGACATAGTATTATTTTTGTATTTTTTTCGTAATACGTATACGTATACCGTATTTATAAGTATTATTATTGTTGTTGTTATTATTATTAGTATTATTAATAGTTTGAAAATGACAAAGTATTATTTTTGTATTTTTTATAAACGTCTACGTATATCGTATTTATAAGTATTATTATTGTTATTATTATTATTATTAGTTTGAAAACGACAGAGTATTATTTTTGTATTTTGTTGTTAATGCGTATACGTATACCATATTATTATTATTATTATTAGTTTAAAAACGACGTTGTATTATTTTTGTGTTTTTTCTTAATACGTATGCGTACACTATACCGTATTTATAAGTATTATTATTAAATTATAGTATAAAAACGACATAGTATATGTTGTATTTATAATACGTATACCGTATTTATATATTATATTATTATTATTATTATTATTATTATTATTATTATTATTATTATATTATATTATTATTATATTATTATTATTACTTATTGTTACCTACTACTTATTATATAATACTATACCTATCTTTTTGCAGGAGATGATATACGACGAGATAGGCAACCGGATGCTGCAGCACCCGCAGGGTCAGCCGTCGTCGGTGAGTGGTATACGACCACAAACCTCGTTTTCTTTTATTGTTTGTTGTACAGGAGGTCGTGCGCTCTTGCACATGGCCCATTACTTTGCATCCGTCCATCACCGGCAGAAGCGCGGACAGTTTTTCGAGGGCACTACGTCACCGTGATTTCCCGTTCATTGAGAAATTTACCGGAGGGTGACCCACACTTACTACCGCCAATAGAGCTGGTGGGCTTAACAGGACTTAGGGGATGAAACTTCTTAAGAGGTTCCTCATCTTGCCGAGCAGTTTAAAACCCGCAGGGAGAGTGCTACGGGCGGTTTAGTTGTCGGAGCACTTCGATCCAGTTTATCCGCCCGACCACCCCCAGGGCGTGCAGGATCATCCAGCCGATGTTGACGGTGCAGCGCTACCACATGCGCCACCATCCCCCGGGCACCTCAGCATCCACAGCACGTTGTTCCGGGTCCTGCCATAGGAGTGGCATTGTATCAACATACCCGAGCCGATCTTGACAGAGTTATGGATTTGGTGGTTGGTTGGTTCGGGAGACGCAAGCTCGACGAGAACGAGAGGGGTTACTTGTCATATCGCTCCCACCAGTTCGGGCCCCACATCAGCAGCAACCGCAACAGCCAGATTCGGATTCGGAGTCAGAGCCATAGACCAACCACCTATACATTGTTTTGTATATACTTTTCGTTTGTAATTTATCTTTTGTTATGGATGTACAAACTAATCTTATATATGTCATATTCAGTTCTATTTTTGTTATTCCGTTATGTGATGGTTGTTTGTATTACATCGATGCTTCATAATCAATTGTTAAAAAAATAATATTGAAACAATAATATGGAAAAAGGTATAATGTTGAAAAAGACATAGTATTTTAAAGATAAACAACATAATCTATACAATAATAAAAGAAATCAATTTATGGACATGTGGCAGTACCTCGGTGAGCCTCGCATTATATTATTCTTACCACTATTAATACTAGCCTTGTGTACTACGGAATTGTCACTACTTTGTATTTGCATTGGTTTATAACCTATATATTTATATTTATACTACTATAAATGCGTAACATTTTAGTTTATAAGCTATAAATCATAATTTAAAACTTCCCTTTTAGAACCATAATGTGCATATGCTGTTCTATACACATATATTCTCATGCTTACTAGTTACAAAAGCAATTAATATACACAAATATGGTCATTCTTACAAGTTCTAAAAGCAATTCAAAGTGTTTATTTGTTAAACCACGTGTAACGCAGGCTCTAACCTAGTATTTTATACAATATATAACATAATTTTTTTAAACAATACAAAAAAAAATCTTTAAAAAATTTCTCTTCAAAAACTAAAAAAACAACTAATTACCCCCACCAAAAGACCCAATTCTTCAACCAAAAATTCACCCACATGAGGTGTTTATGTCACAAAAGTGTAAAAATCCTTGCCTGACTGGTTTTAGGCACTAGTTTTTAGACAACCTTATACACCTCATACAACCCTATATGAGGAGTTTATGGCACAAAAGTGTGTAAATGGGTACATTGGGTGTGCGAATAGTTTGAGCATTTTTTAATCAATATTTCATGTAGTTCTATTCAAAACATCTATTTACATATTATATTAGTACAATACGTATATTACATGGATAACTAACCTAGTACTCTAATAAAAAAACTAAATAAAGAGAATACCTAAACTAATTACTTTCATATAATATACTTAATGTGTATAACTAATATAGCCCACTCTAGATGTAACGACATGATATACTAATATTGTTCTTGTGGAAACATAATATATAGGATGGCAAGATAGGATTAGGAACAAAGTGAACTAACCATGAGCATATATTTTGTAGATCTAGAATTTGGCTTTAATGACAAGATTGTAATTATATTTTGTAACTTTCATGTATTTAATTGTATTTTTTCTCTTCATTTAATTAATTGATTTTTTCTCCCTCTCTTGACTTCTCTTTATAATTAAAAGAATATTTAATTATATTCTCTATGCTTTTTTTTCACTAATTACCTAACTTGATATTTGATAATTAAAAAAATACAAACATTATCAAATATTGTTTCATCTTATGTTTTTTAAATATATTAAACCTAATTAAATTATGTTTTTTAACATATCTGTATACAGGTCGGTATATGCAAGACTAATACACCTGTGTATTATTACTTCTTGTTTCCACAGTTGGTATAAACCTGACTTATACACCTGTGTATTAATCAAGTATATATGTGTATACAAGACTTATACACATGTGTAATATTACAACTTGTTTCAATATGTCGTTTATAAATTGACTTATACACCTGTGTATAATTCAAGTACATATGTGTTTCAGACATATACACCTGTGTATTAGTACATAGAGAATGTAATTAAATATTTTTAATTATGTTTTATATGAAATAATATTTGATAATGTTTGTATTTTAAAAAAAAATTATTCAGATATTAAGTTAGGTAATGGTGAAAGAAAAAAGTATAGAGAATAAAATTAAATATTCTCTTAATTGAAAAGAAAAATTAAGAAAGAGAAAAAAAGTAATTAACTAAATGGAAGCTACAAAAGATAATTACAATCTTGCACTAAAGAAAAAATATAGATCTACAAAATCAATGGTTAGGATTAGTTCATTTTGTTCACTAATACAACTTTGTTCACTCATGAACCTACCCTGGCAAGATAACTATAACGAATTGGGACATTTCCAACCACCTTCCTATATAGAGTATAAGATTCTTCCTCCACTATGATCCTATATATCTTTATGCCCATATTAATTATTAAGATTACTTAAAAGTGCATAGCAGCCTTTCACCAAGTATGTTTGTTTCACTTCTTTTTGTTTGGATTTATACTCTGATATCCACAGCCACTGCAACTGAATTTGAAACACATTATTGTGATCTAAACACCACCAGCCACATAAACAACACCAGTTATTACTCAAATCTCATGCAAGTCCTTAACTCGCTTGCTTCCGATACCATAGTTAATGACAACAAGTTCTGTAACATGAGTAGCGGAAGTATTCCACCGGATATAGCTTACGGCCTCTACCTTTGTCGGGCAGATGTTCTACCAAATGACTGCCGTAACTGTTTGCTAAAAGCGCGTGAAGATATCTACAACTCATGCACGTCGTCAAAAGCAGCAGTCTTGTGGAGCGACAACTGTATGTTACGGTATGCCAACTATTCAATGATCTCAGTGATGAACTCGGAGACTTATAGAGCTGAGTGCAACAAAGTAGATATTTCTGATCAGAATTCGGACCAAAATCGGTTTTGGGAAGATGCTATGAATTTTATGAGTCGAAACTGATCAGAAAAAGTTGTATGCAAATGATGAATTATCCTACAATCATACGAAAAAGATTTATGGATATGTTCAGTGCACACCGGATTTATCAGCTTCTGATTGTGATAAATGTCTTCAAGTGAGTATACGTCGTTTGGCACAGTACTGTCATGGGAAAGAAGGCGAACGAGTTTTGGCTGCGAGTTGCAATGTTAGATTTGAAATCTATAAGTTCTTACAATTCCAAGCTGCAGGTTAGACATCAATTTCACATTGACTTAATGTGTATTTCCCAAATGTTATTAATCTTAGTCAGTGAGACCTATTCTAATTTCACCGGAAAAATATTTCATTACTTGACGTTGGGCGGAACCAGAGGAGGGTCCGCCAACCCCTTGGCCGCATATATTTATTGGATTTGTATATATAAAATATGAGACTTTTATAGGAAAAACATAATTTGAACCCTCTAGTTGTAGTCGATAGAGAAGATTGCCTTATTATGACCTCCCGATAAATAAGTTGTGGTTTCACCACTGTTTAACTATACATATTTTCCCACATGCTTCCCACTATGAGTGCCCATGGGCCAGCATCCAACTTTTGACTAAAAAAAGTACTCCATTTAATTGGTTGAGGATGTTTCTTGGAAACCAACGAAAAAAGTTTCTTTACAACTTTAAACATTTTACACGCAGGGAAAAAGAAGAGCTCATCAAACCTAGTGGCAACAATTGTTGCTATAGTTGTTTCTCTTGTGGTTATTGTGGCCGTATGGTATTTCTTAGTGTTGAAGAAACGGCGTCGTCATGCAATTATAAGCAGTGATTTGAAAGATGAAACTGGCACGCACCTAACATTTTGTTTCGAGTTGTACTAAGTATGCCCCACTTATTTACTTGTTGCACCCTTCAACTCAATGACGGACGCATGAATTATTTGCCGAGGGTGCGGATGAGTGGTTCACATATATTTTCAAGAGGTGCGCTCGGGTTTTTTGCCTAAAAAATACACTAATTTTTTTTAAGGGTTGCACCTGGGTCCGCCCTAACATTCACTCTTTTTCAAATAAAAAAAAACATTAAAAAACCTTCATTTGATTTTTTCAATTCAAAGAAAAAGACATAAAAAAAACCTTCATTTGATTTTTTCAAAAGGGGTACGATAAAAATTTTGGACGGTATGTTTTACTAACCTCTTTTCTTTGCGAGCATTATAAGACAGATGTAAAATATATAGAAGTTTTTCAATATGTTTACATTTTCTTGGTTCAAATATAGATGAAAGTGTAATGATAACCGAGCAATCTTTACAATTCGATTTGGGAACAATTGAAGAAGCCACAACCAATTTCTCAACTAAAAATAAAATAGGTGAGGGTGGCTTTGGTGTAGTATACAAGGTAAGAAATTATTGTCTCTACTCATATTTTCTTGAACAAAATTTTTTTAAAAGTAAATTGCATTTTTCGTCCAATATATTTCAATGTTTTATTAGGCGGTATCATTTAACTATAAAAATTATACTCTTTGTCCTTTATGTTTAAACATATAAACAGACGGTGTCTATTCCTTCAAACACCGTTAACTTTTCTAGTTAAATCCCCTCATATGCATATCACGTGAGGGTAGTATTTTTTTTTTAATCACATATTTATCTAATAATAGGTTTTCACTCTCCCCCTTTTTCATAAAATTAGGGTTACAAAATCATTGTAGCTACCAAACACATATACATAATGAAATTGTAAATCATGAATTCCAAATTGTGTTATTAAAACAATTTCATCAATTCAGTCAGTTGACATACAACATCACCAAAAATATGATAATATCTGCAAAATGTTTAAAAACCTTCATAATATTACAACAAACATGTTCAGTTAAATCGTCTATGTAAACATCTTATGAATATGTAACTAGCAAAAACTAAATAATCTCTGCATTTAAAAAACGTTATTATTCTTTATAAAGTCTGTTACCTTCTACAAGTTCTTCATGATACACATCCCATACGCACCAAACACACCCGCTGCCGCAAAAATCTCCGGCCTTATTGTTGCAGAGAAATGGAGATGGAGAGATTAAGAGAGAGAAACATTGTTATATAATTATTGATATATGTAATTATAAATATATATAATAACTAATTTATTTTTTATTTAGTTTTTAAATGAGGTTGTGAAAAGACCATTATGCCCTCAAGTGAGTGGCACATGGGTAGATTTAACGTTACAAAACTAACTAGGTTAAGCCATAAGGACACTGCCGAAAGAGAATCAGTAACATAAAGGACATTGAGTGTAATTTTTGTAAAAACATTGAAACATAAAGGACGAAAAGTGCAATTTAGCCAATTTTTATCCTATAAGTCAAACATGTCAACGGCTTACATACTTCATTTATTCATAAAGTTTGGCTTACTAAACACCAGGGAACTCTTCCTAGCGGGCTAGACATAGCTGTGAAAAGGCTATCGAGAGGTTCAGGACAAGGCACATTGGAGTTCAAGAATGAGGTTTTATTGCTAGCAAAGCTTCAACACAGAAACCTCGTCAGACTTTTGGGATTTTGCATTAATGCTGAGGAGAAGATCTTGATATATGAATATGTTGCAAACCATAGTCTTGACTTCTTTCTATTCGGTTAGCCTTAAAACCTACAGCTTAGTATACTTGAATTTTGGATTAATCTGAAGTAAAATTAGCCTTTACCATCTACTAATAGGTAATGATGGTACAACTAAATATGATAAAATAATTTTACATAAATAGTTGTCACACACTAATTAATGAGTCTCAAAGGGAAAAATACGAAAATTGCCGTTGACTACCTGAAGCGTCCATAGACAGACCTCTCAAGCACCCAATAAAAAATGGACACGTGGCGTTTCAAATGTTGCAGGTGGGCCCGTATGTGTCCCATGCACTTCTACACACATCCCATGCAATTCCAGACGCATCCCATGCCCTTCCAGACGTATAAATGAAGGGATTTCCAAAGACACGTCCCATGCATAATGCGTCGCTCCAAAAACGCATGAGGTGGCAAAATCTAAAAGTGGTTTTGGTCAAGGGCCATTTTTGTAATTTTCCCAGTTTCAAATTCATTTTTTTTACCTGGAATCCTAATTTGATTCCAATCGGAGAAATGGTCACCCATAATTAAATAAGGTGATACGTGTCAAAATAAGTAGAGGGACCAAAATGTAATTGTTGTATAGTGTAGGGGTTAATGGGTAGTTAGTTGGTTTGGTTAGTTAGTTGGCTATATAGTTGGGTGAGTTGTGCTAGTTAGGTATTGATGAATTGAAATAAACTTCTTCTTCTTGTGTTCTTCTTTTCTCTCTTCTTTCTCTCTTTTCCTGATCACCACACATCAATTGGTATCAGAGCATTCCTTCCTCTGACTGTGGGTTAGGGTTGCGTTAGTAACAACTATCAACACCAGCAGTTCAAGAATTAGGCCAATAAACAGATTGTAATTGGTGGTGAGTATTCACTGTGGCAATTCAAGAAATCGTGGTTAAAGGAACAATCAGTGTCTATTGCTTCGATTGGCGATTTAACAAATCTCGAGTTGATCAGTTGTTCAACCAATTGTAGCGGCAATTTACAGACATCACAGTTCTTGATCTCAGTTCAAGAATTAGGGCATCCAAAGGGTCGTATAACAAGAGTCAAATTGTGGTAAATAAATCAAGATTCAAAACTATGGATGATGCGTTGAACGAGATGATGGCGTTGCGACAAGAAGGTACAGTTTTCGATTACTGTAGTGTATTTCAATCTTTGTTTGAACGGGTTAAGAATTCTGAAGATATGAGTGAGGTCTATGCTATATACCTTTTCATTGATGGTCTAGAACCAAGAATTAGAGAATTGTTCATCACATGGCATCAATATAGCTATCATAAGGTGAAAGACTTTATTTCTTTAGCCTTAAAAATAGATGCTAATAAAATGCAAGATTCTTTTTCTCCATTTGATCCTAGTTCTTCTTTCTATAACAAAGATTTGAAGTTTGATACTAACATCACTCTTGAGGAATTGATGAAAGATAATGAGTTGTTTCAAAATGGAAAGATTCAAGAAACTTGCGACAACATTGTTCAAGAAACGATTGTAGATGAAGCGTTTGTTGAAATGTGTGAAGGAAATTCTAAAGTTGAGTTGGTATGCCCTGACGTGGGCTGTGAATCCGAGCATTTAAATCAAACGAAAGTGATGAATGAATCAACATATGTGGGTATTTTTGATGAAGAGAAAATGAGTAGAATAAAGGGTCATCATACATATCCAGTAAATGAAAAGGGAATGGATGTAAGAGACTCCGAATATAAATCAAGGGTTTCATCTAAACCCAATAAAATCATTCATGTTCATAGTGATGTTTGTAGTGATAATGGTGTCAAATTAGACGGGTATGTTAGATTCTTAGATTCAGTATCAAAGAAAAAGAAGAAACACTTATATTGGATTGATACTGGGTGGGTTTACAATAGGGAATGTAGTGGTGATCTGATTGTTAAGTTTAAAGCGTGTTTTAAATATGTAGATGAAAACATAGTTTGGGAAGTTGGTGATAATGTAGAAGTAAAAGGTGTAGATGAGGAACAAAAGGGTAATGGGCAACAAAGTAATGTGGTTGCAGGGTCGTCAACCGTAGCTCATTCTTCCGGGCCGCATCCTGTTTTGAATATTTTTGGTGGTAATGTTGATAAATTTTTGGTTATTGCTGGTTCTTCTGGGCAGCAGGCTGTTAGACACAGTTTCGGTTATGGGAATAACATTTTGTTAGCTCTGAAATTAGATGCAAATAAACCGAGTGATACACTATCTCCTTATGATCCTAAGTCTTCATTATACATGAAGGATTTGGTGTTTGATTTTAGGAAAAGTATCAATGAAATAATGGAAAGGAATGATATGAATGATTCAATGGAAATTGGGGGGGCAATTGATAATGATGTTTTAGGAGAAAATAGAAAAGATAACTTGATCGCACCCAAGTTGTTCGATGAAATGCCTGAAGGTTTTAAGAGTGAAATGTGTGCAAGAATGGATGTTGATTCAGAAGACAGAGAACAAGTATTAAAAACGAATCAAGATGGGATGCTTATTACTGATAAAGTTGTGGGTCCATTGGTTTTTGTTGAGCTTGAAACCGCACAAGAGTCAAAAATTGAGGCCAAAGATATAACACTTCCTACATTGCCTGCTACCCTGCATATTTCAGATATGGAATTAATAAATGATATAGATCACGATTTAGAAGAAACATTGAAAGATATGATCATAGACAAGAGTACTCTTCACACTTTAGTTAAAGAAAATAAGATGATCTTAGAAAGGAATGCCCTAGTGCATGTTTGGCACAAATGGAAATCCAAATTTTGCAAATTCAAAATTAATATGGCGCTACACACATCTGGATCTGCAAATGTTGCTGATGAGAAAGGATTGAACAACTTTGTGCTTAACTGTGAAAAAGAACAGTTCATGGGGTCTTATTTCATATGTGGACTTTTGAGGACAAAAGTCTTTGAAGGGGAAAAGCTAAGCATAAGCATAAGAGGTGGAAATGTAGTTTGGCATGTTATGGTGACAAGTGATATCTGCTATGGAACATGGGTTAATCAATATGGTGACAATTCAACGAAAGATTTTCATCTTTTTATAGTAAAACATGAAGTTGAGCAGGGGTTTGGTGGTCAAGCTTTCTCTTTTGTTTTTGACACTTTTGATTAATGGGTTTGGGTTGTTATTTTAAACTTTTGAGGTCAAAAGTTTTATAGGAGGGAAGTATTGATACGTGTCAAAATAAGTAGAGGGACCAAAATGTAATTGTTGTATAGTGTAGGGGTTAATGGGTAGTTAGTTGGTTTGGTTAGTTAGTTGGCTATATAGTTGGGTGAGTTGTACTAGTTAGGTATCGATGAATTGAAATAAACTTCTTCTTCTTGTGTTCTTCTTTTCTCTCTTCTTTCTCTCTTTTCCTGATCACCACACATAAGGTATGGTGACAACATAAACTAAATGTATGTAGCTTGATTAACTCGGAGAATATTTTTCCATCTAACATCAATATTCCACATGCGCACATCTTAAATTTCCTTTATGCCTTAGTTCTTTTTTGTATCTTAAATTTCCTTATGCCTTAGTTCTTTTTTGTATATATATTTAATTAATCGGTGCAAGATGTTTTGTTTGTTGATGGAAAACTATATTAGTAGAAAACTAGATTAACTAAAAATAGAAAACATCAATATTGTTGTCAAAATCCAAATTAGGTGCACACATGAGAGACATAAGCATATGTTGCAGAACAAAGAACGGAATAACTGACTCGAGTCATGAAAACTTCGATCCTCATGACAACGAAGAATATGCTTGATTGTAATCTAGTTGTAGTTTGTTAGTATAATCAGTACGAAACCATATTCTTAACATAACCAAAGTTCTTAGGACTCATGAGCATCAAATATTGTAGTGCTCTAACAATCTTTTTTAGTAAGGAATTGATTCCCTAAACCAGCCCATGACAGTGCACTGGAAATTATCAAGCTAGCATCATTGTTGTGAGTGATGTAAACATTCATTTGAAGTAGTCTCAATCGCTAGAGAGACGTTACTCAAAGGCCCAAGTTTTTTAAAGCAGAATGGGAGTGAAGCATATATTAGTCACAAAGGTTAAGACGCCCCTAATAATAGAGATATCATCAACTTATAAAAGAATGTAGCAATTTTATGAAGCTTGTGAATAAAAAAGCGGGAAGATGTTTGACCGAACGTAAGTGAAGCCAACTGTGCGTAGAGTAGAAGAGAGCTTAGAAACCAAGTGTGGAAGGCACCTCGAAGAAGAGAAAACACAGTGAGGAAGGCTAAGGCAAACAAAACTAAGAGAACGTGTCATTTAAATGGTTTCTAACAAATCTCCATAAGAAGCATTGTTGACATCGATTTGACGAACATGAAACCCATGTAAAATAGTGGTTAATCAGCGGTCTGAATACAGGACATAGTGTCTTAGTGAAGTCTATACCCTCAGTTTTATAAAAAAGCCTTTTGAAACAAGCCAACAATAAAGAAATGGTCTAGGTATGGTACATGAATGAAATTTTTTTGTGTCTACATCACATTAAACCAAACTACCCATTTTTTCCGCTTAAGAAATGGTTGTGGGATTTGTCCCATGAGACGAGAAATGAATATAGAGGACATGACTAGGAAATGATTTAGGCTAATGTGTGTGGTAACAAAATACGTACCCACAATATACAATAAAGAGCAGGGGGGGGGTGAAGGGAAAGCAAAAGCAGGAGTAGAAGCAACTCAAGGATGTTTAAGGTGAATAAACAATGATGGATCAAAAGAAGTGATAGTAGTTGTGGTAGTTGAAGAAGTAGTAGGAATAACATCATGCAATAGGGAAGCAATGGTAAGGGAAGGAAGAAATCAAGAAAAAGAGTTAAGAATTACCGGCAAGGGGGGGGGGGGATTTTCGAAGGTAGAAGCATGCAAAAAAGATAACATAGTTTCATCAAGGTGAGCTAACAAAAAGTGTGTAGATGTGTGATGAGAGGACCATGTCAAAGGGAGAGAGTTTGTTTGGTCTTGTATCCATGTGAAAGAGATAAAAGAGAAATTTAAACATTTGAGGTAATTTGTAATCTAGATAAGACTCGAAAAAAGCTCACAAAGAGATGAAAGAACCAATGTTTAAGGCATGAGATAGTCAATAAGGCATGCACTAGTAGAATAGGCATTATACCAAAATTCCTAGGGAGATGAGCATGGAAGGGAGGGCGAAAGCAATTTAAAAAATATATACCTGTTTACCTTTATAGCCACTTACTTTTGTTAGATTGGCAGGATGTTGAAACATGGTAGGTGATGCTTGATTGAACAAGGGCCACACCCATTTAACTTTAACTTAGTTTAGGAGCACCATAAAAATAAAGGAAATTGGATTTTAGTAATCTCACCCATAGGTGGTTGGCCAACAATAGTTCCGCCTTCAAATATTGTTACTAGGTCCCATCTTTTTTTTAAAAAAAAAAAATTCTCCCTGGACCTCCTTTAAGAAAACCGTAACTCCGTTAAGTATTTTTCGAATTTCAAACTCATGTTTTAGGGGTTTTCATCAAACGATGATACTAGTAGATTGATTTTAAACTTACCTCGAAATGGTGCTACAAACGAAGAAAACAGTACTTCAATTCGGGTGTTTAAACTTCCAATTAATAAAAATCAAGTCGTTTGAAGCATCATTTCGAGGTAAGTTTTACATCAATCGACTCGTATACCAGTTTGGATCAAAGCCCTAAAACATCAGTTTGAAATTAAGAAAAAAAAACTAAATGGAGTTAAGTTTTTAACGGAGGTCCAGTAAGAAAATTTTCTTTAAAAGGTGAGATTGCCGGTGACAATATTTGAAGATGGGACTAGGGGTTAAGGGCCTAGGAAGAGAATTAACAAACTAGAGAAATAATCAAATAAGAAATCAAGATATAAAACCTACACTATTACATAACTAACTATAACAGTAAAAATAAAAATCTAGTCTTTATACGAAGACAAATACCCTTCAGAATTACACTTGTTTTGTCAATAACAGATTGACTTCTTCAATTCACTTAGTGGCGAATCTTGAGATATTATACGGGGTCGAAAACGTATATACCAAAAAATTTCTATACAAAAGCTACATATATAACACTACTGAGCGAAAAGTTCGAGGGGTCGGGCACCCCCAGCCCCTTCTAACCTTCGCCCATGTTCACCAAGTCTTGGATGCTGTAATCATTATTATTATATATATTCCATTTATTAACAAGAATCTTTAAAGCGTGATTGTGTTTTTGCTTAGTACAAGTATATCTTATCATGATTACACCAATCTAAACTTCTTGTCGTAATGTATAGATCCTACAAAACAAGCAAAACTGGACTGGTCAACGCGCTACAAAATAATCAAAGGAATCGCTAGAGGGATGTTGTACCAACATGAAGACTCTAGGTTAAGAATTATTCATCGGGATCTCAAAACCAGCAATATATTGTTAGATGAAGAAATGAATCCCAAAATTGCCGATTTTGGCATGGCAAGAATTGTTTGTGGAAGTCAAACACAAGGGATGACAAATAGAATTGTTGGAAGTTGTCTAACTTCCACATTGAACACATAAAACTATCTTTGTATCGTATGTTTGACACATAACACTTTTACTGCTGAAATTACTACGATTTGACCTTTTTTTTTATTTTGCATTTGTTAGTGGGTGCATGTCACCGGAGTATGCAATGCATGGTCACTTCTCAGTGAAGTCTGATGTTTTTAGTTTAGGTGTAGTGCTTCTAGAGATTATTAGCGGAAAGAAAAACACTAGGGTCTGTCAACCTGGTTACACGGACCTTCTATGCCATGTGAGTACATCCATACGCTAAATGTCATCTCATCTATTTAGTTAACTTTCTCCAACATGTTACTTTCTAGGCATGGACTATGTGGAAGAATGAAGAACCATTCAAGATACTTGACTCAAATCTAGTGGATTCAATCTCAGATAATGAAGCCTTACGTTGTATCAATATCGCCTTATTATGCGTTCAAGAAGACAATGAATTAAGACCATTAATGGATTCAGTAGTCCTAATGCTCAATAGTTATTCTATTCCACTACCTGTGCCAGAAAATCCTCCTCTTGCATCTCGGAGAGGGGTTACATACACACCATCAGAACAAATGGTGTCATATACTGTTTGGCCCGCTGATGCTTCGCTTATTACGAATGTACATCCTCGATGAATCGAGCCATTAGACTATCATAACTAAGTGTAAACATTTATAATATTTTTGAAAGTCCATACATGGATAATGCTGTGGAAAATTAGTAAACATTAAATTAGCTTCTTAAGTTTTTCTTTTTCATGTCACAGCTTATCATTTTCTTTATGTATTTTTATTTATCTTATTTATATACTCGTAGTTTCCTATTATATTTCTAATAGAATATAATTTAAAGTACCTTAATAGTTTATATACTAATTAACTCAAAATTTTATTTATTACACTTGTTTGTTAACTGTTTTGAATATATTATACTCTTATACAATTAGCAACCAAAAAACTGCCGGCTACCCAGCCATTGCGTCAACAAAAATAAACGGTCACCAAACACTTAGTGAAATTTTCAGCAGAAAATTTTCTAAGTGTAGTACATTCGACACTCCGGTTTCTCATTACGTGTTAGTTACATTATGTGTACAGGAATGACACCTAAACAGCCGAGAGCTAAGCCAACCAAGAAGGAAAAGACTAAGGAAGAAAAGATGTCAGAACTGAGGCATAATATGGTAGCATTCTTGGATCTGGTGAACAAGTTGGCGAACGATTATGGAGGAATCACGGGATTTCTACGAAGATCAAGGATTGCCTATGCTATTTCCCACGAACACACAACATACAAAACGTTGATTAAGGTGTTTTGGGAGTCGGCCTCTATTGAAACAGTAAACAACGAAGAGATTATTCAAGCAAAGATCAAGGAACTGAACATAAATGTCTCTGAAGAAACGATCAGAACAGTGCTGCAATTCAATGACAAACCTCAAGATCCGAGCACAATTTCCATAAGATGCCAACAAGGTTGTTACTTCGAATGAAATGTACGGGAGATGTCCTTGCTAGTCAACTGAACAAACCAACTCTGCCTTTGCAATACAAGTATTTCTTGCACGCTCTAATATAGTGTGTGGGTACATGAAGGGCAGGATACAATATGGCGAGTAACAGTCTGCTAGGATTGATGACGGCATTAACACTTAACAAGACGTTCAACATATCACGGGTTATCTTAGAGAACATGAAAGAGAATCTTGGGAGACGTGGACGAAGCGCAAACAAATTCTGGATGTATCCTAGATTTGTTCAGATGATCATAGATTCTCAGCTGCCTGATCTTCCTAAGGATGAGAAAGATGTGTTGAAGATTGATGTGATGAAGGAGCACTCGTTGACAGTGTTCAAGAGAATAATTTCATGTGAGATTTAATTGCTATATGCCTATATCCAAGACTAATATCAAATACAAATAAAATTAACATACAAAACGTACAAACTGAAGGAAAAGTCAAAAAAACGCGGTGGCATTTTCGTAAATATTTGGTCTTCAAAATTACTCTACAGGGTTATTTGTAGAATGATTTTGGTCTTGTAGAGTAATTTTGTAAAATGTTCTTGTAGAGTAATTTTGTAAATTGTTTTGTAGAGTAATTTTGTAAATGATCTGTAGAGTAATTTTGTTAGCATTTAGTTATGTGGTTTAGCTTTATGGTTTAGTTTTTAGCTTTTAGTTTTGGGAAGGGGTTAGGTTTTTTTTTTTGGGGGGGAGGGGAATAGGTTTTTTTAGGTTTTTGGGGGGGGGGTGGGGCGGGGAGTTAGGTTTTTTTTTTATCAAAATTATTACTCTATAATAATATTTTACAAAATTACTATACAAAATTAAAATTACTCTACAAGAACATTTTACAAAATTACTCTACAAGACCAAAATCACTCTACAAATGATCTTGTAGAGTAATTTTGATAATTACCCTACGATCAAATATTTACGAAAATGCCACCACGTTTTTTGTCTTTTCCTTCAATTTGTACGTTTTGTATGTTAAGTTTATTTGTACCTGAACTTTACTCCATATCCAATCAAATAATTTCATGTAATATTTGATGTTTTTGAAACCAATCAAGGTTTATGTGGATCTAACTCGCCCTCATATGAATTGAAATTTATTTGAAGTGCACGAGAGGTTTGAAGCCATTTGCACATGTCATGTAGGTTAGCTCTACGCAAAGCGCGAGAACTCTACTAGTTATATATAAATTCATTTAATAAAAAATAATAGATGGTAGAATATTATATTCATATAGTTTTAACCGGATAGTTTAATGTTAATTATTCATCGGTCTAACCTATTAAACCCACAAAAAAATTAAAAAACAGAAAAAATAAAACATGGTGCAACCCACCAAACTAGGTTACTGTTCATCCAGGGACCGCTAAACTATCCAATCGTACACAAACAAACAGTTTACAAGTGCCCAATCAGGTCGGCCATGTTCGTTGGTCACGCTTTAACGAGCCGATCCTATTCGTTAATCTCCATTTGTGGATCTATATTTTTTTAATGGTGTCACTATTTGAAAATGTATCCCAAATGTTTCATGTGTCACTAGTGTACCAAACATGGATCAAAAGTTATATAACATGCATAAAATTCCCATGAAATGAAACACTAGTACATATTTGCTCCTAGCCATAAGCATTAAGTCAAAGAGACATATGGACTAAATGCAAAAGGGTCCTTATATTGTTTAGCGTTTAGACAATTTATCCACAACCACTTGATTGAAAAAAATACAAACGTCTCGATAAGCCGATGATCGACAAAAGAAACGCCATACACTTAGGCGTGGTGATTACTAGTTACAAAGCTCGATCTTAAGCTACACTGAAGGAAGCAGTAGAGCCCTCGACGTATTTCCTTGCTCCTTTAAACCATCTTTTGTCACCCGCTTGTGCCTTGCAAATGTAAAGTTTTCCGTCTGAAACGGTGGCACTGATCAACTGGTGTTTGCCCCCCTCGTCTCCGTCAGCGGTCCTTGTTAACACCGACAAAAAGTAGTATTGTTTTCCATCCACAACCGGGGTCGAAACCTCCAATATGTTTGCGGTTGCGACTGCATCTTGCTCAAATCCTCCCTAAACACATAAACATGTTGCAACGAAATGTGTTTAACGTTGTTATTAGCAAGTCAAACAAGTAAAATTTAGAAAACATGTTTATAACGTCATTTTGACACCCTCGAAACATTACTTGTGCTGTATAACGCCTTGTATATACGATTTTATATGACAATAGCCGTTTTAAAATGAGGTGAAGCTGTTACCTCAGATGCGGTTTTGCCAAAGTAAGCTTGCTTCCCGAGCAAGTAATCAACCTGAAACACGATACGTTTATGCACTGCTTAGTCAATCACAATATCGTTATAAAATACATTTTTATCAACCTGTAGCAATGTTTTTAAACAATAATAACAGGATACTTTGCAAATATGGTAGATTAAACAAAGGTATAATGTGACACAGCTATTAGAGTTATGTGCTATACAATATCAAGTATTTAATATTCGTTTTTATGTGTTATTTACATAACCAATAGTCATGTGACCTGAAACGAGTGACACGTGCAAAAAAAATTATCCTAGGCCCATCACTATGTAAGAGTGCGCATAACTTTTTTTCTTGACACTAAACACTCATTTTCTCTTTTCTTTAATTAATAATATTTTTCTGTACCTTTATCGTAACTTTTCTTTGCCCTCCACTTACAAACACTTGCAAAGTATATTAAAATATTATAAAGGATGAACAGTGTCTCATCAAATATATAGATTAACAGTAACATTTTCTCTTTGCTAAAAGCGAAACCACTTGTAACCACTTTTTTATAACATAAAAACCACATTCACAGAATTTGACAGAAGGGATGTGAATGCTCTTGGAGCGTGTTTATACCTTGGAGAGGAACTCCTCAGGGGCACCATAGTCGGTGATCGCTTTCTTATCGGTAGGTGTAACCATGACTGCAAGATTGCTAGTGGTGTCAAAGTTGTCTTCATATCTAAGCACCTGACCGGGATACTCAACCTCCTTGCTAGGGTTCCACTTCGCCGGAATCGACAACTTGAATCCCGGACCAGCATATTGCGAAAACTCCGTCGACTTCTGCTTCCCGAACACATTCGCTAAATTCACACAAATCCATCACCCATTTCAATCCACAACATTTAATACTAAATACTGCACGAGCATTGTAAGCAGCAGACTAGCCTTAAAAAATACATTAAATACGTGACAGGGTATTGCAAGCTGTGAGTGGCCTTAAAAAGTACGTGACGGGTACCTAGGTACAATGGCTTAAAAGTGGCCTTAAAAAATACTGTAAGTAGCAGAGTGGCCTTTGGCCTAAAAAAAATAAGTGGCGGAGTACTATATAAAGTATTTAAAAAATACGTGGCGGAGTATTGTAAGTAGCAGAGTGGCCTTAAAAATACGTGGTGGAGTATTGTTACTCACCTGCTTCACCATAGGCGGCATCTGCTGGGGACACCTTGGAGCCAACAGCAGCTGCTCCGATCAGAACAGTGAGAGCCAAACGGCGAGAGATGGCTGCGTCATTGGTTGCAGTTTCTTCACGTTTCTGTGATCGGATGATGAGCTGGTTGGGCTTGATCGGAGCCGGCAGGCGAGATGAAGATGACTGTAATGATGATGATCTGGTGGGGTTGAGAGTGCGTGGAAGCATGAGGCAGCAGCCATTGTTGGATGTTGTGGTGGTGGTGAGAAACTGAGAATGATTGCAGAAGTGGGAGTGAGGGTGATGAAGAAATTAAGAGAAAGGATTGGTTGGAATGAGATGAGGAGGATGAGATTGAGGGGGTATTGGATAAGGGTTTGATGGCTGAATTGGATGCCAGCTGGACATAGGTGATCTTCTACTTCAGCCAGATTGGCAATGTGGGGTCCATCGGCAGTGTGTTTAACAGAAGCAACTAGTTGGGTTTTCTGGTGGGTTATACCCGTTTAGTAATAGATCAAAGTAAGTTTAAGTTAAAATGGGCCAGGCCCAATAGGTCATTACTGACTTTCTCATGTTTTCATTTTTTAAGTGTATTTTTGGAAAAGACTGGTTTTCTTGTTTCTAAGTTCTAACCCAAAACGACGCTTTTTACACTTAACTAATGGAGTTTCAAGTGCGTTTGCAATGGGAATTTGGTCCGTATTAGTTTGGTTTGTTATGGTATATGTATGGTATCTATATTCGTTATAGCAACCGAAAGAGAAAACTCAAAACACAAAGTCAGGACATGTCCACAAATATATTAACAAGTATTTTACATCGATCGAAAACCATCAAAACGTACACCGGTTTTGATAATACTAATATTGTACCGATATATTTTGGTAGGAATCAGTTTGGTTCGTGTACCAGCACTTAGGTTTGTAAATGAATGAACGTTCAGCGAAGAGTTCGTTTAATAAATGAACAAACACAAAAACAAGAAATTTTGTTTGATAAACTAAACAAACGAACATGAACAGATGTTACGTTCGTTTTTTTTTTTCGTGAACATTTAGTAATGTGTTCATTTATTTTAAGGTTTATTAACGAGTCAAGATTTACAATGAAGACTTCATTTGGATATCATAAGAAAGATATTTTTCTGTTTTTTTTTTTCGAACGGAACTGTCAATGGTAATTTCGGTTACTAAATTATGAATCTTCAGTCAACAAGTTTGGAATAACATACTTAGCATTTGATCAACAAGTTTGGAAAGGTTTCAAAACGTAGCTAAATCCTCTTTGACTAAGTCCACTAACACTTGGATTTTTTACATAATTGATAAATCTATAGTTACATGACAGTTTACTACACTTACAGATTCCCCCTTAACTGTTGCTATCAATTATGTGTCACACATGAGTCACGAGGTACTGCATTTACACAACCACAACGACTTCACCAGATCTGCCACCGCTGCATGATTCCTCTCACCATCACTCAACGACGTTCCCGTGAACGAAGACTACCCGCCTCCAGGTCAAGCTAACGTTAAATTAAAAAAAAAGAACTTGTAGAGTGAGCGCCAACGCCTTCAAAATATAAGGTTTCAGCTAGTTTGAGCCGGAAATCAATGGGCCACGGTGGTGTGATTTCGTTTCACTTTAGTTGGGAATCGGAGGTTATGAGTGTGAGTTAATGGAGAATTTGAGCATTTAAGGGGATTGGGTGCAGGTTTTGAGAACATCATAGATTGCATGGGAAAAGGTGAAGATGATAGGTGGGAAATATCAAAAATCAAAATAGAAAAAAGGTAAAACGTTTAAATTGCCCCGAGTTATCGTTAAATTTAAATAAGTTAGCGAATTAGATGGAAATGACAATAAAACACAAAGTTGAGGACTTAAATGCACAAAAAGTCATTTTGGATGAAAAAAGAAATATGACCAAACACAATTATGACATTTTACTCCCAGTATTAAGTAATCATGGTGATAATTATGAGGTTTAAATTAAAATATTATTCTATAAAATATTACCAAATTAAATCAAACTTTAACTTTCACTAGTGTCACCTTCGTCACTAGTCACCTCGCCATCGCCTTGTGCCGAGGTTCTAATTTCGGTGGATACCGTTTCTTGGGTGTTCTCGTGAGTTGATTTTGAAGGAGTTCGATTTCAAGGGTATTTCATTTCTTGGATCGGCTTCTTCCTAAAACGATTTTAATCTTCAAAATGACAAGAGCCTTTGGTAGTGATACCATCGTTGCCCCAGAATTACAATTGATATTGAAAACTTGAATGAAACAAGAATAAGATTAAGTTGAAATGAATTTATGTTGAATCTTATACTTGTTTCGTTCAAGTTTGATATTGTGATTCTGAGCCAACAATTTTCATATTACAACTTAAATAATAGTTACCTTTCAACCATTACACATACCTTTTGTCTTCTGTTAGTATTCTGTGTCAAGTGTATATGAATTGAGTAATTGTAAAACTAATTTAATAAATTGAGTAATTGTAAAACTAATATAATGAATTAACGCCATATGGAGTTGAAGGTAAAAATCTAAAGATATTTTTCAAAATTTTATGCCTGAATCGTAATTTTGCCTTATCATCGTTTGTCAAGAACATCCGATCATTGGTATCCTGAATGTTAGAGGCAACAATTTCGAACCCTTTACATGAAAACAGGTCAAACTGGTATTCATACAAGTAGCCAAAAATGGAACCCGTAAAATGGGTTGAACGGACCCAAAACGGTGCAATGTGCATGTATTCAAATGCCTACATTTATTTACGAGTTTGGACACCAATATCACACTAAACACTATTAGTGGTTAAAAAAATTGTCAGTGCCTACTCATAATAATTATATTTATAATTTGCTAATTGGCTAGCATCAAATGAATTTGTTAGATGTGTTTATAGTGGCAAGAAACACAACCTTGCTATTTCGTTGAAATTATGGAACGATAGCCAGGTATCGTTATCTATTTCAACGGCAGATCCAAGTGTTTTGGTGGGTGGGTGGGTGGGTGGGTGGGCGAGCGCACCATTTGAAAAAAGAGTTTAGTGTATTTTTTAGGCAAAAAACCTAACCGCACTCCTTAAAAATATGGTTGAACCCCTTATCCGTACCCCCAACAAATAGTTCCCGAGTCTGCTATCGTCTATCTTTGAACCTTTGCTATGCGTATGAGTCATTGTTAATCACGGGGAGAACTATTGGGTGCAAGACGGGTATGATCTACTCGGCGGAATCATTTGAGGGGCAGATGATGGTGATGGCAACTAACTAGAAGTCAATGTTTGGACAAAGAGGTTCAAGAGTCAAGTAACATACGGGGTGAGTGAATGATATTCAATCTATTACCCTTGGTTTCCTCCATCAGTTTTAGTGTATAGTCAAAGTGTAACATCATCATATAATAGTCTCCTTCCTATAATCACTCCTGTACATGGGTTTATATATGGCCCCACTTATGTTAATTTATTCAATCAAGATCAACAAAATCAATTGTTTATAACCAGTTGACAGATTTTTTTTTACCAAGTTCATAAGGGTAGTAATACACCTTAGCTAAAATATAATATATGCAGTCCTTATGCCACACATGTGTTATTTTTTATAATTTTTTTACCACACATATTATTTTTTAGAGTAAATTACATGGTTTGTCCTTTAACTTTACACTAACTTGCATCGTGTGTCCTTTATCTTTAAAAATTACACCAAGTGTCCTTTATTTAAAACTTTTGCACACCGCATGTCCTTTATACCAACCTCCATCCATTTTCAGGGTTTAAAACCAATCAGGTGCCCCTTACATAAAGGGCAAAGCTGTCGTTTTATCATTTTCTATATGAGATTTTATATTTCACATATGTAAACTAGTTTTTTTACATATATGTAATCACTTATAACGCGTATATATAATTTGGTTATTACACAAATGTAAATTACTTTTAACATGTATCGAATCATAAAAAAACATAAATAAATGATAAAAATATCACACACACACACATATATAATGATTGTTTATTAACAGTTTTGAAAGTTAGTTTAAATGAGAAAACTAAAAAACTACAAAATAGCCTAAAAACATACCAACTTTTTTACAATTATTTATTAAATTTCGCTATTTTTGTTATATAAAAAAAGTTAATAAATAAATAAATACTACACATGTGTATTACTACGAAAAAACCTAAACCCCTAACCCAACCCCCCCCCCCAAAAAAAAAAAACCTAAATTGCATGTACAACATATACATATAATGCATATGTGCATTGCTAATTTTTTATTTATTTTTAAAAAAAGTTTATTAATACATTAAAAATAGCGATTTTTAATAAAAAAATTGTAAAAAACAAAATTTGGTGTGTTTTTTAGGCTTTTTTGTAGTTTTTTAGTTTTCTCATTTATATCTAATTCTCATTATCCTCTCCCTATATATATATATATATATATATATATATATATATATAAATAATGAGATGTTTTTTTAACGACAACACACGTAAATTAATGACAAAATAACATTTTGCCCCTCATGTGAGGGCACATGATTGGTTTAAACTATGAAAATGGATGTATGTTAGTATAAAGGACATGCGGTGTACAAAAGTTTCAAATAAAGGACACTTGGTGTAATTCTAAAGATAAAAGACATACGATGCAAGTTGGTGTAAAGTTAAAGGACAAATCGTGTAATTTACCCATTTTTTTTTACCATAGGCAAGGCCATAGCAACATCAATACTAAGTTACTAATACCTAGTTGCAACATTATTCAAGGTACCCTTGCAACATCTATGGTGATAGTCTACTAAGACAATGTAATTTCAAACGAAAATAAGAACAATTATAAAACAATAATCATGAATTTATCATCACATTTACCCCAAAAATTAAATTCTAGATGAAGATATCACTTACCAAGCCTTCTTCCTTAACTTGGAAGGATAGATGAACTTTAATATGTTATTTTAATTTTATCCTAATTTTTTTAACGGCCAACAAATCAATCCCAAATATCTTTCGGGGCGCCCACTGGACAAACGGGGTACTCCGAGAGTAACCCGAGTCATCCACCACCACTTCCGGGGAAAACCTGGTGACCCACCCGTCCGTAGGCACGATGATAAAATTACCGGTAAAACCCGCTTGGCTCAAGGATCGAACCCAGTCGGAAAAACCTGGTAACCCACCCGCCCATAGGCACGACGATGAAATTACCGGTAAAACCCGTTTGGCTCAAGGATCGAACCCAGGTTTCCCTGGTCTGCTATCATTGCCCTCACTTCTTTTTGTACCAAGTGGGAATTGAACTTGAGTCTTCACAAAAGAACTCAAGTTCTCTTACCACTTGAGCTAATTAATGCTCTCGATGTTAAAATAAAAAAGAGTTAATTACTGTTTTCGTCCCTGTGGTTTGTCAAAAATCACTATTTCAGTCATTAGTTTATAAATTGCGATTTCAGTCCCTGTGATTTCACTTTCGTAACCATTTTAGTCTTGCGGTTTCACTTTCGTAACCACTTCAATCCATTTATTATGTAAGTACAGGGACTGAAACAGTTTGAGGTGGACTGAAATGGTTACGAATGTGAAAGCCACAGGGATGAAATCGTAATTTTTAAACTAATGGACTGAAATAGTAATTTTTGACAAACCATATGGACAAAAACAATAATTAACTCAATAAAAAATAAAAACAACTAACTAATGCTCTCTACTTTGACCATTTTAAGTTATGTATTCCCATCTGACAATCTTAACCCCTCAAGTATCTAATGGTTATAACTTAAAAGTTGGGTTTAAGAGGTGTTCATTAATATTTATTTGAGTAAACTTTGTTTAGCTCCTGTGGTTTGGTTCAACTTTAATGGTTTTGCCCCAATCCTTTAAAAATAGCAATTTTCCTCTAATAGTTTAGTATGTTTTTTCTATTTTGCTCCCCGCCTCTAACTACATCCAAATTGTTTGTTAACTGTAAGGGTATTTTGGTAACTTCAAGTATAAAACTAAGGGTATTTTGGTACAAGAAAATATTTTATATTATAAATAATAAAATATTATATAAAGACATAACAAAACACATTCAGTAATTCTCTTCTCTCTCTATATTCTCTCTAGCTTCTCTTCTCCATCATCAAGAAGCACCACACCAACATCATCAGCCACCACTCCCACCCACTCCAAACGACCTGCCGACCACCGCAACCACCACTGCCACCCCACCCTAACCCCGCACCAGCCTTGTCACTCCAAACGGGCGTCAACCAACAATCTGCAAGATCATATCACCGCCCCTACAGTTTCCGGCGTTTCAAGGCCTGAAAAATCGTGGTGGCTTAGGCGATTCCGGGTAAAAGGGGGTCAGATGTGGTGGTTTTGGCGGCTGAACCCTAGATCTGCTTAGGGTTCAAGCCAAGGTAGATTTAGTTGTGGGTGTTTTCGATTTTCGCGAGTTGTGGGGGATTGGGGGTTTGTGTCGGTAAGAAAAAGAGAAACAAAGTGATGATGGTGGCAAGCTGTGATGGCAGGTGTTGTGATTTTGAGGTTCAAAACTTTGGGTTATTGTTTTTTGAGGGTGAATATTGAATAGATTTGAAGTTAGGCTAAGTTCTCGTCCAATCGCTTCCGATTCCGGCGAGGCCGCTGGTTACGACGGCGGAGATGGTGGTGGACCGTAGTTGGGATGGATGGTGGTGGTGATGTAGAAGAAAGAGAGAAGAGATAGTTTTTTTTTTATAAAATAGTTACATTTATAAGTATTGGAATTAATAACAAATAATTTAATACTTCCATTTATAAAATTACTGAAATACCCTTACAGTTAACAAACAATTTGGATAGAGTTAGAGGCGGGGACAAAATGGAAAAAATATACTAAACTATTGGAGGAAAATGGCTATTTTTAAAGAATTTTGGGCAAAACCGTTAAAGTGATCAAACCAAGGGAGCAAAACGGAAGTTTACTCTATTTATTTTAACCATATCATAAATAAACTTTAACCCTTAATATTATTAAACAAATCATGTTTAAATGGCATAATCAATCTAAATAAAACACTATATCACTATTTAATATATTTCCTTGGATATTAATTAAGTTGGGATGTTACAAACATATGTCAAATTTAAAATAAATTTGGAATGAAAACAAATGGTTGCTTTCTCCTGTTCCAAGAGAAACTAAAATAATTTGTTATATTTGTCTAGTGGTGTTTAAAGCCAGATATAAAGGGAAAAATAGATAATTTAGATTTTGGAGAGCATATTATAGCAGACCTTTTTGGTTGATGTACAATGTGATTGTGGGATCGATAGTAGAGGTCCACATGAAGTTTTGATTATTCTTTTTTGAAAAATGTCACAGAATAGTAACCAAGTTTTAAAAGTGTTCTAATTAGGTCACTCGTATCGTTTTTGTCCCATTTAGATAATTTAACATTCAAATCGAGTCATGTCCTTTTTCCCATGTGTCAAGAGAAAAATGAAGCATAAGATGCTAGGGTCGGATTATATTAACATATGAAATTTTATTTATTAAAAATAAAAACACTTTAATTACATTGAAAATTGAAAAAACAAGTTAAAATCCACGTCATCACTGGACGTTAGCATCAAATGAAATGGAAAAAAGAAACAAAAATTCACATCAGGTTACCTATGAAATGGATGAAAAAACCCTTAATTTTAATAAAAAATGAATGTTTAGTGACTTATTAGAACACTTTTGAAACTTGAGTGACCTAATTGAAACACGTTTAAAACTTGGTTACTATTCTACAAAGTTACCCTTCTTTTTTATAAGTCTAGCTAAAACATTTTTTTAAACGACAAAGATATACTTACAAACCTTAACACAAAAATTACTTGATGATACATTCTTGAGTGGTTATATATATACAATTAAATTCACATCTTTGATCATCAAGCAACTAAATATTAAAGCTAGAGAGAAAAGTTCAAACCTTCAAATACTTGTAAGTTGTAACTATTGTACATTGGTGATCCATTCGGTTTATTTATCCCTTGTCTACTTATTTTATTCGCAAATATTCATTTTAGTTAAAAAAAATCTAAAAATGTTATCTAGATATTAAAAAAACTCATTCAACCCTCTTGATTCTTGCAAAGTTTAAAAGAGAAGACTGGTGGTAATGACGACCACTGACAACTCGTGATAGTGAGTAGTGGTAGTTGGTGTCTTGGTGATGACAACAAACGAAAAACAGTGGACAATGGTGGTATGCAACGATGGTTTAGGAAAGTCTTAAAAACATTAGAAAAGACTATAAAACACTTGGTGACCATGTAAAGAAAATATGGAAAATAATATCATGATATTTTCCAAATTACACCTACAAAAGTTTTTTTATATATAAAAACAAATTGTAGAAAACACACTTTCACTTTTCCTTAAATAGCCAAAATTTTACTTACTTTTCTTTTCTTATTAATTTGACCACCATCTTTGACAATATTCTACTAATCCCATTATCTTAAAAAAACACCTTTTAAAGTACACATTTTTAATCAAAATACTCATTAGACAACACATTTAGTTACCACTTTCTTGACACAAAAAGTTAAAATGATAACCCACAAACTTAAAATGAAAGTAATCCAAGTGCTCCTCAACCAACATTAATGATTAATCAAAGATAAGATTAATTCAAGATAGAAAACAAAATAAAAAAAAATAAAAATCAACCCAACCAAAATAATAACATTAAATTACCAAATATCTCCCATTACTAACAATATATTTAAAACAAAAATATAATAAATGCCAACTACCATTAATACTTTAAAAACAAAAGTTAATTAGCAAGGTAACAAAAAGTGATGACTCATATAGTTGTGGCACCTATGCCTCTAGTGCATAGATATTTGTATCTATATTTTCTCAAATTCTTGGCCCACTTTCCTCACCTCTCTCTACCTTCAAACTCCTTTTTTTGCTTCAGATTGTCTTTCGGTGGCTTTGTATGTACTCCTCCGTTACTCCCTGATCGATTCTTGTAAAATTTAAGCAGAATTTCATCTGGGTATTTCGATTCTCGTTCAACTGTAAGTGGGTTTCAATTCTTGTAGCACATTTTCATTTTTTGCATCACTACTTAAAGATCTTGATTCTTGAATACATTTGACAAAACCCTTGAGTTAAAGATGTAATTGCATTGTTATAAATGTATAATAAATGTATAATTTAAGTCATATTGTGTTGGGATTCTTTCAATTTTGCATTTTTGTTGTTAATCACTTGAATTTGAATCAGGGTTTGTGTTTTGTTGTAAACCCTAGTCATTAGATTTTTTTTTTATTATTTGCTTAATTGCATAAAATTAAACAATTGGAGTTTTAAATTTTAATCTAGTGATATGATAAATTAATGTGGATTTTTTTTTTTTTGGAATTTATAGGAGATGGAGTAGCAGAAATTAGAGAGTAGATAACTTCGAGTGTTACGATTATCGTTCGACATGTCGAAATTAGATACGGAATTGTCGAAGGGTACTTCATTTATGGGTCTTCAGCTATGGGTAGTGATCTGCTTTTGTGTTGGTGTGTTTCTCTGTATGTTTATATGTCTATTAGTAATGTGGGTGACATGCCAAAGGAAATATAGCAGAAGAACTAAATACCCTCTTTCCCAAATACCGAACGTATCGAAAGATATCAGAGTTGATAGCGTTGGAGGCCCGGGCCCGCATAACTATATTGCACATCCATCGGCAGCCAGTACTAATGAACCGAATGCTAATAAGAGTTTAGGAAAGATGATGTTTCAACTCGGAGTGAACAAATCTGGCGACGCTGATAATGCAAGTCAAAGCAGTTCGATGTATGAACGGGGATGCAAGTCGCAATCTGGGGAAGAAGGAACTTCCGCAAGTTTGTGGAAGCAAAATTCAGTGTCTCGGGGAGCAATGGGATCTCCGTTCGTTGGGTTACCCGAAACATCACATTTAGGGTGGGGCCATTGGTTTACTTTGAGAGATTTGGAGGAAGCGACGCGTAGATTCTCGAAAGAAAATGTGGTTGGGGAGGGTGGATATGGGGTGGTATATAAGGGCACATTGATTAATGGGACGGTGGTAGCAGTGAAGAAGCTACTTAACAATTTGTGAGTTTAATTTCCGCTCATGAATATGTCGTTTTGTTAATATTGAGGTTTTATCGTCATCTTATAATCTTATTGTGTGGCATTATGCATAGGGGACAGGCAGAGAAAGAATTTAGAGTTGAGGTGGAGGCTATAGGGCATGTCCGACACAAGAATCTTGTTCGGCTTCTTGGGTATTGCATAGAAGGAACCCATAGGTGCATTTCTATCTATAGTTAGAACATTATGTGCTAATTTTATATGGGCTAGCATGGTTCATGTTGGGTTGACCCACAAACACATTTTGTCCATTTTATAGTTTTTTTTTTCTAAGAAACAAAAAACGTTGGAAGAGAAAAGAAAGAACTAGACGAGCAAGCTGCGCTTCTACTTGCTGAGAGAAAGATGAAGGTCATGGGGGCGCCTGTTGCGCCTTCCGAATCTGAAATTGATTTTTTTTTTTTTGTGTAGATAGCTAACGCTCAAATTTTGACTACAAAAACGATACTATTACAATAATAGTCTAGATCTTTGAATTACAACTATTAGCAGGTTGCATGCACTAAAATTATATATTGGCCAACTTTCAAATTTCAGCCCGTCCGCCCATTGGAACCGTTTGAGACAAAATACAACCCAAGTCTATCATTTCATAAGTAAATGGGTCGATAGTGTCACTCTACTATCGACTAATAATTCATGTTTTATTTGATAACTTAGGATGCTCGTGTATGAATATGTGGACAACGGAAACTTGGAACAATGGCTTCATGGAGATACTCGGGAAAGTGGCGTGCTTACATGGGAAGCGCGCATGAAAGTCCTTCTTGGTATAGCAAAAGCGTAAGTGAATCTTCTATGCTACAAGTTTCATAGATTTAAAAGATTTCTGTTACTAGTAATTAGAAGTTTTTGGTACTGATTTTGCAGGCTTGCATACTTACATGAGGCTATAGAACCAAAGGTTGTGCATCGAGACATTAAATCTAGCAATATTTTAATCGACCACGACTTTAACGGCAAGCTTTCTGATTTCGGATTGGCCAAGCTTTTGGATTCAGGCGAAAGTCACATAAATACCAGAGTTATGGGGACGTTTGGGTATGATATCAGTTTCTTGTCAAACGTCTGTACCCCAGAATATTGTGGTCGAGTATTGTAAAAAAAAAGTATGTTGTAATATGCAGGTATGTGGCCCTGAATATGCTAACACCGGCATGTTGAATGAACGGAGTGATATTTATAGTTTTGGTGTGCTCCTTCTGGAAGCAGTAACTGGACGGGATCCAGTGGATTACAATCGTGTTGCTAATGAGGTACTAATGGGCACTAATAATCTAATGCTTAGTTTCTGTTTGACCCGTTAGAGATGAAACGTATCCCGAGTTGATCAATTGATTGCTAAATGTGTCAATATGTCAGCTCAACATACAAGAGTGATGGGATGATTTGTTGTTTTTTGAACTTACGGCAGGTCAATCTTGTCGAGTGGCTGAAAATGATGGTGGGAAATAGAAACGCGGAGGAAGTTGTTGACCCCAATCTTGACCTAAAACCCTCTACACATGCACTAAAGCGTGCACTTCTGGTGGCACTCAGGTGCGTTGATCCCGTCTCTGAGAAACGGCCTAAAATGAGTCAGGTTGTGAGAATGCTTGATACCGATTTCCCATATCGTGAGGTACTACTTGCCTTTATTTTTTGTAGTAATTAATTAATTATCAGTTTTTATCAGAGGTGGCAATATTGTTCGGTACCGATTTCCCATATCGTGAGGTACTATGGGTTGGGTTGGGTTTGACCCGAGGTACAAGATTGCCAAAATCGTCCCTGAGTTAACGAAATTGCCAAAATCGTCCCTGAGTTAACGATACATTTTAACCAAGTTAGTGATTTGGATGAAAATGGCAACAAAAATGAACAACTGGTTACAGAAAAATTCTTATTTTGGATGTAACAAGCAAAAGCCCAAACCTTAGGGGCGATTTTGGCATTTTACTCTTGTGTAAGCCATGTTATAAAAGTTTTGTTTTAAAAATCTCCATGAATGGGAAAAGTACCTTTCCATTGAACAATGGATGCTTAAAAGACAAAAGTACCCTCAGGAAAATACAAAATGGTAATCCAATGTTTAACATGTTTTGAAAACAGGAACGAAGGAACAGGAGGAGCCGCACCGCCAGCATGGACGGTGAATCCATCAGCGGTTCTGCTGACATGGAACATCCGGCTCTCTAATCAGATATCTGACTGGATCCCTTGAACATAAGTAACCATAACTATTGACGGGTCGGAATCATTCTTGGTAGATTACTAGCAGGAGTGGGTGGTCTATGGTGGGGTGTAGGTAAAACCGAAATCTTGATTGTTGTAAATCACAAAACAAGAGTGAACGAGGGACATGGTTTGTTTTATTTTTGTTAATAATCTTGATTAATGAAGTTGTTGGTTCTCTTATTCTTCTAATTTTGGTTGGCTGGACAACCTTTAGTGTTGGTAATAGTCATATGTAATAGACAAATCTTGATGTTTATGTGTGACCTATTTAATATACAAATATTTTGTTCTATGAGTTATCATGAATGTGAAAACCCGGCGTACACCGCTTCCACTGGTGCACAGGGTTTGCGGGTCAACTTGGGCTTGACGTATGCGTGCTGACCCTTTATTTTTTGCGAGAGGCTGTTTTCACGACTCAAACCAGTAACCTTCGGATCGCATGCAAGCAACCTTACATTACTCTTAAGGTTCTCTAAGGTTCACTTATCATCAGTGGTGAAGCTTGCCTTCGAAAACCGGGAGGGCGAAAACGTATATACCCAAAAATTTCTATAGAACTGGGGGGGCGAAAATGTACATAGCCAAAAAATTCTATACGAAAACTACATATATAACACTACTGAGCGAAAAATTCGGGGGGGGGGGCCCCGCCCCACTTATCCTGCGCCACTGCTTATCATACAACATGAATGTTACATAGCCAAAAAATTCTATACGAAAACTACATATATAACACTACTGAGCGAAAAATTCGGGGGGGAGGGCGGGCGCCCCTTCCCGCCCCACTTATCCTGCGCCACTGCTTATCATACAACATGAATGTTCCAAAATCAGTCAGAAAAGCATGTCAGTACCATAATTTGTCAGTGTCCGCTCCTATTATATTTACTGTTAAACAGAAAGGTCGATGGTTTTTCACTTCTAATCCCTCAAACTTTTGACACGAAACACTATTAACCCTCGCGTCTAAGTTGTAGATTCATTTCTAACTTTTGGTAATTGACAACTTTGACCCTCCAATCTTTCTACCAATAACTTGACACCACCTAAATTTTGGTAATTGACAACTATAACCCTCTAACCTTTTCTACTTAATAACTTGGCACCTCCTTTTGTTTAAATTGCTTTTACGACTTTACACCGCAACGTGCGCCACATTGTTATATGTTAGTTATCCATGCTAACCACATTAATGTTTAAATAACTTTTACGACTTTACACCACTGTCTAAATTACTTTTACGACTTTACACCGTAACGTCCGAGACATACTCTTTTTTTTATCTCTGTCTAATGACGTTAATGCAAAATTGTAAGTGTATAACAAGTAAAAACGCGTAATGTGACATGCACAACACGTTAATGTCATCACGTTATGTTGTAACGAAGTCACAAACGCGATGTTGCAGTTACAGCCCGCAGCACATGTCAAAATTCTAGTTGAACAAAAATTAAGTCAAGAAAAAAGGGTCAAACACCAAGCTGCATATAAGATAAACAAAGCCTGAAGCCTCAAAAGCCAGCAATTATAAACTCAACACAACTGGCTGTATAAATGATTTTCACAATTCAATTCACCCTGTAACCAAAACAAGTCTCCACAACAACAAAAAAAAACATGTTTTTTTTTTCTTGTTACACGTGTAACATCTAAGGCTGATGGTAGGAGCCACTTGTTTGTTCCTGTTGTGTATCGTTTGGCTGTAATAAGACGGGAATATCCAAACTATTTCCTTCGGTATCAGGCGCAATTTCCCTAACATCAGCTATTCTTGCTTCTGTTGCTTCTATATCATTCCATTCACCGTCGTTAACTGGACGGATTCCTGTTTGATCTACAGATGGAATGTTTCTAGAATCACTAAGGCATGCTTTATCCACGTTATCTTCAGATGGATGCACGTGTTTGGTTAGAGGTTGAGTGTCGCCAGCAGAGCAAGATTCTCTCTCTCCTCCATCACTTGCTTAGTATTTTCCTCCTGCCTGCTAACATAACAAACCCGCCACATCAGCAACTAACACGAGGCTACAATATTGGTGGCAATTTTGACCCGTTTATTGATAAATTATGTTTAGAACAAATAGCTAGAAACGAAACGGGTATGAGCTGAAAGGGTTCAAAGTCGGCCAACGTGTCTTTAATGCATAAGACCTCCAAAATCATTTTGGTAACCAAAAACTAGACTATTATATAAAACAAGAGTAAAGGACACAGATGGTCCTTGTGGTTTACCGAAATTTTGGATTTGGTCCCTGCAAAAAGTATACAGAGGGTCCCTATGGTTTGCACTTTGTAACACATTTAGTCCCTAGCCACACATCTAAAAGTTTAAGCAGGTCCAAGTTAGAGACAAAGCGTTACAAAGTGCAAATCACAGGGACCATCCATGTACTTTTGGAAAAAGCTGAGGATGAAATGTGTTACAAAGTGCAAACCACAAGGACCATCCATGTACTTTTAGAAAGCTAGGGACCAAATCCAAAACTTTAGCAAACCAGGGACCATCCGTGTATTTTACTCTAAAAACAATATATTTTTGTAATCATATTTGACACACTAATTGTTTATTTAAAAACCTAGACTACTATTTCTTGTTATCAGATTTGACACACCGATGTAAAATTGACCTGTTTTGACCGAAATCCGTTTCGAACATTTAAGCAGGGTAGTGAGATGTGGTTAATTTAGCTACACGGACCTTTGAAGTTGTAATTGTAGAATATTAATATATGCCAAAAGCTCTTGATTTTCCTTTCTTGCAGCGCTTTCTTTTTCTGTTGCCTCCTTTAGTGCAGCCTCGGCCTCTGCATCTTTAGCCCTAACTTTCTCCTCAGCCCTGACAACAGCTCCTTCTAAAATGACTACACGTTCTCTAGCTTTTGCGAGCTCGGATCGCCATAAAAGCGCTTCTTGATGAGATGAGTCCCGTTGCTTCGTAAGTTGCTCTATTTCTTTACTTAAGGCCGCCACCTTTTCTTCAGATTCTCTTAGCTATAAAACAAAACCAATCATGTATTTGTAAAAGTATCATATGTTTAGTATGTTCTTTGTGTATAATTAGTTGCTTCTACTACGGAAAGCAAAAGATTAAATAATAATATGAAAGGTGGAAAAGTGTGTGTGTGTGTGTGTGTGTGTTATACAGAGATTGAGAGGCCGGATAACGTACAAGACCACCTTATCGTGCGCTTGGTTTAAAAAAGCGAGAGGCGCACAAAAGCGACGAGGTCTAAAATTGAGGCGCGAAGCGCAAAAGCGGTGGGCTTTTCGTACCCGAGGCGCAAGGTCTTTATATAATATTTTTTTTATGTATCCCATACATATCCTATAGGTTTTTAGCTTCCTTTAACCAAAATATAGCTATAAATAAGGCTTTTATACCTTGTCCCACATAGGTGTGGGAACAAAGGGAATGGTTGTTTATAAGGTAAAACATTTATCAAACAATTGTAACTTTATGACATGTTTTACCACAAGTCCTACCCGCGCGGCAGGGGGGGGGGTGCTAACAATTGAGTTTCGGAGCTGGAATTTGGTTGAACTCGTGCTTGCCCGCATGTCATGCGGACACGAATGCAGCTCCAAAAACCCGGGCTGTTAGAAAACGCTTTATTTTACTAAAAAAAACATTTTTTTTGCTGTGTATAGCCTCAGGTCCATCGGGCGCGCTTTTCAGGCCAAAAAAGCCCCAAAAAAAACTTCCTGGAAAAACACAAGGCGCTGAGCGGTAAAGCCCCATGACCTGCGCCTTGTCGCGCCTCAGGCGCGCTTTTTTAAACCAAGATCGTGCGACGGTACGCAACCACCATATAATGTGCGTAATTACGAAAGTAAGGTGCGTAATTATGGTTAACCCAACCCATGCGTAATTATGCAAATAATGTGCGTAATTAGAGTTTAACCCAACCCATGCTTAATTTCGCAAATAATGTGCGTAATTATGTATTGTAATGTGCCTAATTATGCAATAGCGTGCGTAATTATGCACTGTTATTTACTATTATGCCACCGCGTTCAATTGAAGGCCTAGATTGAGATCAAATGTGTGGTTGAGATGCTCGCGTACGCATCGCACGGTAAGGTGGTCTTGTATTATAAACTTTCTATTATATATATACACACACATATATACACTAACCATTATACTGTAGGACCCGGCTTGTTTTTCCAACTCTTTCTTAAAGTGGTCAACTTCTGAAGTTGCGATCCTCCGTTGCTCATCCAGCATATGAGCTGCAGATGCAGCACCCTCTGCTGCTTCGGCTGTCTCCGTTAGCTTTTCTGCTATCTCTTTTATCGTTGAATCTCTAGCACGAATATCTCTGGCTAAATTTTGTAGCTCTTCGTCTTTTACTCTTAATGTTTCCTATAATAACATCAAACTATTAATCATATTGCCCTTTTACCTAAATATTGATATTTTTTGGTACGGGTAAGGTGTTACGTACCTTCATGATTGTGAAATCATCCAACGGGGCATCGGGTGTTTTGTTCATCACTGATCCTAAAGCATTCCTCCTTGAAATCTGCATTGCTGCTTCAATTTCTTTGGAAGATTCTAGAGCGGTTGAATTTGCAGCAGTAACGACAGCGGAAACTGTCCCTAATTTTGCGTTACTGTTTCCAGCTAATGAGTTCACTGCCTCTTTATGAGCCCGTAATACCAACTGTGCTGCGCTGTTGTTTTGTTTACAGAATAAAAACATATATCACCTAATTATTGACAATGATAGGAAATTTGGCCCTACAGATAATTTATAAGAAATCAGATTAAAAAAGTAATAAAAATGCAAAAATTAATATATAACTCACTGCAACGTTGCCACCCAAGCTCTAGCTGCACCTGGAGTTTCTGCACAGAGAAAATATTCTTTTTTCTGTGGTGTTGCAATATCTAATAAATCAAGTTAAGGGTATCCATTCAACGGTTGTCTCATATTATTTAAAAAAAAAAGTGAAAGACAATACGTAAGTCCAAAATTTGACTGTGGATACAAATTATACAGTTATCATACTTCGGCAGTCCACTGAAAAAAAATGTATAATTAGATTATTAATCATCAAATATCCAACTGACATTGGAGTGATGATCCGTGATCTTACTGGAAGTTAAAGGGCGATGTCATGATTGTGCTATGTGAATCAAACACAATCGTTCCTTTGATATTCGGGTCATTTCTCCTGATTCTGCAGAGGCTTATAACTATTAGAAATGGGCACACTTGAACGATAATAATATGCCATGTCTTAAAATGTAAAAACGTAATCGGTGCATAGAATCATACTTGTATTCCATTTTTCCTGTTGTCGGTCTAGAATCACCCATCTCTCGTTCCATTTCCTTAGCTATTATAATATAACAGTTGAAGCTAGATGTCAGAATAAACAGCTGAATAACAGTCTGTTGTTTATAATACTATCCATCATAAACCCGTCAACTAGTCCCTTTTTCGTTTTTTCTTGATTGTTAATTGAGCTAAATTACATAAAAAAAATATAGCTTTGATCCAATATTCAGGAATTTCGGTTCTAATGTTCTCAGATTAGAATTAGGGTTTCATTCATCTGTCAGTAAACTCAGTTTCCATAAAATAACTGGAGTGATCATCTAATTAAAAAAAACTGATTTTTTTTCTTCCCAAATTCTATATTATATAAAAATTAAAAAATAAAACACATTTAAGAAAAAGTAAAATGCATTCCAGATCCCTAATTAAAAAAAAAAAAACCCTCACTCAGATACGATCCAGAGGTAAATTAACAAAATAAACCAAACAAGCTTCATTCTCAAATTAAATTAATTTGATTTCAAGCAAAACAGTAGGTAGAAACAAGAAACAAAAAAACAATGGATTACCGTTTCAGATCGCTTAAGAAGAGGACCCTGCAAAAGGTGTCGACCCGACCCGGATGCCAATTGTCGTTTAATCTTATCCAAACTGGCCTCTGTAGCATTATCCCCATCTCCATCTCTCTAATTAAATGAAGTTTCAACATCAGATTAGTTTAACTGAAATCAAAGAATCTTGAAAAAGAGTGCAAGAAAAGAAACTGACCACAGATGAAGAGCCATTGGTAGACATGGCGGTAGAACACAGTGATCAGCTGGTCCTGATGAGAATTATGATTTAGAATTGAAAATGGTTCATGGGGTTTGAAGGGTGTGTTAGGTTTTGTGATACATACGTTGACTTATTCGATACTGAATTGAAAAGCATAAAAATGCAATACATTTACATATTTAATAGATACAGAAAATGTCACGTAGATACGAGATAAAATTAAACATGTTAGAAAATCATAATTATGTTTTTTTAAACATGCGTGATTTATGCTTTTTAGTGTGCGTATCAAGGTTTTATGTGTTTATAACATGCGTAATTTCATCTCGTACCTAATGTACGTTAAAAAACTGCCCCTAACATATATATATATATATATACTATTTTTGGTATGTTTGTACGTAAGGGTCATGTGAATTGTGAAGTGTCTTTTTATGTAAAAATTTGTTTTTTTTAATTTGTATCAGAAACTTTAATCTGTATAGATTTTTTCATGTGTTTAAAAATTGGGTCAATTTATACTCTTGAAAACGTTTAGGATGATAACTAACATAAAGTAGATATGCCAAAGTTGTCGAATTTCATGTCTACAGTGGAAGAGCTCAAGTTAAACCCATGGTTCTAGTTTTCTATGCGGAATGTAAGATCGTACATATTCAAAAAAAGATTGAAAACGTTATACAATTGGGTTTTTAAGCATGTGATCATAAAATTAAAGACTAAGGTTTAAACTTTATCTACACCTGTAAAGTTTGACACACTGTCGTACTGAGTTATACAAACACTTATATAATGGTACATAAAAACTCATTACAAGAACAAATAAATATTTTAAAGTGGACAAGCCTTTGTAATGAGTAACGCACTATTATATACATGTTAACTTTTTATAAAAACTCATTATGTTTAATGGATTAGATGTTAAATTTTTATAAAAACTCATTAGGTTTAATGGATTAGATGCACTACTATAACGGTTAGACACAACCTTACAAGGTAGCGGTTGACTGTTACACTATTGTAATGGATTAGACTTATATAGATTTTGACTCTTGCTTATAGATATTACGAATCAATACACATGGTAATAATGCATTAAATATGCAAAGTGTAGACACCATATAATGATTTTAACACACCATTATATCTCTAACATTTGTGAACTTGCGTTAACAGTGACACTCACCTGCGTTTTTTGTCCTTTCCCGATTATTATGTAGGTTATACGTTCAATAAAATCAGCGCTGCTCAGTTGATTGTGTCCCAATACTTACAACACAGACGTCCTTGGTTTGAGTCCCGGCAACGGTAACTTTGTTTCTCTTTTTTAACCCTCTAAGCAAATGTTGTTATTTTTTGGTCCTATTCGTTTTTTTTTTTCTTTTTCTTCTTTTCATCAATAGTGGCTTTCTTTTCTTCTTAATTTGGTTTTCATAACAAAATCTATTTTAGAAAATTTATAACATTTTAGCATACATCCTTCCTGCGTTGTATAGCGGGTCGAATCTTACTAGACATAGTATGTTTTTTTATATGTAGATATCGTTTAATTTAAGACACAAACTTATTTTTCTTTTTCGGTTTTCTCTCTTTGTTGCTACACCGAGTGTCAATATCGTGTTGTATTGATCGTCATGAAACGAAACGAAACAAATCGATAGCAACCGAATTCCCGTCGCATAGCGCGGGGGATTTTTTTTGTTACAAACAACATCGAACTACGTGTCACACCCCGACCCGCAGCGGAATAAGAGTCGGGGCATAATTGGGTTATCACCAAAGCTCATGATATTTACTAATATGTTTCATATTTATTAAAGTCAAAATTACATTCTCAATAATCCAAACATGTCCATACAATACAAAGAAAATTAACCAACTAAACAATCCAAGCTCTAAACCAGTTTATTCTTCTAAGCCAATCCTATGTGTTTCTTGCTGCAGCTGGTTCACCTGTATCATGTGTAAAAATGGGGGTTTTTGGGTCAACATAAGTTGGCGAGTGAACCTTGTTAGATAAACATTTATTATTGATTTTCTTGTTATTTTATCAAGGAAAAATTGTGCAATAATCATAAGTGAGCAATTGTAAATAATCAAACAGTAGCAATAACAACCACAAACTATAACATACAATAACATACAATAACATATAATAACATAAATGGGGAACGAACGGCCTATGATAAATGTATGTACTGAAAATGATAAATGTCTGTGCGATCAAGGCTCAATCAAACGGAGCCGATCGTATTGCATGTACTGAAAATGATAAATGTCTGTGCGATCAAGGCTCAATCAAACGGAGCCGATCGTATGTTGGCACGCCAGGTTCACGCTCATAATGTAATAGGGAACATGCTCAACGCTCATAATGTAATGGGGAGCGGCGGCCTATGAAATTGCATGTACTGAAAATAATGAATTAAATCTAAACAATAACCACACAACAGTTAAAACAAGCTGAATACACATTTGTTCATGATATGATGTATGCACAATGATTTAAATATAATAAATGGTAAGACACATGATACACCCAAAAAAACGTGATTAAAACGGGGAATTTGTAAAGATTCACTCACATTGGGTGCGTTTGGTTGAAGATGATGAGGTGCGCACGAGTTTGAAGGATTGAACAACGAGTATTAACTAACCTAAATAATAACGGAAGATATCGTAAATGAGTGGATTTTATTAATAATTTTAATAGGATTTTTAGATATATTTTTGTGAGTTTAAGGCTATTTCCTATCTTTAAAAACATTATTTTTAAGTATTTTTAATTGATTTTTAAATTAAATTAAATAAATAAAAATATAAAAATATGTTGACTTTTGCGTTGACCGTTGACTATTGACTTTGACTTGTTGACCGGTTTTATTGTGTAACTGTATGCGCCGGGTGAGGCTCGAACCCGAGACCTCCCGTTCGCGTGCATGCAGCTCTACCAACTGAGCTACGTGTCTAACCTGAAATAATTATGTTTTTAATTATATTTATATACTAACTCAGTTTATTCAAAATTCTTTTATTTTCAAAAATGTTTAAATCGTCGAACCGGTGTCGTCAACAGGTCTCGAACTCGGGACCTGTGACTTAATGTTACACACAGTCCACCGCTGGACTGTGTGTCTAACTTAGTTAATATGTAGATTTTTATTATACTTAAAATCTAATTGCGAAAAGGATCCGGTTCATTTAGAAAAAGAACATTTTAATTACAGAGGGTGTGTGTGTACCAAGGATCGAACTCGCGGCGTGTGATTTGTATGTGCACACAGTCCACCGCTGGACTGTGTGTCTAACCCGAGATAATAACCAGATTTTATTGAACTTATAATCAACCTACTTCGTCTTCTTCGTTACCGATTTACAGTTTACGATTTCTCTATTGTTCCTTGTTTAATTTGATTGGCAAACATTCAACAGACTAATATGAAATGGCAGAGACGATATTTAGAAGTAAACATACCGGAGAACGATTTATCTCAGAATTCCGGCAAGTCGTCGGCTCTGTTTTTATGAACTTCAACTGAGCGGACAAATTAACAGTTTTGATTAGCTAATGGTGGAATTGAAGTACTAAACAAGAGTTAACAGAAGGTTTGAATGTCTATACCGTTTTACAGCGGAAGATAAGAATTTTCAGAGGTTTTCCGGCGAGAGGGAATTATCTGATATCGACGTCTGAAATTGATTCCGAATGAAGGGTTTGAGTTAGCAATAGCTTAACAACTGATAGGAAATGAAAGAATTGAGAGACTTACTGATTGGATGGAAAACAAGGTTTTCCAGCGAAGATCCGGCGAGTCCAAATAGCTTCTCCGGCGAACTGAAAGTTGTGCGAAAATACAATTGAAGGTTTGTAGAATGTTTCTGAGTCGCGAGAGGGGACAATGACTGAAGTAATTCAGAAATGCAAGTTTTCGGTTATTAAAACCGATTCACTCTTGAATTCAAGTCCATTTAAAGTTCAATTGATTGGAGGCGTCGGTGTAGCGGTTATAATCGGTAAACCGCGTATAATCAAACGTTTTTGGACGTTTGGTGACCGATTTCGGTTACAGTTAGCGTAATCAGGTCGCTTCATGACTGTCTATAATATTTATTTGTTTCCTAGAGTTGACAGAAAACAACAAGTGGCAGAGTGGTTATGTGTGTGTGTTAAGTCTTTGGAGTTCTTTCCGGCTGACCCGGGTTCGAGTCCCGGCAGCCTCATTTTCTTTTTAATTATTTTATTTTTACTTTTTATCAATTATAACTTTTATAGTTTAGTTTTTTTATTAATTATGCATCATTAAAAAATTAAAATGGACATAAATACGCAACGAGACATTTATAACTTGATATTCGATTACAAACGGAGCGGGTTTGGAAAACCCGTTTTTGACAAATGTTACAGTATCCCCTACTTTTAGGAATTTCGTCCCGAAATTTAAGTAGTAGTAGGAAAAAGATGCGGGTATTTTTTCGCGCATTGAGTCTTCACGTTCCCAAGTAAACTCAGGTCCCCGTTTCGACTCCCAGCGTACCCTAACAATTGGAATGCGACTTCGTCGTAGACGTTTTTCTCCGAAGTCCATGATCTCTACTGGTCTTTCAATAAAATGCATAGATTCATCAATCTGGATATCTTCCAGTGGAATATGGAGGTTTTCATCAGCGAGGCACTTCTTCAAGTTTGATACGTGGAATGTGGGATGAATCCTGTTGAGTTCTTTTGGTAGATCAAGCTTGTATGCTACAGGTCCTACTCTTTCGAGTATCTTGAAAGGTCCTACGTAGCGTGGTGCTAGCTTGCCTTTTTGACCAAAACGAACTACTCCCTTCCACGGTGATACTTTTAAAAGTACATGATCACCAATGTTAAACTCCAAAGGCTTCCGTCGTTTATCTGCATAACTCTTTTGACGACTTTGAGCCGCTAGAAGATTGTTTCGAATCTGATGAATCTTGTCTGTGGTTTCTTGAATCAATTCTGGACCAGTGATTTGAGCTTCCCCAATTTCGTGCCACATACTGGAGATCGGCACTTACGACCATATAAAGCTTCAAAAGGTGCCATGCCGATGCTTGAATGATAGCTGTTGTTGTACGAAAATTCAACTAATGGTAGATGAGCGTCCCAATTTCCCTTGAAGTCTATGACACTTGCTCGAAGCATATCTTCAAGAGTTTGAATGGTGCGTTCAGATTGTCCATCAGTTTGAGGATGATAGGCGGTACTGAGATCTAATCGCGTACCCAAAGCGGCTTGTACTGCTTGCCATGTTCGTGAAGTGAAACGACCATCACGATCTGAAATAATGCTTAACGGTACACCATGTCGGCTTACGATTTTGCTGATATAAATACGAGCTAGCTTTTCGTTCTTGAAATCTTCGCGGATAGGAATAAAGTGAGCTGATTTTGTAAGTCGATCAATGATTACCCATATAGTGTCATACCCACCAGAAGTGCGAGGTAACCCGGTAATGAAGTCCATGGTTATGTTTTCCCACTTCCATACAGGTATTTCAGGTTGGACCAGAAGTCCTGAGGGTCTTTGGTGTTCAGCTTTCACCTTGGAACATGTAAGGCACTTGGAAACAAAAACAGCAATATCATTTTTCATTCCAGGCCACCAATAGGTGTATCGAATGTCTTGATACATCTTATCGGCTCCTGGGTGTATAGAGTATCGTGTTTTGTGAGCCTCATTCATAAGAAATTCACGAAGGTTGTTGTGGTCAGGAATCCATATGCGATCTAGATAGTACAGAATACCGTCAGATTTAGTTTCAATTTTAAGTTCAGCTCCATAGGACAGCTCCTTTCGTACATCATACTCCGTTACTGAAACATGTTAGGCTTCTCGAATTTGATCTTTAATGTCAGTTATGATTTGCGAACATAGAAGAAGAATGGAGTTCACATAACCCTTTCGACTGAGTGCATCAACCACCACATTTGCTTTGCCAGGGTGGTACCGAATTTCACAGTCGTAGTCATTTAGAAGTTCGACCCATCTTCGTTGCCTCATGTTTAACTCCTTTTGATTGAAGATATGTTGAAGACCTCTTGTGGTCAGTGTATATTTCACACTTAGTACCGTAGAGATAATGTCTCCATATCTTAAGAGCGAACACAACGGCTCCAAGTTCTAGGTCATGGGTGGTGTAGTTCTTCTCATGAATCTTGAGTTGTCTCGAAGCATAAGCTATAACCTTTCCTCTTTGCATTAGAACACAGCCTAGTCCTTGCCCTGACGCGTCGCAATAAACCACGAAGTCATCACAACCTTCCGGCAGAGTGAGGATTGGTGCATCACAGAGTTTTTGTTTAAGGGTTTGGAAGGCTTCTTCTTGTTTGGGTCCCCATATGAAATGTTTTCCCTTATGAGTTAAAGCCGTGAGTGGTACAGCAATGCGAGAGAAGTTTGAAATGAAACGGCGATAATAACCAGCCAAACCAAGGAATGATCTTACTTCAGTTGGTGTACGTGGCGCTTGCCATTCTTGTACCGCTTTGATCTTTGAGGGGTCAACATGTATTCCCTTGTCATTGACTACATGTCCAAGGAATTGTACCTCTTTTAACCAGAATTCGCATTTGGAGAATTTGGCGTAAAGCTTTTCATTCTCTAGGAGTGTAAGGATGAGTCGAAGATGTCGCTCATGATCAGACTTAGACTTTGAATAAATGAGGATGTCGTCGATGAAGACTATAACAAAACGATCGAGATAGGGTTTGCAGACTCTGTTCATTAGATCCATGAAGATAGCTGGAGCGTTGGTTAAACCAAATGGCATGACCATGAATTCATAATGACCATAACGAGTTCGGAAAGCGGTCTTTGGGACGTCTTCTTCATGTACTCTAAGTTGATGATAACCAGATCGAAGGTCGATTTTTGAAAAACAGTTGGCGCCCTGAAGTTGGTCAAGAAGGTCATCAATGCGAGGTAATGGATAGCGATTCTTGATTGTTAACTTGTTGAGTTCTCTGTAGTCGATGCACATGCGAAACGATCCATCTTTCTTCTTCACAAAAAGGACAGGTGCACCCCAAGGCGAGGAGCTAGTGCGTATGAACCCTTTGTTAGTCAACTCTTGCAATTGACTGGCTAGCTCTTGCATTTCAGAGGGGGCTAACCTATAAGGAGACTTTGCAACTGGTGTAGCACCAGGTATAAGATCAATGCGGAATTCGACTTCTCTTACGGGAGGAAGTCCTGAAATGTCGTCAGGAAAAACTTGCGGGAAATCTTTTACTACAGGAATGTCTTCAAGTTTCTTCTCCATGGTTCCCTTTTTGACGACATGAGCTAAAAACGTGACATAATTCTTGCGAAGATATTTTTGAGCTTGAAGACAGGACATTAATCTGAGCCCTTTCGACGAGGTTTCTCCAAATATTCGTAGAGTCTGACCGTTTGAAAGAGGAATGCGTATAAACTTTTCGCGACATACAACTTCAGCCTGATGTTGGCTGAGCCAGTCCATACCAATTATAATGTCAAAGCTTCCCAACTTCATTGGAATGAGGTCAACTAGAAAATTGTGATCGTTTAGAGTAAGAGTACAATTGCGTATAATAGAGTTCAATGAGACCGGTTTCCCGTCATCAACTTCTACTGTTATGGATTCCATGAGCTTATCACGATTTTGGTTTAGGATGGGTTCAAACTCTAAGGACACAAAACTTTTATCCGCGCCAGTATCAAACAACATGGATGCGTAACTACCATTGATAAGGAACGTACCATTAACCACATTGCTGTCAGCTCTAGCCTGATTAGCGTTGATGTTGAAAGCTCTTCCTCTTGCAGGTGGAGGAGCTTGGTTCGCTTGATTCACCGGATTTGTAACATTTGTCGAAAAACGGGTTTTCGAAACCCGCTTCGTTTAATGACCGAACAATCAGTTTTAAATTTTTGTTGTTCATTTGAGGCTTATTTTAATTTTAAACGATTCATAACTGATCAATAAATCAAAAGATATAAATTAAAAGTTTAAAAATATAAAAATGAGTTAATTAAAAAGGAAAACCGGCTGCCGGGAGTCGAACCCGGGTCAGCCGGATATTTCCTCAAGGTCTTAACCCTCACTCAATAAACCACTCCGCCACTTTGATTTTCTGTGAAGATAATAGATTTATTAAATCAAATAATGATGTTCGGAATTCAAACTCAATCAACTCGCGCTCAAACAGCTGTCGTCGGAAATTCCGACGACTTCGCCCATAAATTACGCAATCACTCAATTTAGCCAATTAGTTGACTCCAGCGACAGCTAGCCAACGACTGGAAACCGCGTCATCATCCCTAATCGCCGGAGAATGGTTGACTTCGAATTAAGACCGAATTCAGACCCCATTCATCTCGATGCTACCCTATAAATTCACCCACAATTCACCAGAAAACCATTCACTCTCAAATCGCACCTTTTCTCGACGGAATTTAACTCGCCGGAAAACATCTGCAAGTCACCGGAAAACCGAGACTTCCTCCTGCACGGTAAATACTTCGATTTTTCTGGCTCATTCCTTTATTAGACAAATTCTAATATAAATCCCTCACCCAGAATCCTTTGTAGTCGACGCTGCCGGATTATCTGATTCGCCGGAGAAATTTCTGAAATTTCAGGGGAACTGCTGATTATCGGTATGATTCTTCTGTTTCACTGATTAGTCATTACCCAGTAGTCCTACCACACATCTAATCCTTCCAAATTGTTGGTAGATTCTATCAACCGCAACTCACCAAGACGGAGCCGACGACCTTGCCGGACGTCTGAAGAAAAGCGAGCAGTCGGTACAATCAACTCTCCAATCTCTTTCCATTCATTTTCTTTTCGATGTCTCATAACCTTCATTGAACAATCTAAGCAAATAACAGTCCTTTAATCGATGATGATGTTTTGAATGAAGAAGACGAAGTGCGGTATAATATAAGAATAATTAAAATCGGTTTAATAAACGGGTTAGACACACAGTCCAGCGGTGGACTGTGTGCAACAAACATACACGAGACGCAAGTTCGAAACCTGTCCCAGCTTTACCTGTTTGAAATAAAAATCCGCCTTTTTAACTGAACCAGGTCGACGCACAGTATATGTTAAGTATAATAAAAACCGAGTTAATAACCAAGTGACACACACAGTCCAGCGGTGGACTGTGTGTACGCTAACCCACAGGTCCCGGGTTCGAGACCTGTGGTCAGCACCGGTCCGATGAGTTTAAAAGCTTTTTAAAAAAATAAATAATTTTCGGTTTAAAGTAAATAGTGTATAAGAATAATTAAAAACAGAATTATTTCGGGTTAGACACGTAGCTCAGTTGGTAGAGCTGCGTGCACGCGTACGGGAGGTCTCGAGTTCGAGCCTCACTCAGCGCACAATTTCACACAATTAAACCGGTCAACAGTAACGGTCAACGGTCAACGCTCTCGGTCAACGGTCAAAGTCAACTTTTTTTATTATTTATTTTATTTATTTTAATCAATTATTTAAATTAAAAATCAATTAAAAATACTTAAAAATAACGTTTTCAACGTTAGAAAGTAGCCTTAAACTCGCAAATTTATACCCGAAAATCTTATTAAAATAGTTAATAAAATCCACACACTTACTCTACCTTTCGTTATTTTTTTTGGTTAGTTACCTCTCGTCGATCCATCCCTTAAACTCGTGCGCATTCAGCCATCCTCAAGCAAACGCACCCAACGTGAGTGAATCTCTACAAATTCCCGTTTTAATCACATTTTGGGGTGTATCATGTGTCGTACTTATTTATCATAATTAATCATTGTGCATCCATCATGTTTATGATCAATGTGTATTCAAGGTGAATCAATTGACTGTGTGGTTAAAGTTTAGATTAATGTTGTCATTTCAGTACATGCATTTCATAGGCCGCCGCTCCCCATTACCTATGAGCGTGAGCTGTTCCCCATTACCTATGAGCGTGAACCAGGCGTTGCCAACATAAGATCGGCTCCGTTTGATTGAGCCTTGATCTCACATACATTAGCATAGGCCGTCCGTTCCCCATTACCTATGAGCGTGAACGGGACGTTGCCAACACATACATTGTTACTTCTATATCATGTTTAAGCAAGGTGGTTTGTGATTGTTATGTTTACATACATTTGTTCATATATGATTATTGCACAGTTTTTCCTAAATTAAATTACAATAATTAATCAAAAACAAATGTTTTAAACAAGGTTCACTCGCCAACTTTTGTTGACCCAAAATTTCCCATTTTTACACATGATACAGGTGATCAAGTTGAAGCAAGAAACATTTAGGGCGGCCTAGAAGAATAAACCAGTTTAGATTATGAATTTGTTTAGTTAATCTTTCTTTTCCTTGTATTGTATGAATTTGAACTTTGAAATGTAATTTGGATTTAATAAATGTGAAACATATTAGTAAACATCATGAGCTTTGGTGATAACCCAATTATGCCCCTACTCTTATTTCCGCTGCGGGTCGGGGTATGACAGATTGGTATCAGAGCCATGACTATAGGGATATAGGATAGGTTATTAGACCCTTAGAGCCTATACTATAGTTGCTTAGAAAATTTAAATTCTGGTGTTACATGCAAAATTCATGATGTTTGTATGCTTTATGTTTATTGTTACATTCAATATTATGCAAGCATATTCATAAGTATATACTATCATATATTGCTTATCATGAACCATACTCTTATAACATATCACATCCATGAAAGCACACACCACATCATGATTGCTTTTACAATGATTTTCGTGTTTTCAAATCTCATCAAAGTGAGTTCTCATGACGGGCATGTAGTAACTGGAAGGGTACCAGTACCGGTAGTCGGAACGTCCTGTCTAGGCTTGGCATTCGATATAATCCAAATTAAAGGACCAGTTTGCCTACCTGGGGACTAACGATGAGAGTACGAAGTACCTATTAGGCCAAAGCATGCTATACCAAACGTCGCAGGAACTAACCCCACTTTGAGTTGTCATTGTGTCTACACCTGGACACATTCCGACCATACATCTTGTAAACATATTTTGTGGTTTTCATTCGGGTCATGTGAGTGTAAATCGCCAATACTAATGTGAATCCTACCAAGCCAATAGTCATGGGGGCCCACATGACTATACAGGTGAAGTATGGGGACATTTGAGGCCCAACATGAGCTAACCCAAGACATCCAATGGATGTGATTGCATCATGGATATTTATGTTAATTTCATTTTTTTTTGACACATGACCCCTAAACATTCCATAAACTCACCATCTTCCTATGTATATTCCTATAGATGTCGGGTAGGCAGCTACGTGGAGGACGGAAGTCAGGAAGGTCAAACGAACGCTTGGCCGCTCAGATAGCAAAACAAATGGCCACAGTACTTCCTGATATTGTAGTTCAAGTTCAGCAAGCTCTCACCGCAAATTCAGTCAATCCACCAAACCAAGAGGATCAAAACATCGACAACCCCTCCTCCAAGAAGTGCTCCTACAAGCACTTCAAGTCTTGCGATCCCCCGAAGTTCGAAGGGACCGAAGGTGTCACCGCTCTCCTCCACTGGTTTGAGGAGATGGAAAACACTTTCCTAAATTGCGATTGTCCCGAGGATCGCAAGGTACGTTACGCGACGGGGAGATTATTCGGGGTAGCCCTGACCTGGTGGAACACCGAGAAGGGTAAGAGAGGAGTGGAAGACGCGATGGCCTTAACTTGGGAAGAGTTAAGGGAAGTAATGACAAAACGCTTCTGCCCAAGAAGCGAACTCAAGAAGTTAGAGGACGAATTCCACTCACTGAAGCAGAAGGAAGGGGATCACACTTCCTACAACAAAAGATTTCTTGAGCTGAACCAGATGGTTCCAAACTTGTTCACCCCCGTGTACCGATTGGTGGAACACTATATTCGAGGCCTTCCCACGAAGATTCAGGACTCAGTCCTCAGCGCTTCGCCTGCAACTCTCGAAGCCGCCATGGAGTTAGCCACCGAACTTACCGAGAAACCGCATCAGAAACGGTAATTCAAAAGGAAAAAAAGAAAGCCCCCGTTGAGGGCCCAACTTCCAACCACCCCACCTCATCCTCAAATTTTCAAACAAGAGAAAGCGAAATACCAAAAATTTTGCCGTTACTCAAACAAATTTCCCCACCCCTGTTGCTCCCATCACACAAGTTACTCCTTCACCGCACACACAAAAGGCAATACTTGGCCCTTACCCAAAGTGCACCGTTGCCAATACCATCATTTCCCCGATTACCCCTGTCAATACTGCACCGGCTGTGGCCGTGCAGGGCACACCATTCAAGCCTGCCGCACACTGCAACGAAGGAACCACAACCAACCCACAACTCAAACCCACCATCAAATGATGGGTCAAACCCAACAACCTTTTCAACCACCGCCTACACAACATACAACCCAAACCTACTATCAACCCAACTACCCCATGATGCAACCCATGCGGGCTTGCTATAATTGTGGTGACCCAAACCATTTTAGAAACACGTGTCCACGCTTGGTAAACATCATACACGCTCAAGCTCAAGCGAATCCAGTGAACCAAGCTAACCAAGCTCCTCCACCTGCTAGAGGGAGAGCATTTAATATCAACGCCAACCAAGCTAGGGCCGACAACAACGTGATTAACGGTACGTTTCTCGTTAATGGTAGTTATGCATCTGTGTTATTTGATACTGGCGCGGATAAGAGTTTTGTGTCCTTAGAATTCGAACCCCTCCTCAATCAAACTCGTGTCGAGCTTATGAAATCCATAACGGTAGAAGTTGCTGACGGAAAGCCGGTCTCATTAAACTCAATTATCCGGAACTGCACCTTTACTCTAAACGATCATGATTTCTCTGTTGACCTCATTCCTATGAAGTTGGGAAGTTTCGACATTATAATCGGCATGGACTGGCTCAGCCAACATCAGGCTGAAGTAGTATGCCGTGAGAAGTTCATTCGCATTCCCCTTGCAGACGGTCAAACTCTACGAATCTTTGGAGAAACCCCTTCGAAAGGACTCAAGCTGATGTCCTGCCTTCAAGCCCGAAGGTATCTCCGCAAAAGTTATGTAGCATTTCTAACCCACGTTGTCAAGAAAGGAGGCAAAGAGAAGAGACTCGAAGATATACCCGTAGTGAAGGAATTCCCGCAAGTTTTTCCCGACGATATCGCCGGACTTCCTCCCAAGAGAGAAGTCGAATTCCGTATCGACCTTATACCTGGCGCTACACCTGTCGCGAAATCCCCTTATAGGTTAGCCCCATCCGAGATGCAAGAGCTGGCCAGTCAATTGCAAGAACTGACCGACAAGGGATTCATACGTCCTAGCTCATCGCCTTGGGGTGCACCTGTTCTGTTCGTAAAGAAGAAAGATGGGACTTTTCGCATGTGTATTGATTACAGGGAACTCAACAAATTAACGGTCAAAAATCGCTATCCGCTACCTCGTATCGATGATCTTCTAGACCAACTCCAGGGTGCTTCTTGTTTTTCAAAGATCGACCTTCGTTCCGGCTATCACCAACTCAGAGTACATGAAGAAGACGTTCCAAAGACCGCCTTCCGAACGCGATATGGTCACTATGAATTTATGGTTATGCCATTTGGTCTCACCAACGCTCCTGCCGTCTTCATGGACTTAATGAACAGAGTTTGTAAACCCTATCTTGATCGTTTTGTTATAGTCTTCATAGACGATATTCTCATTTACTCAAAGTCTAAGACTGATCATGAACGACACCTTCGGCTCATCCTCTCACTTTTGAAGACCGAAAAGCTTTATGCTAAATTCTCCAAATGCGAATTTTGGTTAGAAGAAGTACAGTTCCTTGGTCATGTCGTAAATGACAAAGGAATTCATGTCGACCCCGCAAAGATCAAGGCAGTACAAGAATGGCAAGCGCCACGTACCCCAACCGAGGTACGATCTTTCCTTGGGTTGGCTGGTTACTACCGTCGGTTCATATCGAATTTCTCTCGTATCGCTGTACCACTCACGGCTTTGACACATAAAGGAAAACCCTTCGCATGGGGACCTAAACAAGAAGAAGCCTTCCAAACTCTTAAGCAAAAGCTTTGTGACGCTCCTATCCTCACACTCCCGAAGGTTGCGAAGACTTTGTAGTATATTGCGACGCATCAGGACAGGGATTAGGCTGTGTCTTAATGCAAAGGGGAAAAGTGATAGCCTATGCTTCTAGGCAGCTCAAAACTCATGAGAAGAACTACACTACTCACGACCTAGAACTTGGCGCCGTTGTATTCGCTCTTAAGATATGGAGACATTACCTCTATGGTACCAAGTGTGAGATTTACACTGACCACAAGAGCCTCCAACATATCTTTAACCAAAAGGAGTTGAATATGAGGCAACGAAGATGGGTCGAACTTCTTAATGATTATGACTGCGAAATTCGTTATCATCCTGGCAAGGCAAATGTGGTGGCTGATGCACTCAGTCGAAAAGGTTATGCGAACTCCATTCGTCTTCTATGTTCGCAAATCATGACCAACATCAAAGACCAGATCCGAGAAGCTCAACATGTTTCCATAACAGAATACGACATACGCAATGAGTTATCTTGTGGAGCAGAACTTAAACTCGAAACAAAATCTGACGGCATTTTGTATTATCTCGATCGCCTATGGATTCCTGATCACAACAATCTTCGCGATACCCTTATGAAAGAGGCACACAAGACACGATACTCTGTACATCCAGGAGCCGACAAGATGTATCAAGACCTTCGATACACCTACTGGTGGCCTGGCATGAAGAAGGATATTGCTGTTTTTGTTTCCAAGTGCCTTACCTGTTCAAAAGTGAAAGCTGAACACCAAAGACCCTCAGGACTTCTGGTCCAACCTGAAATACCCGTATGGAAGTGGGAAAATATAACCATGGACTTCATCACCGGGTTACCTCGCACTCCTGGTGGGTATGACACAATATGGGTAATCATTGATCGCCTTACAAAATCAGCTCACTTCATTCCAATTCGCGAGGATTTCAAAAATGAGAAGCTAGCCCGCATCTACATCAGTGAAATCGTAAGCCGTCATGGTGTACCTTTAAGCATTATATCAGATCGCGATGGTCGTTTCACTTCACGAACCTGGCAAGCTGTACAAGCCGCTTTGGGTACGCGATTGGATCTCAGCACTGCCTATCACACCCCAAACTGATGGTCAATCTGAACGCACCATTCAAACTCTTGAAGACATGCTCCGGGCATGTGTCATAGACTTCAAGGGGAATTGGGACTCTCACTTACCATTAGTCGAATTTTCGTACAACAACAGCTTTCATTCTAGTATCGGCATGGCACCATTCGAAGCTTTATATGGTCGTAAGTGCCGATCACCGATATGTTGGCACGAAATTGGAGAAGCTCAGATCACCGGTCCAGAATTAATACAAGAGACAACTGACAAGATTCATCAAATCCGAAACAACCTATTAGCGGCACAAAGTCGTCAAAAGAGCTATGCTGACAAGCGACGAAAGCCCTTGGAGTTTAACGTTGGCGATCAAGTACTTTTAAAGGTATCGCCGTGGAAGGGAGTAGTTCGTTTCGGCCAGAAAGGCAAGCTAGCACCACGCTACGTAGGTCCTTTCAAAATACTCGAGAGGGTAGGACCTGTAGCCTACAAGCTTGACTTACCGGAGGAACTCAATAGAATTCATCCCACATTCCACGTATCGAACTTGAAGAAGTGCCTCGCCGATGAAAATCTCCATATTCCTCTAGAAGACATTCAAGTTGATGAATCTATGCATTTTACTGAAAAACCAGTAGAAATTATGGACTTCGGAGAAAAACGTTTAAGAAGAAGCCGCATCCCAATTGTCAGGGTACGCTGGGAGTCGAAACGAGGACCTGAGTTTACTTGGGAACGAGAAGACTCAATGCGCGAAAAATACCCACACCTTTTCCCTGTATCTACTACTACTTAAATTTCGGGACGAAATTCCTAAAAGTAGGGGATACTGTAACATTTGTCGAAAAACGGGTTTTCGAAACCCGCTTCGTTTAATGACCGAACAATCAGTTTTAAATTTTTGTTGTTCATTTGAGGCTTATTTTAATTTTAAACGATTCATAACTGATCAATAAATCAAAAGATATAAATTAAAAGTTTAAAAATATAAAAATGAGTTAATTAAAAAGGAAAACCGGCTGCCGGGAGTCGAACCCGGGTCAGCCGGATATTTCCTCAAGGTCTTAACCCTCACTCAATAAACCACTCCGCCACTTTGATTTTCTGTGAAGATAATAGATTTATTAAATCAAATAATGATGTTCGGAATTCAAACTCAATCAACTCGCGCTCAAACAGCTGTCGTCGGAAATTCCGACGACTTCGCCCATAAATTACGCAATCACTCAATTTAGCCAATTAGTTGACTCCAGCGACAGCTAGCCAACGACTGGAAACCGCGTCATCATCCCTAATCGCCGGAGAATGGTTGACTTCGAATTAAGACCGAATTCAGACCCCATTCATCTCGATGCTACCCTATAAATTCACCCACAATTCACCAGAAAACCATTCACTCTCAAATCGCACCTTTTCTCGACGGAATTTAACTCGCCGGAAAACATCTGCAAGTCACCGGAAAACCGAGACTTCCTCCTGCACGGTAAATACTTCGATTTTTCTGGCTCATTCCTTTATTAGACAAATTCTAATATAAATCCCTCACCCAGAATCCTTTGTAGTCGACGCTGCCGGATTATCTGATTCGCCGGAGAAATTTCTGAAATTTCAGGGGAACTGCTGATTATCGGTATGATTCTTCTGTTTCACTGATTAGTCATTACCCAGTAGTCCTACCACACATCTAATCCTTCCAAATTGTTGGTAGATTCTATCAACCGCAACTCACCAAGACGGAGCCGACGACCTTGCCGGACGTCTGAAGAAAAGCGAGCAGTCGGTACAATCAACTCTCCAATCTCTTTCCATTCATTTTCTTTTCGATGTCTCATAACCTTCATTGAACAATCTAAGCAAATAACAGTCCTTTAATCGATGATGATGTTTTGAATGAAGAAGACGAAGTGCGGTATAATATAAGAATAATTAAAATCGGTTTAATAAACGGGTTAGACACACAGTCCAGCGGTGGACTGTGTGCAACAAACATACACGAGACGCAAGTTCGAAACCTGTCCCAGCTTTACCCGTTTGAAATAAAAATCCGCCTTTTTAACTGAACCAGGTCGACGCACAGTATATGTTAAGTATAATAAAAACCGAGTTAATAACCAAGTGACACACACAGTCCAGCGGTGGACTGTGTGTACGCTAACCCACAGGTCCCGGGTTCGAGACCTGTGGTCAGCACCGGTCCGATGAGTTTAAAAGCTTTTTAAAAAAATAAATAATTTTCGGTTTAAAGTAAATAGTGTATAAGAATAATTAAAAACAGAATTATTTCGGGTTAGACACGTAGCTCAGTTGGTAGAGCTGCGTGCACGCGTACGGGAGGTCTCGAGTTCGAGCCTCACTCAGCGCACAATTTCACACAATTAAACCGGTCAACAGTAACGGTCAACGGTCAACGCTCTCGGTCAACGGTCAAAGTCAACTTTTTTTATTATTTATTTTATTTATTTTAATCAATTATTTAAATTAAAAATCAATTAAAAATACTTAAAAATAACGTTTTCAACGTTAGAAAGTAGCCTTAAACTCGCAAATTTATACCCGAAAATCTTATTAAAATAGTTAATAAAATCCACACACTTACTCTACCTTTCGTTATTTTTTTTGGTTAGTTACCTCTCGTCGATCCATCCCTTAAACTCGTGCGCATTCAGCCATCCTCAAGCAAACGCACCCAACGTGAGTGAATCTCTACAAATTCCCCGTTTTAATCACATTTTGGGGTGTATCATGTGTCGTACTTATTTATCATAATTAATCATTGTGCATCCATCATGTTTATGATCAATGTGTATTCAAGGTGAATCAATTGACTGTGTGGTTAAAGTTTAGATTAATGTTGTCATTTCAGTACATGCATTTCATAGGCCGCCGCTCCCCATTACCTATGAGCGTGAGCTGTTCCCCATTACCTATGAGCGTGAACCAGGCGTTGCCAACATAAGATCGGCTCCGTTTGATTGAGCCTTGATCTCACATACATTAGCATAGGCCGTCCGTTCCCCATTACCTATGAGCGTGAACGGGACGTTGCCAACACATACATTGTTACTTCTATATCATGTTTAAGCAAGGTGGTTTGTGATTGTTATGTTTACATACATTTGTTCATATATGATTATTGCACAGTTTTTCCTAAATTAAATTACAATAATTAATCAAAAACAAATGTTTTAAACAAGGTTCACTCGCCAACTTTTGTTGACCCAAAATTTCCCATTTTTACACATGATACAGGTGATCAAGTTGAAGCAAGAAACATTTAGGGCGGCCTAGAAGAATAAACCAGTTTAGATTATGAATTTTGTTTAGTTAATCTTTCTTTTCCTTGTATTGTATGAATTTGAACTTTGAAATGTAATTTGGATTTAATAAATGTGAAACATATTAGTAAACATCATGAGCTTTGGTGATAACCCAATTATGCCCCTACTCTTATTTCCGCTGCGGGTCGGGGTATGACAGGATTGGCTTGGGCTTGAGCATGAATAATGTTCACCAACCTTGGACAAGTGTTTCTAAAATGGCTTGGGTCTCCACAATTGTAGCAAGCCCGCATAGGATGTACCATGGGATAGTTGGGTTGGTAGTATGATTGGGTAAATGTTGGGTAGATGGTAGTAGTAGGGGTTGTTGGGCTTGACCCATTATTTGTTGGTGGGTTTGGGTTGAAGGCTGGTGGCGGTTCGTTCGCTGAGGTATGCGACAGGTTTGAACAGTATGACCTGCGCGACCACAGCCGGTGCAATGTTGGCAGGGATGATCAGGAAAATGGTTGTATTGGCAACGGTTGCATTTTGGTAATGGGCCAGAGTATTGTCTTTTGTATGGTGCAGGTGAAGGGGCAACTTGGGTAATGGGTGCAGCAGGGATAGGGAAATTGGTTTGTGTGACAGCGAAGTTTCTGGTGTTACGTTTCCTCTTGTTAGCAAACTTAGAGGAGTAGGTGGAATGGTTTGAAGTTTGGCCCTCAACGGGGGCTTTCTTTTTCTCTTCTTTAAACTTACCGTTGCGAATTCGATTCTCGGTCAGTTCAGTAGCTAGTTCCATTGCAGCTTCAAGTGTTGCTGGTGAAGTGCTGAGAACTGAATCTTGAATTTTCGAGGGAAGACCTCGAATATAATGCTCGATTAAGCGATAAACTGGGTGAACAAGTTAGGGACCATTTGGTTCAACTCTAAGAACCTCTTGTTGTAGGAAGTATGATCTCCCTCCTTTTGCTTCAAAGAATGAAATTCGTCCTCTAACTTTTTAATCTCACTTCTAGGACAGAATCGCCTCGTCATGATTTCCCTTAACTCCTCCCACGTTAAGGCCATTGCATCATCAATTCCCCTCTTACCCTTTTCAGTATTCCACCAGGTAAGAGCTACCCCAAATAGTCTCCCGGTTGCGTATCGTACCTTGCGATCCTCGGGACAATCGCAGTTGAGGAAGGTGTTTTCCATTTCCTCAAACTAGTGGAGGAGAGCAGTGACACCTTCGGTCCCTTCAAATTTAGGAGGATCGCAAGACTTGAAATGTTTATATGAGCACTTGCTGGTAGGAGGGTTGCCGATGTTCTGGTCATCTTGCTGGGGAGGATTAGTGGGATTTGTGGCGAGAGCCTGTTGTACTTGAACCACAATGTCAGGAAGCACCGCGGCCATTTGTTTCGCGATTTGTGCGGCCAAGCGTTCGTGAGGCCTTCCTGATCTTTTACCCCCTCGTTGTTGTCTAGCCGACAAATACAGGAACATACATAAGAAGATTGTGAGTTTATGGAGTCTTTTTAGGTGTCATGTGTCTTAAAGAAAATGAAAATAACATAAATATCAATAATGCAACTACATCCATAGGATGTCTTGGGTTTGCTCATGTTGGGCCTCAAATGTCCCCCATACCTTCACCTGTATAGTCATGTGGGCCCCCATGACTATTGGCTTAGGATTCACATTAGTATTGGCGATTAACACTCGCATCACCCGAGTGAAAACCACAAAATATGTTTACGAGATGTATGGTCGGAATGTGTCCAGGTGTAGACACAATGACAACTCAAAGTGGGGTTAGCTCACACGACGTTTGGTATAGCATGCTTTGGCCTAATAGGTACTTCGTACTCTCATCGTTAGTCCCCAGGTAGGCAAACTGGTCCTTTATTTTGGATTTATACGAATGCCAGCCTAGACAGGACGTTCCGACTACCGGTACTTGTACCCTTCCAGTTACTACATGCCCGTCATGAGAACTCACTTTGATGAGATTTGAAAATACAAAAATCATTGTAAAAACAATCATGAAAATGATGTGATGTGTGCTTTCATGTATATGATATGTTATGAGAATATGATTCATGATAGGCATTATATGATAATATATACTTATGAACATACTTGCATAACATTGAATGTAACCTTTAACATAAACATATAAACATCATGAAATTTGGCATGTAACACACAAAAATCTTAAAAATTTCTAATCAACTATAGTATAGGCTCTAAGGGTCTAATAACCTATCCTATATCCCTATAGTCATGGCTCTGATACCAATCTGTCACACCCCGACCCGCAGCGGAATAAGAGTCGGGGCATAATTGGGTTATCACCAAAGCTCATGATATTTACTAATATGTTTCATATTTATTAAAGTCAAAATTACATTCTCAATAATCCAAACATGTCCATACAATACAAAGAAAAATAACCAACTAAACAATCCAAGCTCTAAACCAGTTTATTCTTCTAAGCCAATCCTATGTGTTTCTTGCTGCAGCTGGTTCACCTGTATCACGTGTAAAAATGGGGGTTTTGGGTCAACATAAGTTGGCGAGTGAACCTTGTTAGATAAACATTTATTATTGATTTTCTTGTTATTTTATCAAGGAAAATTATGCAATAATCATAAGTGAGCAATTGTAAATAATCAAACAGTAGCAATAACAACCACAAACTATAACATACAATAACATACAATAACATATAATAACATAAATGGGGAACGAACGGCCTATGATAAATGTATGTACTGAAAATGATAAATGTCTGTGCGATCAAGGCTCAATCAAACGGAGCCGATCGTATTGCATGTACTGAAAATGATAAATGTCTGTGCGATCAAGGCTCAATCAAACGGAGCCGATCGTATGTTGGCACGCCAGGTTCACGCTCATAATGTAATGGGGAACATGCTCAACGCTCATAATGTAATGGGGAGCGGCGGCCTATGAAATTGCATGTACTGAAAATAATAAATTAAATCTAAACAATAACCACACAACAGTTGAAACAAGCTGAATACACATTTGTTCATGATATGATGTATGCACAATGATTTAAATATAATAAATGGTAAGACACATGATACACCCCAAAAACGTGATTAAAACGGGGAATTTGTAAAGATTCACTCACATTGGGTACGTTTGGTTGAAGATGATGAGGTGCGCACGAGTTTGAAGGATTGAACAACGAGTATTAACTAACCTAAATAATAACGGAAGATATAGTAAATGAGTGGATTTTATTAATAATTTTAATAGGATTTTTAGATATATTTTTGTGAGTTTAAGGCTATTTCATATCTTTAAAAACATTATTTTTAAGTATTTTTAATTGATTTTTAAATTAAATTAAATAAATAAAAATATAAAAATATGTTGACTTTTGCGTTGACCGTTGACTATTGACTTTGACTTGTTGACCGGTTTTATTGTGTAACTGTATGCGCCGGGTGAGGCTCGAACCTGAGACCTCCCGTTCGCGTGCACGCAGCTCTACCAACTGAGCTACGTGTCTAACCTGAAATAATTCTGTTTTTAATTATATTTATATACTAACTCAGTTTATTCAAATTCTTTTATTTTCAAAAATGTTTTAAATCGTCGAACCGGTGTCGTCAACAGGTCTCGAACCCGGGACCTGTGACTTAATGTTACACACAGTCCACCGCTGGACTGTGTGTCTAACTTGGTTAATATATAGATTTTTATTATACTTAACATCTAATTACGAAAAGGATCCGGTTCATTTAGAAAAAGAACATTTTAATTACAGAGGGTGTGTGTGTACCAAGGATCGAACTCGCGGCGTGTGATTTGTATGTGCACACAGTCCACCGCTGGACTGTGTGTCTAACCCGAGATAATAACCAGATTTTATTGAACTTATAATCAACCTACTTCGTCTTCTTCGTTACCGATTTACAGTTTACGATTTCTCTATTGTTCCTTGTTTAATTTGATTGGCAAACATTCAACAGACTAATATGAAATGGCAGAGACGATATTTAGAAGTAAACATACCGGAGAACGATTTATCTCAGAATTCCGGCAAGTCGTCGGCTCTGTTTTTATGAACTTCAACTGAGCGGACAAATTAACAGTTTTGATTAGCTAATGGTGGAATTGAAGTACTAAACAAGAGTTAACAGAAGGTTTGAATGTCTATACCGTTTTACAGCGAAGATAAGAATTTTCAGAGGTTTTCCGGCGAGAGGGAATTATCTGATATCGACGTCTGAAATTGATTCCGAATGAAGGGTTTGAGTTAGCAATAGCTTAACAACTGATAGGAAATGAAAGAATTGAGAGACTTACTGATTGGATGGAAAACAAGGTTTTCCGGCGAAGATCCGGCGAGTCCAAATAGCTTCTCCGGCGAACTGAAAGTTGTGCGAAAATACAATTGAAGGTTTGTAGAATGTTTCTGAGTCGCGAGAGGGGACAATGACTGAAGTAATTCAGAAATGCAAGTTTTCGGTTATTAAAACCGATTCACTCTTGAATTCAAGTCCATTTAAAGTTCATTTGATTGGAGGCGTCGGTGTAGCGGTTATAATCGGTAAACCGCGTATAATCAAACGTTTTTGGACGTTTGGTGACCGATTTCGGTTACAGTTAGCGTAATCAGGTCGCTTCATGATTGTCTATAAGATTTATTTGTTTCCTAGAGTTGACAGAAAACAACAAGTGGCGGAGTGGTTATGTGTGTGTGTTAAGTCTTTGGAGTTCTTTCCGGCTTACCCGGGTTCGAGTCCCGGCAGCCTCATTTTCTTTTTAATTATTTTATTTTTACTTTTTATCAATTATAACTTTTATAGTTTAGGTTGTTTATTAATTATGCATCATTAAAAAATTAAAATGGACATAAATACGCAACGAGACATTTATAACTTGATATTCGATTTCAAACGGAGCGGGTTTGGAAAACCCGTTTTTGACAAATGTTACACTACACCTACAAACCGTTGTTGTAAGGCCGCTACCCTTTAACCCATGTATTTTAATGCAATATTGTAAGATGGACACACAATCTTGTACATTATACATTGCTAAAAACGACTCGCATCATATTAAAGCACCCATTTTTATTCAAATTTAGAAAAAAAGTAAATGACCGGGTACATTTGTGGCCCTCTTAGGCTAGGTGGTGTGGTCATGACCAAATGAATACCACCATCCGTCACGTCCAGTGGTGAACCCATGATTTGGTGTTCAAATTTTTCACAACAAAACATGAAAATTTCGGGTTGGTCCTCGTTCGGGTCGGGTCAGAACGAGGATTGAATGAGATTTAAAAAAAAGACATGCAAAATAGGCTATACAAGGATACCCCTTGTTGGTAAAGAGGGTGGTTTATCACTAAACCAGCTTTCCTTTTCTTTTTATAGCGTCCACCTAATTATATTTACGGGGTCTTTTAAAATTTTATATACCAGATCTTCTAACTTTAAAAAAAACATTAAGGTCCGGGGACTCCGACCCGCTCTACGTCGGACCGCCCCTGATCATGTCAGCATCATATCACCACATCCTTATTCACCAACCTAAACAACTACCCTATATGGTGTGGACTATGACCGCACTATCATCCACTATTCTCCCCCACTAATTATTGAAAAAGGATTATGATTGACATGGATTAATCCATCCGAACCGCCATGACCCAAACTAGCCTTTTTGTTATGGAAAATGCGCTAATTTTAACGTTATTTTACTAATTTCGTGAAATAACGTTAAAAGAGGGGGATGGTTAATCATACATCATGTGGTGGCGTTGATAGCTGAACGACAAGGGATACATGCACTAATCGGCCTTTTTCTCAATTATCAGGTGTTATGTGCCTTTGTCCAAGGCTTCATGCAAAACTGCTATTGACATGTGGTCTCACTGAATTGATGTGGGGCAGGCGTCTTACCCTCTCCACGTACCGCTGAGCAGTTTGGGTTAACGAGACCGAGTGATTCATATAGGTTCTCGGGCTGCGTCGGTTTCAGCCAGTCCGGTAGTGGGGTAAGACCTCGACGGAGATGTGCAATCCGGGCGATCAATTCGAACTTCATCCTTCAAATTGCAGGTGAATTCTATTGTGTTTTGTGTTTTAAATTTTGTATTTTACCAATCAATGATTAAATTAAAATTCACTAATAAGATTCTTGTGTGAACGTGTGATTTTGGATTTGCAATGAACATAATTGGAGCTTGTAAATTCTATTGAAATTATGCATGCCTCCTGCTTGATAAAATGTCTGTGTGATCTTGCCTGCTTGATAGTGTCATTTCCTTGCCAAACCAGACAGTTTCATATGGCATCTTAGTGGGATTATTATAGAGACCAAGATTGTTGTTTAGTTTTGAGTTAATTGCCCGGATGGTCCTATGGTTTCACGTTTAGTCCCCACCTTTTGGAAATAGCAGGTATGCTCCCTATGATTTGTTATTTTGTTACTCGGATAGTCCCATGAGTAAATGTCAGGGGCTATCCAAGTAACAAATTAACAAACCATAGGGAGCATACCTACTATTTCCAAACTAACTAACATTTACTCAGGGGACTATCTGAGTAACAAAATAACAAACTGTACCTGCTATTTCCAAAAGGTGGGGACTAAACATGAAAAAACGTGAAACCACAAGGACCATCCGGGCAATTAACTCTTTAGTTTTAATGTCGTATGTTATTTTGTAGTTTTTTTCTTTGAACCATTCTATTGAGGTTGTACACATACTAATTAAGGATGACTTGAGATGAAGATATAATTTGTAGTACCTTTGATGCTGGCAATTTTAATATGATAATTGTGTAAAAAAGACTCTTTTATATGGGTTTCTGTTGTCCTAAATGCTAAAACTCCGAAGATCTTTTTCACCAGTACACCTTTGAGAACTAACTACCAAGTTATTGTTGCCTGTTCTGAATCTAACTGATATTGGTGATAGTATTAAATTCTGTAAGACGGGTCATGGATATCAGGATATGTTGCTTTTCATCCAAATTTGCTGATAATTATTGGTTATATTCATACCCGAATTAAACCTTCATAAATAAACGAGTAGAAATTGCCATCTCTACTTTGTATATTCCACAAACTATTCTCATCAGCTCTATCTAGGCAAATACAAATCATCATCAAGATCCAATGCCATTTAAATTCTTATTGATCACAGTTATTGACAAAAAAAAAACGCATGTTCTCATAAATTATGCTCAAATCAAGCCCAAACATAAACACCAAAACCGATTAACACCACTCCTTCCCCAAAGATACCTCAAAAAGAAGAGATACCCACCTAAAGAGAGGTTAAAACTTAAAAATAGAAAAAGAAATAACAACTTAATATCGTTTACCAAGAACTAGACCGATGATCGCTGATACCAATGCTACTCCCATTATGAACTTAATGCTTGTGACAATTGAACCATCAGGGGCTTGATTTTGCGTGTTTGATGAGGACGAGGGTGAGGGTGCAGCTGCATGTGTGGTTGAGGATTCCACGTTTTTCTTGCTTTTGCGCTTTGATGGTGCTGTTGTTGTTGTCAGTGTTGATCCTATGTCCCGTGATTTTACCTCGCTTGCATTATCCCCGTGAACCTACAATTACCATTACAATGTAAATATACCCCTCTGCTAGTGTCATTATATCATATGTGATGCGAGTTCAGATGTAAAGTATTACCTGTTCTTTGACCTTAGCATTTTCCGTAAGATCTTTGACTTGTTTCTCCAAATGCGAAAGTGATTCCTTCTTTGCTTCAAGGTCCTTCAATGCAGCCTTTAGCTCCAACTCCTTTTGTGAAAGTATCTCTTTCTGTTTCATAAATATCAACAAACCGTTTACATAAGATTACTTGTATTATTGTGCTGGCAATGTCATATAAATAGTTATCGCATATAAACCAGCTACTGACCTGTTCAACAATGGTATTTCGGGCTTCTGCTAGATTTGCTTCAAGATTCTTTAGACTGATCTTTAATGCAGTCTTCTCTTCAATCTCCGCCTTGAGATTTTCTAGCTCAAGTTTTAGAGACGTTTCGTTAGATGTGTGTTCTTTAACTTGCGCTTCAAGTGTATTTATGGTCGTCTGAAACACCTTTTTAGCATTTTCATGTGTTTCATTTAGCATGTTGTTCTCTTCTATCAGTGACGATATCTGTAATTTGAACAATTATTTAAACACAAAACTATGATTACAAAACTAATTATTTAATAAGAAAAAGATTTAGGGCGTTTTACGCATTTAAAATATACTTTACCTGAGACTGCAGCTTTTGCCCATCACAAGAAAGTTGCTCTTTCAGATCTTCGATTTCTTTCTTGGACGTAACGAGCTGATTCAGTGTCCGATCTTTTTCGGTCAAAGCTGCGGTCAAACTGGTCTGCAGATCATTCAGTTTAGACTCATAAGTAGCCAGTTCTTGAGTAAGTTTCAAATTTGTTTCTTCAAGCTGACTGGACTTGCTTTGTGTATCCTCCACTATACTCTCCAGACCACTTAGTTTCAACAAAGCTTGTTCCAGTTCATGCTTGTGGTTGTCTGCCAGCTCAGCAGCTCTAGAATGCTGGTCAGTTAAATCGGCAATTGTTTTTTCATGCGAATCAATTGTTTGACACGTGGATTCCTTCTCACTTTCGAGTTCATTCACCTTGTCTTTGAGCTGAATAATGGTTGCTACCAACGTTTCATTTTCAGCAGATAACTTATTAGCGTTATTTTCTGTTTCTGATATCTTTGTTTTGAGGCTTTCGATCTCGCTTTCTAAATTAGCTTTTATTAGCAACAGCTGATCTAATTCATCTTTTAGCGTAACAGTTTTTTCAGTTGCTTCAACTAACTGTTTCTCGAGAGACGTTGATTTTTCAAGCAACGATTTGGCCTCCGTGTCTCTGCTAGTGAAATTTGCAACTGATTCTTGTAGTTTAAGGTCAAAATCTCTAGTGCGGGTTTCGTGTAGCGTTTCATACTCTGTATGCTTTGCCCTTGCTTCGTCTAGTTGTTCCTCAGCTAACTTAAGCCTGTTAACGACTTCTGCTTCTCTGATTCCGGAAGCTTCTAGATCACCCGCAATGGTTTCCAGCTTCTGCTGAGAAACTTTCAGTTCGTTTCTTAATTCTTCTAAAAGGTTTTCTGCTTCCACAAGCTGCTCTGATGATTTCTTCGAGACGTCTTCTAACTGCTTTTTCTCAGTTGTTGCTAAATCTAAAGATTCAGTTAATTCTTGCTCCTTTTTAATGGCGGTTTCCAGTGCACCCTCGAGAACCGTTGCTTTTGATCTCACTGCTTCAATTTCTGCTTCGAGTTCAGATACTTTTTGTGAATAGTTTCTAGAATTTTCTTCTGTGTCACTACATTTCTTCTCCAGTGTCGTTATTTGTTCCTCAAGCTCCTGAATTCTTTTCTTTTCCGCTTCTAGAAGCAACTCCGTTTCACTTGCCTTTTTATCTGCATTCTCGGCTTTCGAATTCAAAATCTGAATTATATCTTCGAGCTCAATGCTACGTTGGTGGCTCACATTGGCTCGTTCTTCGTGATTCGCTGACTTTTCATGAACAGTTTTAAGCTCTAATTCAAGCTCTGTGTTACGCAAGGATGATTGAGTCAACTCAGTTTCCAGCTGAGTTACCTTGTCTGTAGAGTCTTGCAGTTGCTGGTTCAGATGTATCTTTTCTTCTTCAAGAGTGGCTATTGTCACGTAAACTCGCTTATCTTAACAGAAAACTGTGCAAGTTCTTCTTCAAGTTTCGCGGCCAGTGATTTTGATTCTTCTAAATCGGCCTTTAGTGATTTCGACTCGTGTTCATGTTCTGCCTGAGATTTCTGAGATTCAGACAAAAGAGTGTCGTAATCACTTGACAACTGACTCAACCGGTCCTCATATTTCGTTAATTCACTTTTTGATTCAACCAAAATCGCATCAAGAGCTTCTTTTTCTTTTCTTGTTTCTGCTAGTTCTTCTTGAATCTCGTGAAGCTTCAGTTTGACTTCTTCCAGTTCAGATTCTTTCGCTTGAAGATCTTCTTTGGTTGATGATTCAGAAGCCTTTTTCAGGTTCAGTTCTTCGGTCAGCTCACTTATTTTAGCCTCTTGTGAATCGTATTTTTGCTGGATTTCCAAAACTTGTGATTTTGAAGCCTCCAATTCTTCATTGACCACAGATAAGTCAACGCTGGTCTTCTTGAGTGCTTCTTCAACATTTTCATTCTCTTTTTTGAGGCTTTCATTCTCGCTTTCTAAATTAGTTCGTATCTGCAAAAGCTGATCTAATTCGTCTTTTAGCGAAACAGTTTTTTCAGTTGCTTCATCTAACTGTGTCTCGAGAGACGTTGATTTCTCAAGCAACGATTTGGCCTCCGCGTCTCTGCTAGTGAAGTTTGCAACTGATTCTTGTAATTTCAGATCAAAATCTCTAGTGTGGGTTTCGTGTAGCGTTTCATACTCTACATGCTTTGCCCTTGCTTCATCTAGTTGTTCTTCAACTAACTTAAACTTGTTCGTGACTTCTGTTTCTCTGATTCCGGAAGCTTCTAGATCACTCACGACGGTTTCCAGTTTCTGCTTAGAGACTTTCAGTTCGTTTCTTAATACTTCTAGAAGGTTTTCTGCTTCCACAAGTTGCTCTGATGATTTCTTTGAGACGTCTTCTAACTGTTTTTTCTCGGTCGTTGCTAAATCCAAAGATTCCGTCAACTCTTGCTCCTTTTTAGTGGCAGTTTCCAGTGCACCCGCCAAAGATTCAGCCAATTCTTGCTCCTTTTTAGTGGCGGTTTCCAGTGCACCCTCGAGAACCGTTGCTTTTGATCTCAACGCTTCAATCTCCGCTTCAAGTTCAGATGCTTTTTGAGAGTGGTTTCTAGAACTTTCTTCTGTATCACTGCATTTCTTCTCCAGTGTGCTTATCTGTTCTTCAAGCTCCTTGATTCTTTCCTTATCCGCTTCTAGAAGCAACTCAAGATCACTTGCCTTTTTATCTGCATTCTCGGCTTTCGAATTCAAATTCTGAATTATATCTTCGAGTTCAATGCTACGTTGGTGGCTTGTGTTGGCTCTTTCTTCATGATCAGTTGACTTTTCAAGTACAGTTTTAAGCTCCAATTCAAGCTCTGAGTTGCGTGAGGATGATTGAGTCAACTCCGTTTCCAGCTGAGTTACTTTAGCTATGTAGTCTTGTATTTGCTGACTTAGATTTTTCTTTTCTTCTTCAAGAGTCGCTATTGTTGAGGTAAGTTGTGCAAGCTCTTTTTCCATTTTCTCCTCAATTGATTTTGATTCGGTCAACTCTTGCTCCTTTTTAGTGGCCGTTTCTAGTGCACCCTCCAACGACAGTGTCAATTCTTGCTCCTTTTTAGTGGCGGTTTCAAGTGCATCCTCGAGAACCGTTGCTTTTGATTTTAACGCTTCAATTTCCGCTTCAAATTCAGATGCTTTTTGAGAATGGTTTCTAGAACTTTCTTCCGTGTCACTGCATTTCTTCTCCAGTGTGGTTATTTGTTCTTCAAGCTCCTTGATTCTTTCCTTTTCTGCTTCTAGAAGCAACTCCAGATCACTTGTCTTTTTATCTGCATTCTCGGCTTTCGAATTCAAATTCTGAATTATATCTTCAAGCTCAATACTACGTTGGTGGCTCGTGTTGGCTCTTTCTTCATGATCAGTTGACTTTTCAAGAACAGTTTTAAGCTCCAATTCAAGCTCTGTGTTGCGTGAGGATGATTGAGTCAACTCAGATTCCAGCTGAGTTACCTTGTCTATGGAGTCTTGCATTTGCTGACTCAGATGTTTCTTTTCTTCTTCAAGAGCGGCAATAGTTGAGGTAAGTTGTGCAAGTTCTTTTTCCATTTTCTCACCCAGTGATTTTGATTCTTCTAAATCGACCTTTAGTGATTTTGACTCGTGTTCATGTTCTGCCTGAGATTTCTGAGATTCGGACAAAAGAGTGTCGTAATCATTCGACAGCTTACCGACACGTTCCTCATTTTCGGCTAATTCACCTTTTGTTTTAACTAAAACCGCATCAAGATCTTCCTTTTCCTTTCTTGTTTCCGCTAGTTCTTCTTGAATCTCATTAACCTTCAGTTTGACTTCTTCCAATTCCGATTCTTTCGCTTGAAGATCTTCTTTGGTTGATGATTCAGAAGCCTTTTTCAGATTCAGTTCTTCCGTCAGTTCACTTATTTTAGCCTCTTGCGAATTGTATTTTTGCTGGATTTCCGTAACTTGTGATTTTGAACCCTCCAACACTTCTCGGACAGCAGATAAGTCAACTGTGGTCTTCTTGAGTGCTTCTTCGACCTTTTCATGATCCTCAATTTTTTCATACAAACCCTTGAGTTCTTCTTGGACTAAAGCCATCTTATCTTCCATCTCTTTTGCGCTAACTTGAGCCGATTGAAGCAATCTTTCGAACTCTAATGCTCGGTTGGTCTCTGATTCTGCATGCAATCCACTCTGTTTATGCAACTCTTCAATTTTTTTAGCATCACTTGCGGAAAGATCCAGTTCTTGCTCTAAATCAATCATCCGTTTTCTTGAACTCTCTAACTCGATGTTTAGAGTTTCAAACGATTCCTTTACTTTGACTAGCTCCTTTTGGTTCGACTCTTGAGCTTGTAGTTCCTCTTGCAAAGCAGTAAACTGTGAATTGTATCTCTCCTCGGTTTCGTTAAGAAGATCTTGTAACTTCTTGTGGTCAGTTTCAAGATCTTCGTGTTTCTTTTCTTGTTGCTCGAGTTTTTCATTTGTAAGCGAGACTTGGTTCTTGAGTTCAGCATTCTCAGATTCCAAATGCTTGAATTTTGTGGTTAAATTTTCTAGCTCAAGCTCGAGTTCGTTTGTCTTCTCATTCGCCTCAAGGACTTCTCTGCTTTTTTCAGTGATGGGTTGTTCGTTATTTTCAACCGGCAATGGTGGAGATGTGTGGGACCCACCATTTGGTACGTCAACAGTTTCCTTTTCGACTTTTATAAATTCTCCATCTAAGGGTGCTTCTTCTTCTTCTTTCTTGGCATCCTTAGTTATGTCCTTGGTAGTTTCCTATTAAAAACACAACACATAAATTACAATGAGCTTATAAGGAAATTGACCCGAATGGGTCAATTCAGGTTATGTTTTTATCTCTAACACGTTAAACAATCCGACCGTTCTTATTCACACAAAGGAAAAATAGATTACCATTGAAATTATACAGTTAGAACCCGCTTAGATAGTTCTTTCTGTTATAAATTTAATCACAGAGTTTGAAAATCTGACTGTGATTGTAGTTTTTTTTTCAAACTAAATAGAGATATACTTAGTTGATCACACTTTTTTGACCCAACCAAACAGTTAGAAGATTGTTATTATTTCTTATTTTTATTTTTATTTTTATTTTTTATATTTTCTGGATCATCCACAAACTAAATAGAGATATTATTATTTAAACAACTAACCTCAGTAACCTTGGTGACTGGTACCTCTGAACTTGCTACAGTCTCCTCTTCCATGGCTGGCTGAATGTTGAATGTTAAGATTTGTTATAAAGGCCCTGAAAACATAAAAGAAATTTAAGTTACAATGAACTAAATGCTGGCCTCTGTTATTTTGTATGTTTACAATTTCTATATATGTTATAGCATTAATGACCTTTTATATCTGGTTGTAAAAAATAAATATTTTTATATACCTTCTATATTTGTATATGATTAAGATGAATTTTATATATTTGATCCGTGTCAGATGATGCAAAATCTATTAATGGTACACACCAGTAAAAAATATATGAGCACAGGTTATATTACAAAGAGAAACATATTAATAAGTGAAATCACAATTAGGTAGGTGTTTCGTGTATTTATACGACAATATCAATGGAATACAAAAGTTTACCGAGTGATGAAGTACACAAGCAAGTTTTTCGTATTCACTTTATATTAATTAATCCCTATAAAACGTCTAAAATGTATAAACGTAAGTAGGTAACCGCTATCTATTCTCATAAAATTTTAGATTGTCAAAAAATGCTCAATAAAAGTAAGACCATGGTTCAGTCCTTGGGATGTGTAATTTAGTATAGGATTAAGGGGAGACATGCTTCGTTGTTCAAAAAAAAGTACGAAAATACGTATAAATAAAGTAGATGCGTGAAAATAAAATATTTATTTGACGATCTACCAAATTTGACCAAACTAGAGCGTTCGACAAACTTAAGGAGCGGTTCAATTTGGGCGAGTGCGAGTTCTTCTTACCTATTCTTGTGGGTTGATTGGGCACCCCTAGACCGGGAGTACAGGTGGAACGGGTCACGTAGATTATATTGTTGATTTTAGAATGGGTAGTGAAAACTTAAATGTTGAACACTCGCCATCAACATTTAAATGACAGGATCTCAAACACCCTATCAACCACAGCGCATTGCCAGAGCTGACAAAGTGTTGCCGCCACAACCACTTGACCACCAATAATTGTAATGCGCGCTCCACCATGCCATTATTCGTCCAGAACACCACCGCAACACTTTCGCCCAGAATTTGAAACTTTTACTATTAATTTCCGTCGTTTAATTTGGAGGATTGCCGCCCAAAACTTATTATGTTACGTATCAGCTTAACTTGGCATTTGATTTCTTTCTTCTCTCTTTCGCTCGTTCTCTATGACATAGTTTTCCTTGTATATCTAATGTCTTGGTGGTTGTATCTATTGTGCACGTTACTTATACAAAGGGGGTGTTTGGGATTGCTTTTTCAAAATAGATTATGCGTTTTGAATAATCAGAATCAGATAATTAGTTGTAACAAAACGTGTTGCAGAAATATAAGGTTTGGATTTGATTATGTTGTTTGATATCACAATAATCAGATAATCAACATTATTTGGATTTGATTATGTTGTTTGATATCACAATAATCAGATAATTAACTATTTGAGTGTTTGACAAGTATATATATTTTAAAAAATAAATAAGTGAAAACGTAAAAAATCAGTTTTTGGATTATCACGTTTTCCTGCAGCAAGGGGTGACCTACTTATGGATTATCACGTTTTGAACTCTACAAAACGTAAAAAATCACTTTTTATTATTTTTTTACCAAACACTCAAAATAGATTTTTTGCGATTTCAAAACATAATAATCAAAAAATCAGTTGAAAACGCAATCCCAAACACCACCTAAAAACTAAAACATTGAAGATCCACGCTTTAAGAAATACTCGTTTTTTTTCCTCTAACAATATAAAAGATAATAGAATATTGATATTCAAAATAAAAGAAAAATAACCAAAAAAAAATAAAATAGTATTTTGACCCATTGGGTCAACCAACCCAACGTGTTTTAATTCATGACCCACTAAATGTAAATCACTCATCCACCTCATCTTAGACTAATACATACAGCATATTTGTTATTTTGTAGATAATTATAATATGTAGTAATTTCATACCTGTTATACAATTACATGTTTTAATGAGAAGTTATTTGATGAGCCTGTTATGAGCAAATCCAATTGAAGTATTTCTGAAAAGTATTTTCAACCCAAAACCGTTATGACATCTTACATGACCCGACCTGACGGAAATGTCAGCTTTGCCAAGCTCAACAGATAAGGTAAGATCAGATGTATATTATATATTTGAAACAGAGAAGAAAAGTGGATCAGCTATTGTACTTTTGAAAAGAAAGTTGTAGATACATGAAATGAAATAAAACTGGTTATGTAAGAACTTTTGTAATATGATGATTTTAAAATTTTGATATTAGTTGCGTGATTTCAATTTTTAGTTGTCCAAGTTTTCAAAATTTCATATAAAGAGTAGTATAAATTTTAAATGCCTATTATCTTTTTATTGTTTTTTTTTTTTTTTTGTTATTGTGCATTCAATTTGAGTTTTGCACCTTAGTGACGCATGAGCCCTTTGCGTCTTGCTTCTTGTGCTTTTGACTACCTGACCAGTTACTAAATGCATATACTAACCTTTTGAAAACTTTTACATTCAATGTAAAAGTGTTCAGTTCCTTTATTTAGGACTGTCATCAAGATGTTCTACTTCTATCATGTTTATATAGGTATTCGCTTCGCATCCTGATGTGTATCATAACTCAACTAACCTCTTTGGTCTTATTTAAAAATCCAATTAGGTAAAAAAAAAACATGATGCTACTAAAACCACCAACAACTTTGTTGTAAAATTTATTAATGATTAATTTACAAAATTACCAACATCACAATTGATAAATTTAGACTTGAAGCTAATTATTAGAGTTACGAGCATCCACAATAGTCGGTTTTTTGGTGTTTTTGAGAAGAGGGGGATGATGTGCATGAGAGAAGACTTGGGAGGAGAGAACGTTACACTTTTAGAACTTTGTGGACTTGGTTTTAGTAAAAGAAGCAAAGTTCTATAGCGAAGAGTTGATGCTTATATTGAGCCGGTTTTAAAGCCGGAAGAGTTAAATACCATATTTAAATTATTTTATTTTAAGTATCAAACTTCAAACGCTTAAAAAAGTAACCACTTTATGACCATCATAGCTACATTATTATATCAAAGATTAACCACCAAAAACCATCGCTAATGATAGCTTTATAGCTACATTTTTTTTTCTTAATAGTGATGAATATTTTATAAACCTAAAGTAAAGTAATGATCTCTCCCTCTCTCCAGCTTGTGAAAAATTGTCATTTTCTAGTGTATTTCATATCTTATATATCATTATTCCTTACATTATATATATATTTTTAACTTCTTTTTAGAGCGAAAAGGATGCAAGAGCTCAATTATTAGATGTACATCTTGAAAGACAAAAACATCATCGAAATTTGTATCATGAAACAGGTGTCAACACTTATTGGTTGATAAAATGATTAACAAACTATATAGGGAAAGTAGCACCAACGGTGGCAACATCATCGGCAGACGTTAAAGATATGTTTATCATGGTGTAGGAAATGCAAGACAAAAATTTAGTTACCGATCAACTTAGACCATGTGTAGCGGAATAACCAGATCAATTTACCGATCAAAAAGTGTTCTCATATCAGCGTTGTAGACAGTGAACAATAACTAAACTACCCAATAACTATGTGCAACAGAATTTAAATAAAGAAAAAAAAGTTTGATTGAAAGTTAATGGCCCCCAACCATTTCTTTAATGCCCATTAATATATGGTGGTGGGAGCTTCGCTGACGCCTTTCAACGATGGGATTGTGTGTGTTTAACGTTGCACATACTGATTTGACATGAGGGCGTTAATGTACTATACATCGTCTTATCGTCTTATAGAGAACTAAATTTTACAAATCTTAATATCAAATAAACAAATAAATAAATACTTGAAAATGAAAGGGGGGATATATACTTTTTCCATAGAACTTCATATAAAAATGACTTTAAGTGTTAACATATTAATTATATATCCTGTATATAAAACATGAACCATATAAAACATGTATTTCGCTTCAATAATAAAATGACAAATATTGAGAAAAATAAAATACGCATTAACTAAAGAATTAAAGCTTTTGAAATCTAGCTGGCTCATTCAAAGAATCTCTTTCAAGTGTTTCTCAGCCGCTCATAATACAAAAAGTAATATCGAACTTTAAATTTAAATACACCAAAAAACAGGAATAAATTTAAATTAAAAATTTAAAACAAATGTTAATAAAACGAGGATACCATCTTTCATAAAAGGAGTCGTATAAAAAAGACTTACAAATTATTTAAAGTGGTTTTAGCCAACTTGACAAAAGTGGTTTATGAGTTATAAAAATGATATAAAATATTACAATGTTCTCAGTTTGTCTCTTTAAACAAACTTAACAAAATTCAATTTTATAAACTTTAATATCATTCTTATTGAAACTTTATGTAACATGATTTTTTTCTCTATTTTATATAGCTTTGGCTAGTGTATCTATATAAAGTAATTAAATCGTAACCCATATTCAAGTGGCAGCGGACGGTATGGTTTCCCAGGAGAACGCCCAAAAAAAGCCAAACTTTGAAGCCAGCGTAAACCCGATTAAGACAACATAGTTTGGCCAAAGTGGGGCAACACGGGACTCTCCGATTTGAAGAGTGTGGTAACCTTATACATAAAGTTTACCGTTCAAAAAAACTCCAATAACGTGGTAGATTTAAATTCAAATACTAGTCTTCCAATCATAATGATTATCTTTCTAAGCTATTTCTAGCAAACGATACTATTTAAGGAAATATGCTAAATTTACTATTAACTTTGTTCAAGTAAATAAGCAAATCAACAATAACGTAGGTGAGAAAATATGGTACAATGTCTTTGTCGGAAAGTAACATGGATGTAACTTGGCCACTCTTAGCATTTTCATTAATAGTGGTATCTCATATAACATACAGACATATTTCTTGAAATTTAATTAAAATCGTTTTCCGTAGAGTAGTTGAATCGAATGTTGGTCCAAAAATTAAAAGTATCGGTTCAGAATTCTTAATTCTACATGCCGATCATCTCATGAGAAGAAATTTTCTAGGAAAGAGTCCAAATCATACCAACTCTTGCTAAATAGATTACACACCATCAGAGAGAGGAACCGCATATATGTTTTTTTTAACAGCGAAATTCTATGATTATAAAATAGGGTCAGCATATACTAGAAAAACCCAAAAACATACCAAGGAAAAGAAAAGCAAAAACAAACAATAAAATGGGGCAACTGACGCTACTAAAAAAACAGTCTTATTTCCGACCATGGTTTTTGTCGGAAACCGGTTCCGACCATTTTCCGATAGAAAAACATTTGTGGGAAAAGCCTTCTAGGAAAATGTTTCCGACAAGTTTCCGACTACATTTTGTGACAAGTTTCCGACAAAACAACACTAAAAAAATTCATGGTATTTAAACTAAACGAAACGCGATTCAAAGCGGTTATACAATCAAATCATGTACATAACTAGAGCTCATCGATCTTAATATATCTACAAAATTTAGCTATTACAGAGTAAATGATCCATACTATAAGATCATCAACGATAAAACCGAGCGGTAAAAGCATCAAAAAATCATTTCTAAACGTAACACATCAACCAAAAATCCTAAGTAAGCTGTTCGAATAATCAGATAAACTTAATACGAAAATGTATCTTTCAGATCAAAAGTTAGATTCACAATAACACTACCAGAAACCATTCGCCATTTGATCCCAAAATTTTAATACTTTGTTCGAAGTTTAAACTTTCAGAAAACAAAACTAACAGAATATATTCGAAATTCGAAGTAACCAAAATTCAAATTCACAATGATGGTATCGGAAATCAAGTAAAGCGGTTAACGAATCGAGTAAACTAACCTTAGATCGCGCAAACGTTTGTTTCGACCGTTATTGAAGCTCGTATAATTCGTTTGTTGCTTTAGAAAGTAAGTGTCGCGGAGGAAGAAGAAGCGGTTGACGAAGAGAATATGTGTTGGTAATGCCGTAATGGGTATGTATGTATTATGGTGGTTTTGAATTTTAATAAAATGAGGTGGGTCCGGATCCAGTCATGGCCAGCCAATGAGGACCATTGTTAAATAGGAGATGGTGTCCTTTCCGCCACTATGACTTTCTGACGTGTACATTGGCCCCTAGATTGCTCTTCTTTTACAATCATACCCCTACCTTCTTGATCTTCATTACCATTTACGGTTTACCAACCCTTTAGGGTCCACCTCACTTCATCAGGGTGTTAATCGTGTTGGGTTGATGGTTTTTCGGTTATTAAACCTAAACATGATCATAGACGATTAAAATAGTGTGATGGGAAACGATGATTTAAAAATTTATCTAAATGGGTGATAAATGAGTTATGTTTAAGTTGTAGACGTGTTAAACAAATAAACGCATTAATGGGTTGTAGTGAATGAGTTAAACGAGTTGATGTGTGGATATGTTTGAATAGACATGCTAAATTGGTCAATTCGAGCACGACTTGTATATTTAACGGATTAAATATTACAGCACAAAACATAATTATTATCGTGTTGCATTTGTTTAATGTCGTAATATGTCACCATATATCAACATAGCCAATTTCAGTAATTAATCTTATATGAATTAATTGTATATTTATTATATGAATGGTTTGTATGATATGTCCAATTACATATGAATTAATTGTATATCTATTATATGAATGGTTTGTATGATATGTCATATTACATGTTTACTCCTTTTTTTTTTAAAATACATATAAAGCCCCCACTATATATCAATACATGTGTTATTTTCACCAACTTCATAAAGCATTTTGTTCTTTTAACAATGAAAATTGTGGTGGTTACCATAGGTACATTGTATTAAAGCAACACCCAACTCTTGCTATTATCTCACCTCTTGTTACTTACTTGAGTGTCATTAAGGATCCCATTCTTTGTTGATTGGATGTACAAGTTGTTTATCACTTTATCATAGTTTGAGACAGACCCTATGTTTACTTCATGATAGTCTTAGCTCGACATTGTCAAGCCATACTATCTACCAAAAGTTATTTGTTTTCAAAATTTTTATCTTGTACATCCGAGATATAAGGTTTGAACCTCCACTTCTGGTAATCGAACTTGGTAATAAACCTCTTTCCCAACAAGAAGATAGAAGTTTTCCGTTCGGCAAATTCCACATTAGTATTATCTCTTAATGAGTTGTAGGAGGAAATAAACATGGGGCATAAAATACATCCTCCTCTATCAAAATTGATCTGCCATCATATTTTATGCTAGGTGATTTACCAAGAGGTAAAATTCATTATTTCATTTGAATTAGTTTTAGAGTTTTTAAAAATATATATTTTATGTACATCTTTGATTAGCCATATCATGTTTTCATTTGGTTAGATATATTGCTAGAGATGATTTTGAATTTTTATATGATCTACACAAGTCTATATTTAGTTGAACGAGTGTTTATTGCAATATATCAAGTGATAACTTGATAGATTAGGATCATCTCATGGGAGCCATATGGAGTTAGTTAAAAAAAACATAACACATTTTTCTCAATCATAATATGGCCAACATGAGAGTGCTTTAACTAAACTAAAAGGTGTGAACTTGGGTAAATGTTGGTTATGAGTACGACATGTGTAACGGTTTTTAGGATATGATGAACTTAAGTAAAACGTATGTAATATTTTATCCGTTTTCTTTTTTTCTTTTTTTACATAGCATGTGTCACGAGTTAATGTCTGTTGTATGAACTTCTCCCAACCTATGGCACCCAATGGTTGTTGTATCGAGTTGAATGATATAGGCGTCTCATAGTTCGATTTAAACTTGGGATCATTCCCATCCCTACTATGTTGTTGATTAAAACGATGTGAAAATTTGATTTTCCATGAAAATTTATGCACTAGTTATATACAATTACTCCATGTTCTAAATAGCTTTTCTCCATCAACAAATATGTGAAAGTGCCGTTACCATCACAAGTCACTAGCTATTAGAAAGGATAACTATTTGTTTTTTTGTTGATAATGATACAAAATTATATCCTTAATATATGAATTATTTCTTTAGTTATATACAAGTGACATACCTAAGTTTTTTTACTCGTGCCAAATTTTTAAAAATATTCATTGAATTGGTGTCACCCAACCGTGGATACATAAATAACACATAAAATAGTGTTAATATCATAAAAAAAACATACAAATTTACTAGTGTGTTGTGCCACCAATGTTTAATACGTGGATTCGTCCTTACTACATGCATATGCACATATATAGGATACAAATATTGTGATACAACAATAATAATAATCATATGCAGTAAATTTCACAAATAGCAAAATTATTGATAGGGTCTGAAGAGGAGGGATGTAAACAAACTTTATCTCTATCTCTAGGAATAAAGAGAATGCTTTCAGAGAGACAATCAGTTTGAGAACAAAGAAATGTGATAGTAGTCCTAAATTTGTAATTCTGATTCACAATTTATATCTAAGTGTATTTAAAGTATTATTAACCAAAGTTATAACTTATATCTTCTTCATATTTATATATTAGTGTAATATATATATACATGTATATCGACGGTTCCCAAAGAAAAGTGATTTTTCGTGTGAATCTTACGAAGGCGCTATCTTACATAATCACGTAAATAAAATGGCAGCCTATATGCATAATAATGCAACATATACACACAATCAAACAACTTTATATACCTAATTACAGAACCTTTACATACAACATAACAAAACTTTAAGAAAAAAATATTTTACATATAACAATACTATAATCAAAATTAACATACTAAAATTCTTGATTTTATGTATAACTTTTTAGAAAATAATAAAGTATATAAAAGTTATATTCATTTGAAAATGTTAAAAGTAAATAAAAATCAACAATTTAAACCTTTTCACTTAAATTTCCATAATTGTTACCCTTCTATATTAGTCACTGATTTTAATCAACGATCTAGACTACCACTTCTTAGGGAAGGCGGGGCATCTTTGCGGGTTGGCTATGCGGTTTCGATCCCACGTGGTAACACCGCCACCACCCCCATGAGTAGGCCTTACGAGTTCCTCCTCCGGGTAAGGTTTGTTGTTAGGGTAAGGCCTTGAGGCTTGGGATGTTCGAGAGTTTAAGGCTTAGGGTGTGTGTGATTGGTGGCTCTAGGGTACTTGTGGAGTTGTGGGTAGGCGCTGCCAGTGTTTTGGTGGTTCTAGGACACTTGGGTGTAGAACTGACATGGTAACGCAGGATTGAACGGGACTAGAATAGTACCCTTGAGTGTCCGTTCCACCCAAACACTTTGTACCATTTTTAGTTTTCGTATTTAAACCGATTCTTTCGTATACATAGAGTGAGGTAAAAGATTTTTACTTGCGTGAAATTAAAATTTTAGTTAAATAATAATGGCATCTACCACTCTTACACAGACCCTGGGTTATGGCCCAGTGGTAAGAGGCAGTGATGGTGAGAATGCCAGGGGACCGAGAGGTCACGGTTCGAATCCTGGGCCCAACCCGAGTTTTCTATTACAGTGCATTTACTCCAGAGAGTCTGTGACTCTTGTGGAGGGTGCAACTTCTGTCAAGTGGCAGGGGGCTGGAAATTTTCGGGGAAACCAAGCCAAACTTTGATACCAGGGGTGAGCCCGGTTAAGACAACATAGTCCTGGCCGGAGTTGGGTGGTGGCCTGTGGTTTGGAGGTGTGAATTATACTGTGTCTCTGTTGTAGAAGTTCACCTTTCAAAAAAAAAATCTACCACTCTTACACTGGAGTAGCTATAATGGCTTGTGGCTATTTCTTGAATACAAACACTACCATGCCCAGGTTGTAGGGCATAAAAGTAGTAAAAGCATCTAAAAACCAAAAAGAAATAAAAAGACTTTACAAGGGCAAGTTTGGTATCTCAGGTGATATAAAACCTTTTAAGACAAAAAGGTGGGCCACACCATATGACCGACCAAACCGGCCTAAAATTCGAGTCTGGAAAAGGTGAGGGGCCAATGTCTTGAACGAAAGAGACATATAGTCCTATATGCTTTCTGATCTACCTTCCTATATTTATTTTCTCATTTACAACAAAACTTACTTCATTATCTTTCATACAACAAAAATAGTAAATGAAGTGAAGAAACACCGATCTCATCTGGTGATTAACTCGTGATATGTGCTTCGACAAATACAAAATAAACGTGTTTAAACATTATGAAATGGGTAGAAATCATGATTATAAAGCTATGATTCTTGGATGTGAAAAGTTAATTTAAGATGGTTGACAGTGGCGAAGCTTGAGATTTCCGACCGGGGGTCGGGAGTCACTGAATCTAAAATTATACCTAAAAGATTATAAAACCGGGGGGTCGAAAACGTATATACCTAAAATATTATATTCGAAACGTACATACATAACACTACTGAGCGAAAAGTTCGAGGGGTCGGGCGCCCCTTCCGGCCCCTTCAAAGCTACGCCCTGGTGGTTGCTATTGGCAATGACTTTCCGGTGCATTAGTGTCTATGACTTTACAGTGGAGGTCATTGGTTCAAGTCTTGTTTGGAACAAAAATGCTCTTGGTTGAGCCATGGGTTTTACACAATGGAACTTCAGGCGGTAGGTTTCTTTTACCATCGTCGTTTGCATTCACGAGTGTTGACGGTCTTTTGACATTGAGTTTACCTAGGTAATCGAGTTTTGTTAATTCTTTAAATAAAAGGTGATTGGCGTTGGGTGTTGTATATGCATGATGTTAGACAAAAGAATAGGGGTTTAAAAATAGGGGGTGAATATGAAAGATACATACATTTAGTATGTAAAGGAAACAACTAGGTGAAAAAATAGAGGTAAATTCAAATTGGATTTTAAGCCAGTAAGGTATAGCTTTAGAGTGTATTTGAATTCACGCTATTATAATAGATTCATCAATGATTCAAGAAGCTAAATTCAAAGTGGCATTATAGATTACAAAAATGTTTAGTGTAAAAAGGGTATATTTAATTTTTAATCAATGAGTAGTGTAAAAGGGGTATTTTTAATTTTTAATCAATGAAAATCTTGAAATTGACATGTTTGGAATTCCATTTAGAAGATTCTTATTAACTTATTAATTTTTCTAAAATTCATTTGTAAAAGGAAAAAGTTATTTTAAAAAGTTAATAAAGAGGTTTTAAATGAAATCCCAAACATGACCTAACATGGCCTAAGGGGTTCCTTATTTCGGTTTCATTAAAGGAAGTGTATGTTGTTATTATTATTGTGTTCTTGTAAATATTATTATTTCTAGCACTACTTATTGTATTTGTCATTATTTTAGTAAGTATTGTCACTAATTTTATAACTACCATATGCATAATATGAATTTGCAAGTTTTTTTTGTGTATGGTGGGATTATACATCATGTTTGACAAATATTACGTGCATGAAGGGTTGTATTCATATGTTTGGCGGGTTATATATGTTTTTAGGGTTTTTTTCTCTTTTTTCTCTCTTTATTTTTTATTTTTTACTTTTCACCCCATACTTACATATTTTACAATTTAACTAAATAAGTTTTTTATTTTCAACTTTAATCCTCTATACTTTTTATCATTTACAATTTTTTTCGTAATACCTTTCGGTCTATATTTGCGAGTTAACATGTCGCAACGTACATGTGTGGTTCAATGTTTTTATGCCTATTTTTTCTCGTTTAAAAGCCTTGTCGCAACGCCCAGGTCTAGATCAACTTAATCATTGATTTTTACGTTTTATGTTTTGTGTCGTGGTTCAACATTGTTTCGTCTACTTTTCATTCGGTTTTAATTTTTTCGTCTTTTAGTTCTTTTTTAATACGAGCTTTTCCGATGTTGATGATCTGAAGATAGTGTGTCAATGGTGTTATTTGACCCGTTTTTGCGCCACCTATTGCAAGTGGGAGGCTTAATGCTGGTTGTTATAATGTTATAATTATCACTAGTGTTTTTATATTTCTAATAATATAGCTATTTAAAATAGTACACTGTATTTAATTACTTGTTTTTAAAATCGGGATGAGACGAAAACGAGATTGCTCATTGCTCACAACATTATTAAGTGACAATAATTAATTAAACCATATTTCATTCCATAAGGATTGTCAAATACATAAATGTAACAAAACAAAGAACAATCTAACATTTGCAAAGTCATAACAAAATTGATACGTAGACATTAAACCTAACGTCTAATTTGTGTGTATCTAGTCCTTGCTATATTGTTTTCATAGCGTCATCTCCTTCAACCTGTAACATGTTTTAAAATAAAGTCAATGCAAAAGCAAAGGCGAGTACACAAGTTTAAGCATAGCATACGTATACGAATAAAGTTTTAACAATCCTCATGGCAACCAAATCTATACAAGAGCAAATCAAGGCATGCAATGCTAATAATCAAACCCGTAACGCAATCACGATGTTTTAACATGACCTCACGTGTAAAGCGATGGAGGTGGATGCGTGAATTCCTATAGCGCTAAGCATGTCAAACAAAGGCTAAAAATAGTTAATGACTAAAGCATAGCACAACGTTTATCCCTAGACAAGCAACAAGTATACGATTCAAGTAGTCATGTGTATAGGATTGTTTGTGCGTTTCATAAAGTTTAAGTGTTTGTGATTTTTGTATATGGAAACATGTTACACCCAAAAAGTGATAAAAACAAATGTGGGTCGAGTGTACTCACGGTTTTGCTAAGTCTTTTCTACACTTGACAATCCGTGAAGACGTTGGTTCGAGGATGACGCCGAATTATCCTACAAGAGGAAATGAGGCGTATGAGTATAGAGTTTCAACGGGAGATTAGGAGTATTCGAGCATGATAAAAAAATATGTTTGATAAAGTATTATGATACGAAAGTATTCACTAAGATGTAACACTCGTTCTTGACACTATAGTAACTCTTACGAGTTTGGGTGTGATTTCATAGGTTCGGGGCCTATTAGAATCGTGACAAGGAATTACATACTTTAGTGTTAAACTTAATAACTTGATAGGTGATTATAAGTTCATTATCAAGGTTTCGGTTTTAGAATTATAATATAGTTATATATATATATATCATTATAATCATGTAGGAGGTGGGAGGATGACCATCCACTTTGTAACCTCTAGTGTCATGTATGTCAAGCATGAGGTGGGAGGTTAAACCATCCACTTTGAACCTCGGATTATGTTCACCACTACACAAGTTACCATTGGTAACAAGGATGGTACAAGAACTATATACTATACAAGAATGATAAGGTGTCATCTAGATACCAAGTGGCCAAGTATTCAACAACCCGACGAGCACACGAGGACAATCGTCAACGGCTTTGTGGGGTTGTGACACTTTAAGTCTAGCAAACTATCTTGGGATCTTGATGAAAAATCATCAAGTGATGTGTGGTCTCAAGTTAGGATAGCCCAAGCTTCCTTGGTGGACACACAAGAACAAGTTTAAGAACTTGCATCACTTGTGAGCTCAATGCTCTTTAAAAACAGAAAGTTTAGGGTGTTAAAACAGCCCTTAGTTCATGTTAACAAGCTTGGTTAGGCTTTACTAATCATAAGCTTGATTGTAAGCACAAGAACACAAGTTTGTTGAAGTTAAAACACAAGTTTGATAAAAGTTTAGACAAAACAGAAAGTTTGTGGACATTTTGGGGTATTTCCAGGTCTGAATTCTCCATGGAGAAACCTAGGAATTCAACCCAAAGTTTATCCAAGCAAGTAGGAAAAAGAATGGAGTGATTTCATTAAGAAATGAGTGAGTTACACTCACTTTAGTAAGAGGTATACAATCTGCTCGAAAATTTGATGTTGCAAGGATCTTGAGGTGATTTGAGAGTGATTTGAGAGAGATTAAAGTGTGAAAATACTTGGATTAGAGGTGGGTTTTATAGGGGAAGGATTAGGGTTAGTTAGGTGAAGTTTAGGTGGGTAATTAATGGCTTAAAACTCGAAAAAAAACAAAAAAAACCGCGCCCAAAATGGGCTGTTTGAAAGCTGGTCGCGACCAGCCTCGCCCGGAAACAAAGCATAAGAAGCTTTTGTTTCCGGGTTTGTTTGAATGAGAGGCGGCTGGTGGAGTGGTTAAGGCGCTTGTAAGTGAACCGGAGGTCCCGGGTTCGAGTCCCGCGGATCCGGTTTTGTTTGATTATTATTATTATTATTATTATTATTATTATTATTATTAATTTTTTTTAAACAGTTTCATAAATGGCAGGAATGGTCCCTGTAGTTCAAGAATTCAATATTTACTCGTTAAACCTTGGACTTATTTAAAGAAGGATATATATTAACATTTATAAAAAAAATAGAATTTTAAATTTTTGTAAAATAAATCAATTAATTTTATTAACTAAATTTAATTAATTAATTTAATTAATTAACTTAATAAATGAATAGATAATTATATTTTCGTAACGAATTTAGTTTAACGATTAAAAATTTCACGTTTGAGTCTCGTTTACGCAATACAAACCAAGTTTGCGAGTTATCTCACGTTTACGATTGAGAGTACCACGAATATGTTTACACGTTTAAAGTATGAACAAGTATAAGGATAACATGATTATAGTTAAAATACGAGTTTCTCATTACGATTCAAGTCTCGGTTTTCTACGTTTACAACGAAAGACAGATACAAGATACAACGCTTACTAAAAATAGAAGTACGATACAAGATTTCCAAATATAGAAAGTATAGAAACGCGGAGCGTTACAGTCTCCCCTCCTTTAGGAAATTTCGTCCCGAAATTTAGGAATATGTAACGAAGAGATATGGATACTTAGTCTTCATATCACTTTCAAGTTCCCAAGTGAATTCGGCGCCACGTTTACCTTCCCATCGAACCTTGACAATGGGAATACGACTGCGCCTCAGTTGCTTGGTTCCTCGGTCCATGATTTCGACCGGTTTCTCCACAAAGTGCAAAGTATCGTTGATCTGAAGATCTTCGAGTGGAACTTGAAGTCCTTCTTCGGCTAGACACTTCTTCAAATTCGAAACATGAAACACAGGATGAACATTGCTGAGCGTTTGAGGTAGATCCAGTCGATACGCTACCTTGCCTATCCTTTCGAGAATCTTGAAAGGACCCACATAGCGAGGAGCGAGTTTGCCTTTCTTACCAAAACGAACAACACCTTTCCAAGGTGCAACCTTGAGAAGTACGTGGTCACCTATGTTGAATTCCAAAGGTTTGCGTCTTTTATCAGCATAGCTCTTTTGTCGGCTTCGAGCTTTGAGCAAGTTGTCACGAATCTGTAGGATCTTGTCCGTCGTCTCTTGTATAAGTTCGGGACCGGTGAGTTGTACGTCTCCGATCTCGTGCCAACAAATAGGCGAACGGCATTTGCGACCATACAGTGCTTCAAATGGAGCCATTTGAATACTTGCGTGATAGCTGTTGTTGTATGAGAATTCTACCAAGGGTAAGTGTGAATCCCAGTTGCCGCCAAAATCGATTACGCATGATCGAAGCATATCCTCTAAAGTTTGGATAGTACGCTCGGTCTGACCGTCAGATTGAGGATGAAAAGCGGTGCTAAGATTCAAATGAGTGCCAAGGGCGGATTGGAAAGTTTGCCAAAGGCGAGAAGTGAAACGAGCATCACGATCAGAAATAATATCAAGAGGAGTACCGTGACGACTAATTATTTCACTCGTATAGATACGAGCCAATTTCTCGACCTTGTAATCTTCACGAATGGCGAGGAAGTGTGCAGATTTGGTCAAACGATCGATGATAACCCAAATACTGTCGTGACCAGACGAGGTACGAGGCAATTTCGTGATGAAATCCATGGCTATGCTTTCCCATTTCCAGACCGGAATTTCTGGTTGTTCGAGCAAACCGGAGGGACGTTGATGTTCTGCCTTGACCTTGGAACACGTAAGGCATTTGGAGACGTAGAGAGCGATATCACGTTTCATTCCAGGCCACCAATAGGATGCGCGCAAGTCATGATACATCTTATCAGCTCCAGGATGAACGGAGAGTATCGGGATTTGTGAGCTTCGTCCATCAAAGTAGTCCGAAGATTGAGACGATCGGGAATCCAAATGCGACTATGGTAGTAAAGAATACCATCAGGCTTAGCTTCGAGTGGGTTTTCGATTCCACAATTCAACTCGTTATCGAGGTTACCCTCGTTAATAACGGCAAATTGTGCTTGTCGAATTAACTCATTGAGTTTTCCCACGCTTTGGTAGCAACGAGCACTCTTAACATGAGTCTTACGACTAAGTGCATCGGCCACGACATTCGCCTTACCAGGGTGGTAGCGGATATCGCAGTCGTAGTCGTTTAACAATTCTACCCAACGACGTTGACGCATGTTGAGTTCCTTTTGATCAAAGATGTGTTGGAGGCTCTTGTGGTCGGTAAAGACCGTACACTTTGTACCATAAAGGTAGTGTCGCCAAATCTTTAACGCAAAAAACAACTGCACCAAGTTCAAGGTCGTGAGTAGTATAGTTTTTCTCATGAATTTTGAGTTGTCTCGACGCGTAAGCGATTACTTTGTCCCGTTGCATGAGAACGCAACCAAGACCCTGGTTAGAGGCATCGCAATACACGACGAAATCGTCGTTCCCATCGGGGAGAGTGAGAATAGGAGCATTACAAAGCATGTCCTTGAGTGTTTGGAAAGATTCTTCTTGTTCGGGACCCCAAACAAAAGGTTTATCTTTTTGAGTCAACGAAGTCAAAGGAACGGCAATCTTCGAGAAGTTCGAGATGAAACGGCGATAATACCCAGCTAGGCCAAGAAACGAACGAATTTCAGAGGGCGACTTAGGTGCAATCCAATTCTTCACAGCTTCTATCTTTGCAGGGTCAACATGAATACCAAGTTCATTAACGGTGTGACCTAAGAATTGAACCTCTTTTAGCCAAAATTCACACTTGGAGAATTTGGCATACAGACGTTCAGTTTGCAAAAGATGAAGGATAAGACGCAAATGTCGTCCATGTTCTTCTTTCGTCTTAGAGTAGATTAGGATATCGTCGATGAACACAATGACGAAATGATCGAGAAAAGGCTTACACACACGGTTCATAAGATCCATAAACACTGCAGGAGCGTTGGTCAAACCAAAAGGCATGACCACGAACTCGTAGTGTCCATAACGTGTACGAAATGCGGTTTTGGGTACATCTTCCTCCAAAACCGAAGTTGATGATAGCCAGAACGGAGATCAACCTTTGAAAAGCACTTCGCGCCTTGCAATTGATCGAAGAGATCGTCAATACGAGGAAGTGGGTATCGGTTTTTGACTGTAAGTTTATTGAGTTCACGATAATCAATGCACATCCGAAAAGACCCATCTTTCTTCTTGACGAACAACACGGGAGCGCCCCAAGGGGAAGTACTAGGGCGTATAAAGCCTTTATCAAGAAGCTCTTGGAGTTGGCTTGATAGCTCTTGCATCTCCGAGGGTGCTAAACGATAGGGAGCCTTCGCAACAGGAGTTGCGCCAGGAATGAGGTCAATACGAAAATCGACAGCTCGAGGAGGCGGAGGACCAGGGAGATCCTCGGGGAAAACAGAAGGGAACTCACAAACGACAGGATCATCACTTATGCTAGGGCCTTTGTCTTTCTTTTCCACAACGTGGGCGAGAAAGGCAAAGTACTCCTTACGCAAGTACTTGTTCGCTTTGATGCATGACATAAACTTGAGACCCTTAGAAGGTTTCTCACCATAGACGTGTAAAGAGTCACCTTGAGGTAGGGGAAGACGAATGAATTTCTCAGAACAAACGACTTCAGCATGAACTCGCTTAAGCCAGTCCATGCCTACTATGACGTCAAAGCTACCCATTTGCATAGGTATGAGGTCGATGGAAAACTTATGATCGTTTAAGATTAGGGAGCAACCAGAAAGAACAGAGTCAACGGATATGGTCTTACCATTAGCGACTTCGACAGCAAAAGGATTAGGCATTTTAGTTCGTTCGCACTTAAGCAAGGGTTCAAATTCAACGGATACAAAACTTCTATCCGCGCCAGTATCAAACAGACAAGTAGCATAGATATGGTTCACAAGGAACGTACCAGTGATGACGTCATTTGAACTTTGGGCTTGAGCTGAGGTGAGAACGAAAGATCGTCCTTTCGCAGGTTCGGTTTGTTGTTGCTGTTGGTTGTTGGTGCGTTTCGGGCAAATGTTGGTGAAATGGTTAGGATCGCCACATTTGTAGCAGGTTCGACCTGGTGTAGCTTGGGTTTGGCGGTTTGGGTAAAAGGGCTTGGGTTTGCTGGTTCTGGGGTAGGCGACAGTGGTTGGAGAGGTGTCCCAACCTATTACAGTTGGCACATTTTCGGCATGAGGTGCCAACAGGGTGATGGTAGTTGCAAGTGGTACACTTGGGGTGAGAGCCAATGTAACCTTGTCCAGGTTGGTGGGTGTTTTGGGTAGGCGGAGTGACGACCGCATTGTTTTGAGAAGAAGCCTTCCGCTTCTTGTTCTTGTAGTGGGGCTTCTTGGCTGGAGGGGTAGGTGATTCGGTGGTGTTGGCTATGGCTTGGTGCGCATGCTTCGTAGGGACCTTGTCGTAGGCCCCCTGAAGGATGCAGTTATGGTTGAGTTGGAGGGTTATGGCATAGGCTTCCTCAAGGGTTTTCGGGTTGGCTGCGGCTACATGGTTCATGATTACCGGTGAGAGGCAACGGATGAGCTTGGCGATTGACTTGGGAACAGTATCGGCTTGCCCAGGGCAAATGATACTTAACTGTTTAAAGCGCGCAATCAATCCTTCGGCGTCGCTCCCCTGTTGTGTGAGATTCCAGAACTCGTTTTCAAGTTTCTGGGTCTCATGGGGAGGACAGAATTGCTCCTTCATGAGCTCCTTAAGCTCTTCCCAAGTCATCGCATGGACTGCTTCGTTTCCACGCGTGTTTCGTTCGGTGGTCCACCACTCGAGGGCTCTCTTGCGGAAGACCCCGGTGGCATTAAGGGTTCGGAGTTCCTCAGGGCAGCCGCCCTGAAGGAAGATAAGCTCCATTGAATCAAACCAATTGATCATGGCGGTAACACCGTCCATGCCAGTGAATTCCACTGGTTTACAAGCCATGAAATGCTTGAATTGGTAAGATGGTTTGGGGTATCAGGTTTGGAATCAGCGGATGATTTAGGTGTGGCTTCGGCGTGTATGGTGTGGATTTGGCTGACAATGTCGGGTATGATCTTAGCCAATTGCCCGGCCATTTGCTCCGAAACGAGTCCAATCAGTTCTTGCTTCGACATTGAGTCCTCGTTGTTGGATTCCTTCTGGGAATCCGTCTTCTTGGACTTCTTGAGGCGGTTTAACGTGTTACGGAAAGGAGGCATCTAGAGGTTGTAAACAAGACAAAAGCATGAGACTTGATTGTAATAAAGAAAATAGGTTTTGCATGCATGAGTATGAATAAAGTTCACATAAGTTTCACATAAGAAGCATGTGTTTATTAAGTATGGTTCACATAGTTTGCATGAGTTCAACAAGTATAACATGTATACTCACGTATGAATACAAATAAAGAGTATAAATTTAGTTTGTTCACGGGGATTAGTATTGTTTTTGATTGCGATAAACGGGCGAGTGTGTAACGGTTTGAAATGAACGAGGTAACAAGTATCAAAACACATAAAATTTGAGTCACATAAAAAGAATAGGCTCGTAAAACATGGGAATGATTCGGGTAGAGAATCGTCGACAATTCCAAAGTGAATCGAAGATCTTCTCGAATTAGAGAAACGTGCTTTGGCCTATAGGTAAAATGCTCTCATCGAGAAGCGACTAACGACATTTTACCCTTCCAGTTACTACACGTCTCTAACCGATCAGAAAATCGAGACTTTGGCGAGAGCGAAAATCAAGGAATGGGACTTAATCGACAAGGTGCGGGTTTCACCCCTAACTTGACGATTTTGTACCCTAAGTGTGGTTGGTACTTACCAAACGAAGAGCAAATTCCGATTCGTTGGTAAGGGTCCACTAGAGTTTTGAGTTGGAAATTTTCCATCAAGGTTTGGATTTCACTCCTAACTCGATGGCATAATTGCGTGCAAAAAAAGAATAAGTATAACGGATTGAGAGTCGTTCACCAAATTGCGGTTTTCACACCTATTTTAGTGAAGTCGTCTCGTTTATATTACGAGTGTCTTCAAGCGTCCAAACGTGTATTGTGTAAAAGTGTCTTAGGAAGACACCATGTATATGTATTAAGACCAAAAGGAAAGAGAGAAGCAAAGTAGGAAGCATAAAGTTTTAAGCATAATCAAGAATGGTCACAACGGGTACTTAGAACTATAGACTAGGTCGAACATGGCAATTCTACCTAATTCCCTATAGTTATGGCTCTGATACCAATCTGTAACACCCCAACCGATCGCGGAAACATCGGGATGAGACGAAAACGAGATTGCTCATTGCTCACAACATTATTAAGTGACAATAATTAATTAAACCATATTTCATTCCATAAGGATTGTCAAATACATAAATGTAACAAAACAAAGAACAATCTAACATTTGCAAAGTCATAACAAAATTGATACGTAGACATTAAACCTAACGTCTAATTTGTGTGTATCTAGTCCTTGCTATATTGTTTTCATAGCGTCATCTCCTTCAACCTGTAACATGTTTTAAAATAAAGTCAATGCAAAAGCAAAGGCGAGTACACAAGTTTAAGCATAGCATACGTATACGAATAAAGTTTTAACAATCCTCATGGCAACCAAATCTATACAAGAGCAAATCAAGGCATGCAATGCTAATAATCAAACCCGTAACGCAATCACGATGTTTTAACATGACCTCACGTGTAAAGCGATGGAGGTGGATGCGTGAATTCCTATAGCGCTAAGCATGTCAAACAAAGGCTAAAAATAGTTAATGACTAAAGCATAGCACAACGTTTATCCCTAGACAAGCAACAAGTATACGATTCAAGTAGTCATGTGTATAGGATTGTTTGTGCGTTTCATAAAGTTTAAGTGTTTGTGATTTTTGTATATGGAAACATGTTACACCCAAAAAGTGATAAAAACAAATGTGGGTCGAGTGTACTCACGGTTTTGCTAAGTCTTTTCTACACTTGACAATCCGTGAAGACGTTGGTTCGAGGATGACGCCGAATTATCCTACAAGAGGAAATGAGGCGTATGAGTATAGAGTTTCAACGGGAGATTAGGAGTATTCGAGCATGATAAAAAAATATGTTTGATAAAGTATTATGATACGAAAGTATTCACTAAGATGTAACACTCGTTCTTGACACTATAGTAACTCTTACGAGTTTGGGTGTGATTTCATAGGTTCGGGGCCTATTAGAATCGTGACAAGGAATTACATACTTTAGTGTTAAACTTAATAACTTGATAGGTGATTATAAGTTCATTATCAAGGTTTCGGTTTTAGAATTATAATATAGTTATATATATATATATCATTATAATCATGTAGGAGGTGGGAGGATGACCATCCACTTTGTAACCTCTAGTGTCATGTATGTCAAGCATGAGGTGGGAGGTTAAACCATCCACTTTGAACCTCGGATTATGTTCACCACTACACAAGTTACCATTGGTAACAAGGATGGTACAAGAACTATATACTATACAAGAATGATAAGGTGTCATCTAGATACCAAGTGGCCAAGTATTCAACAACCCGACGAGCACACGAGGACAATCGTCAACGGCTTTGTGGGGTTGTGACACTTTAAGTCTAGCAAACTATCTTGGGATCTTGATGAAAAATCATCAAGTGATGTGTGGTCTCAAGTTAGGATAGCCCAAGCTTCCTTGGTGGACACACAAGAACAAGTTTAAGAACTTGCATCACTTGTGAGCTCAATGCTCTTTAAAAACAGAAAGTTTAGGGTGTTAAAACAGCCCTTAGTTCATGTTAACAAGCTTGGTTAGGCTTTACTAATCATAAGCTTGATTGTAAGCACAAGAACACAAGTTTGTTGAAGTTAAAACACAAGTTTGATAAAAGTTTAGACAAAACAGAAAGTTTGTGGACATTTTGGGGCATTTCCAGGTCTGAATTCTCCATGGAGAAACCTAGGAATTCAACCCAAAGTTTATCCAAGCAAGTAGGAAAAAGAATGGAGTGATTTCATTAAGAAATGAGTGAGTTACACTCACTTTAGTAAGAGGTATACAATCTGCTCGAAAATTTGATGTTGCAAGGATCTTGAGGTGATTTGAGAGTGATTTGAGAGAGATTAAAGTGTGAAAATACTTGGATTAGAGGTGGGTTTTATAGGGGAAGGATTAGGGTTAGTTAGGTGAAGTTTAGGTGGGTAATTAATGGCTTAAAACTCGAAAAAAAAAAAAAAAACCGCGCCCAAAATGGGCTGTTTGAAAGCTGGTCGCGACCAGCCTCGCCCGGAAACAAAGCATAAGAAGCTTTTGTTTCCGGGTTTGTTTGAATGAGAGGCGGCTGGTGGAGTGGTTAAGGCGCTTGTAAGTGAACCGGAGGTCCCGGGTTCGAGTCCCGCGGATCCGGTTTTGTTTGATTATTATTATTATTATTATTATTATTATTATTATTATTATTATTATTAATTTTTTTTTAAACAGTTTCATAAATGGCAGGAATGGTCCCTGTAGTTCAAGAATTCAATATTTACTCGTTAAACCTTGGACTTATTTAAAGAAGGATATATATTAACATTTATAAAAAAAATAGAATTTTAAATTTTTGTAAAATAAATCAATTAATTTTATTAACTAAATTTAATTAATTAATTTAATTAATTAACTTAATAAATGAATAGATAATTATATTTTCGTAACGAATTTAGTTTAACGATTAAAAATTTCACGTTTGAGTCTCGTTTACGCAATACAAACCAAGTTTGCGAGTTATCTCACGTTTACGATTGAGAGTACCACGAATATGTTTACACGTTTAAAGTATGAACAAGTATAAGGATAACATGATTATAGTTAAAATACGAGTTTCTCATTACGATTCAAGTCTCGGTTTTCTACGTTTTCAACGAAAGACAGATACAAGATACAACGCTTACTAAAAATAGAAGTACGATACAAGATTTCCAAATATAGAAAGTATAGAAACGCGGAGCGTTACAGTTATTTGACCCGTTTTTGCGCCACCTATTGCAAGTGGGAGGCTTAATGCTGGTTGTTATAATGTTATAATTATCACTAGTGTTTTTATATTTCTAATAATATATCTATTTAAAATAGTACACTGTATTTAATTACTTGTTTTTAAAATGAATATAAAAGCATAGTATACTTTATATATAAAAGCATAGTATACTTTATACCCAATTCAAAATTTAATTACATATATCGTTTTTTCTAAAATCCAAAAATATCAATTATAACCATTTTAAGGAAAAATTGCATACATCTCTTTATTTTCAACCCTACTTACATATCAACCAAAACCAAAATTTAGATTACATGTTCTTATTCTAAAAACTAAAAATATCAAATATACCTATTTTAGAAGAAAAAAAAGATTAAAGAAAGATTTTTTTACTATTTTTTTACTAAACCATAAAAAATTAAATTCACCCATTTTAACTAGTTTTTTTTATTTACCTTTTTTCTAGTTTTTCCATTTTTTTCTTTTTTCAGTTTTTATACCTTTTTGTCTCAACTATTAACTACAAGATTTAAAAGTTTAAAACACTTTTTACATTTCTCACAAAAACCTTTTTATACAATAACCCCACCCTATATCACATAACATTAACCATATTGACCATATATAAATAAGCAACATGTTTATGCTTAAGATGGTTGTATGTTTGGCTTTGAGAGTTTTTCAAAAATAAATTTGAAATTTTCATTTCTAACTATAAAGTTTACATATTTAGAAAATTAAGTTTGAAGTTTCAATCTTAAGTAATTTAACCATTTGATTAATTTGATATTTCATTTTTAATTCTAAAGTTTCCATATTTTGCAAATAACCCCATTGTTTTTTTTTTTTGCCTTTTAACACAAAGTTTTTCATTTTTAACAATTTAACCCCAACACTTTTTTACTTTCAACTGATCCCTTGGACTTTTCATCATTCGTAAATTTTCCGTTTAAAGTTTCTTCTAAATTTTCCGAGTTAACGCGTCGCAATGTGCGAGTGGGGTTCAACGTTTTTTCATTTACTTTTCCTGTTTGACAGGCCCATCATAGCGCGTCTATTTTTCCCGTTTGACAGGTCTGTCGCAATGCGGTGGTCAGAGATCGACTTAGTTATTCTTTTCTATGTTTTATACATAGGCTCACAGTCATGTAAGAAACGTTTACATTTTATCTAATACGATATATAACTAAAGAATCCCCGCCGTATTACGACGGATGATAATTCTAGTTATGTTTCATTACAATAGGACTGACTAGACGTAACATAAAATATTATGTTATTTGGACTATCAATACGTGTTAGTCCAACAATATCCTATCAATGTATTGTTTTTTTTTACTTACTGGGAGGCTCTATTTTCATTTGATGTATACATTTTGGCATCTTGAACTTGGAGAAACAAATCTTTGAACATGAAAATTAAAAACAAAACACGTTTTAGTTGTATTTTTAATGATTTTTATTATACTCCTATGTTGACCATTTGTAAATAGCAACCCTTTTGAATTTTAAATCCTGATATTTGTGACCCACTAGTGTAGTTTATTGACTCGTATAGAGACTCACTCGTGCTAAACGCATAAGAGTCTGGTAAGTTGTAATAACAAAAGTTATTTATCAAAATATTTCAGAGTGAAGTTTCAAAAAACTTGGTATCCTGTCTTATGTAAATGTTTAATATATGAGGAAAGTGAATATGAGGTTGTTGCACACCTAAGCTTAGGTGTGAAACCTCTCAAAATTACGTCGTTTTGATTAATTTATCAAAACTAAAACTAAAAACAATTAATCATTAAAACTAACTTTGAAAACCTTCATTGAAATTTGAAATTGAATTACAGTGGAAGAAAAAAAAACCCTATAATGGTTGCTTTTCGTATGAAACCCTAGAAACCAACATAATCCAATACTGTGAATATTTTTGTGATTTAAAAATTCCATTTCTAAGGTTGTGCCCCGTCAATTTAATTATAAAGGAATTCCATTGCTATGGTTGTGCCCAATCAGTTTAATTAAAAACTATTAATTCTTTTGGGATGTGGAAATTCAATATACTTCTTTTGCGCTACGAATTCAATTAACAACTTTAAATAATTTTGATACGGAAATTCCTTATCTATACTGCTATGCACAGCATCGAAAGAACATACATTTATCATTTTATTTTCCTTTTTGTTTTGTTTGAAATTATTTTAGGGTTTGGTTTTTAACTGTTTTATTGTTTCAACATTCAAAGACAGCAAAAAATAGTTTTAGTTAGTAGTTATTTTTTAGTTTTTGATATTAATTAATCAAAACGACGTAGTTTTGAGAGGTTTTACATCTAAGTTAGGTGTGTAACAGCCTCATATACACTTTCCCCTTAATATATATACATGGTTAATTTATATCTAATAAATAAGTAACTGGTTTGTCACGTGTCATAATTTTTGAGTTCAAGATTATTTTTCCGTTTTTCAATAGAAAAAAGATTATTATTTCCGTTTCTCCTGTATCACCCCTTCGTATACTATTTCTTAATTTAAAGACATTCTTTAATCATATTTTATCTTAAAAAACTTTTTTATAAGTCATAAATCTCACTGTTAACTAATTAATATTTTTTTATGATTAAATACTTGGTTGGTCTATGTGATTTGCAAATATTGCAGATTTGGTCCTAGTGGTTCACTAATTACACACTTGGTCCCAGTGGTCGTAATTTTTCACTCATATGGTCCTTATCACTAACCTATGTTAAGTTTCTCAGTTAAATATGTGCGAAATTACTAGATTGCCCTGATTAATTAAAAACATAAAACAAATACCAAAAAGAAGGGTAAATTACTTTTTGAATTCCTGTGTTTTAGAGGTTTTAACTACTTGAGTTTAAAAGCAAAAAGTTTAACGCCCTGAGTCGTCATAAGCATTTTCCTTAACCTTTTGAGTCTAATTTTGTAATATTGTTAGATTTTTTTTGTTAAGTTTTATCAAAGACCAAATTACCCTTATAGTTAAAAAATATAAAACTAATTTATTTTTAGTTTTCTCTTTCTCTCTCTCATAAATCTATGTCTCTCACCTATCTCTCTCTCTAAAAGAAAACATCTGCACCTCTCTCTATATTTCATTCTCTATCTCTAAACCTCACCTCCACCCCCACCACCACACCTCCACCATCAACACCACTGCACGCCTCCATCTCACTGCCGCCAACCACACACAGATTACTCTCACACACAGATTACTCTCACACACAGATTACTCTCTCTCTCTTTCTTCCTCATCTCTCTCTCTTTCTAAACCCTAACACCACCATCACCATCACTGCCACACCACCAACCCTAACACCACCATCGTCGCTGCAGCACTCATCTCCGGCACCACCACTACCATCACCACTGCACCATCACTCTCACATATTTCTTTCCCTCTCTAAACCACCTCCATTCGCCCACCACCATCAACACCACACCACCCACCACCATCTCACCACCACTTTTGAAAACCCTCCACCATCAACACCACAACACCCACCTACGGCCCCATCTCCAACAACACCATCAGTGCAATCAAAGCCGACATCACTGAAACCCTAAACCGACATCACCGTCGTCACCATCAAAGCAGCAACCACTGAAACCCTAAACCGACATCACTGCCGTCAGCGTCAAAGCTGTGACCACTGAAACCCTAAAACCGCTACCACAAAAACCCTAAAACGACATCATCGTTTTCACCTCTCCGACTAGATCTGGTGGTGGTCTCGATTGTTTATGTTCCTGTTTCTATCATGTTAGGTGAGTTTGGTGGTGGTCTTGACTGTTTATGGTGATCTCAACAGTTGTGGTTGACGATGTGGAAGGTGGTGATAATGGTGGAGGTGTGTTTGTAAGTGGTTGGTGGTCAAAAGAAGGTAGTGATAGTGGTGGAGGTGCGGTGGGGATGGTGGTGGTGCAGTGGTGTTAACGGTGGTGGTAAGGACTGGATGAGAGAGAGATATGAGGGATGGGCAGGTGTGTGTGAAATGTGTGTGTGCAGTATGTATGTATTTATTTTATATATAATATTAAAATCTTTATGCATTACACACTTGTTCCTTGTACTTTTGTGCATACAAGAGTTGTACTTTGTATGTAAATGACTAAATTGCCCTTGTAGCTAACAAAGGTTAAGGAAAATGCTTATGAGGACTCATGGCGTTAAAGTTTTTGCTTTTGGACTCAAGTAGTTAAAACCCCTAAAACACAGGGACTCAAAAAGTAATTTACCCCAAAAAGAAATAAACCCACCCTTCATCTTCTTCATCCCCCTTCTATCTCTCTCTCTAATACTCACCACCACACCAAGTACCACCACAACCAAACAATTACGAGTCAAACAAAGCTCAAACAAAGACCACCACAAAGTCGAAGGTCGAGGTAGAAGAATAAGGATGCATGCACTTTGTGCTGCTAGAATCTTTCAACTCACTAGAGAATTAGGCCACAAATTCGATGGCGAAACTATACAATGGCTGCTACAACAAGCCGAACCCTCAATCATCGCCGCCACCAGAACCGGGACCATCCCCGCTTCCGGATAATGCGTTTAACATTCCTGGGCAGCAGAAACAGACCAGACCGACTATGATTACTTGGATTAACAGTGAGTTGAACTAGAAACTGAATTGTTTTGGGATTGGTGATCCGGTTTCTTGGTATCCGGTTTTTTGGTCTCCAGTTTCAACCATGGTTGATTGGATAAATTGGTGGAAATTAAGAGCGATGAGATGAGTGAATGTGGGTGTGACAGATGAGGTGGCAGTGGAGGTGGTGGTGGTGGGTTAACAGTGGAGGTGGTGGTGTGTCTTAAAGGGAAAGAGGAGAGGATGAAGAAGATGAATGGTGGGCCTAATTCTTTGTGTTTTTAAATGATCAGGGGTAATCTAGTAATTTTACACATATTTAACTGAGAAACTTAACATAGGTTAGTGATAAGGACTACACGAGTGCAAAAATTACAACTATTGGGACCAAGTGTGTAATTAGTGAACCAATAGGACCAAATCTGCAATATTTGCAAACCACAGGGACCAACCAAGCATTTAACTCTTTTTTATTCAATTCGTGTAATACACATAATTCTAACCTTGTAATGAATAAAGGAGTCAGCATCGTATCTAAGAACCTCACTTCTTTGTTTCATCTCACAGCACGACCGCTCAAGCTCATGTTACACGATAAAGGATCTTAATACTACAAAAAAAAAATCATATTCAATGTTAAAATTATTAAAAAAAATCATATTCTATGTTAAAATTATATATTACTAGATATATTACCATATGAATTCCTAAAATCTACATACATGGTCATACAATTCAACTCAAATATGGAGAATTCCAAAAACTAATAAGGATTATCTGATTATATTCACTTGGATCTATATATGTGTGTGGTGGTAAGAGGAAATCAAAGGCGTTTTTCAAGAATCACGACATTGGTGATTTTGGTAACCAACTACTTAAGCTGACTTGCTTGTGTGTGAATACGTTTAAAAGGACGCACATCGTTCCTTCATCCACTAAACCAACGAGTCCCCAATTTCATAAGGTTTGATTTCAATGAAACGTTCTATGTTTGTTCTTGTTAGTTGTTTCACGTTACTTACAAATGGTATGTGGCGAGAGATTTATAGTAACTTTTTATTATCATCGCTATACATTCTTAAATTTCACTATAAATTTTTTTTTGTAAATGGAAATAAATCGCAACGATATCACTTGTATATAGAACTTGTAAGGATAAGATACAATTTTTTGGGCCAACTCTTATAATATAAAGTTTTTAAGTGTATCACGGAATTATACTACACATGATATAACAAAAGTTAATTTTCAAGAGTATCATGATATAACAAAAGCTATTTTCAAGAGTATCACAGGTAACGGTAGTTGATTAGGATCCTTAGTTCATGGGCCTTTCAAATGGAGTTGTTCTTGCTCCATGAGTTTCTAGTCCTACATGAGCGGTTGAATGTAGAAAATGAATGCATAGTTATGACTCTTATCTTTGTTAACGTGTGAACCCAACCATTATGATCAGGCTAAACTTCTTAATGTCGCTCAGTTCCCTTATAACAAGTAAAAAGTGAAGCCATAAGGAAGAGTCCATTTTAATTAGTGACAAGACGATAACCACTGACATCGAATGCCTTAGCCACATCTTATTACAAAAATAGCTATTTATAATAAGCCGACAAAAGGAATGATACGGGCACACATGATTGGCACGTGCTACATTAGATAACGCAACAAAGGCGATACATAATTGAGTCAAGTCGTGCTCAAGTTTGAGACAAAATGATGGTGAAACTTCTAGCCCTACATTGGGCAATTTGAGTTATGGTTTGATTTGTAGATATGAAGGACTTCCTCGATGATGAAACTCAATTATTGGCCAAGCTAAAAATCCACACGGTCTTTTACATTAGCTTTCTTAAAGCCTTATCACGTCGACGAGGAAGATAAAGTAGGAGAGGTAGATTATGGTAACCTAGAATCACGAAGAAATCATCAAACTTAAGTAATTTTACATTTAATATAACATGTATATATCATATCAAAGTATTCCGGCAAGCAGACTATCGGTTTATTAAAATTCGAATCGCATAAATTCATTACAACTTTAATGATTTGGTAAATCTATATCTATCTATACTATATAATAAAAGAAACCAATGAATGGACACTTGTCATTGTTTTAGACCATCCTTAATTGTAGATAATTATTATTTTATTTAAAGTATTAAATTTAATATATGTTTCAAACATTTAAGAAATTACAGATAAAGTTTCATAAAATATCTTATTAATTATTTATATTAATTACTAGGATAAAAATTATATCTTAATTCCTTAATTGTAGATATATTATTTAATTTAATTATAAATTTAATATATGTTAAACGTTTAAGAAATCGGATAATGTTCAATAAAATATCTTATTATTTATTCATATTAATTACTAGGTTATAAATTATATCTTAATAACTGAAACAAATATCAAGCATTTTCATAACGAGCATCCATCCTTTTAAGATGCAACTCACGTTCAGATATTTAAATTTTAAAGTTATATAATTTAATAATTACCGATAATTTATATTTATCTAATTAATTTAAATATTATTTTGTAGCTATAAGTTTATCTAATTGGCTGATTGCTATATGCCTAATATGGACATTTCAACAATTTTTTAGAACTAATAAATTAAGACCACTATTATAAATAAAATTTAGGTTATTAAGTGTATGTTCACATACTATTAAAATCGTGGGAAAGTCGATGATACAATTTGTCTTTTAATTGATGGTTCAAATGCTTTCATATTTATAAACTTGACAAACATCACAAGTTTTGATCATCCATGACACAAATATTTGTTTCGATATCAGAAAAAGTCTTAAAAATATCGTTTTATAATTGTTAAATCTTCATTATTAACTATTTGATTTTTTATTTATTTAACCCGTGAAATACACGGTTATAACCTAGTTATACATAATACTAAAAACCAAGGTAGGTGGGGAATTCTCCCATTAGTTTTGGCCTCTCAACCTTTGTATTACTAGTTACAACTGCTCAATTTCTTAAAAACTTCGTAAAATATCATTTAAACCCCTTGAGTTTCTAAAGTTTCAAATTCACCAACTAAAATTTGTAGTGTTGTTCCAACTTCTGCACCGTATCTTCACCTTCTCTTCGTCCTTTTCAGGTCACCTCATATTTCTTCTCTTCTATTCTATAATCTTAGATTGTGTTGTTGAAATTGAAATATTGGGCGTTCATTAATAGAACCCTCTAAACGATATTGATAATTTCTGTTAGGTTTTGACTGTTTGAAGCTGCGTAATTTGATTACACGATGGTTGTTTTTCAGTTTAATTTTGAAGAATGGTTGTTTTAACTATTGTCAAAATCACAGGTATGTGCGAAGATTTTGTAAAGATTATATACATCATGGGTGTGAAGCAAGTTATAAAGAATCTGGATGCGTTTCCACGTGCAGAAGATCATTTGTTACAGAAAACACAATCTGGTGCTGTTGGTAAGTTTTTTATCTACACTAAAGTTTCCTTGATCTTTGTATGAACTTGTGTTGGTGAGTGTGGAATCACATAGATGACTGCCATAAAGATTCATATTATGTGATTATTTCAAGAAAGTTGAATATATGTGTGGGCGCCCGGGGGCAATAGTGAAAGTGAACTAATTTTAACGTTATTTTACTAATTGCGTGAAAATAATGTTAAAAGAGGGATGGTTAATCATGCATCATGTGGTGGCGTTGATAGCCCAAAGACAGGGGGTACATGCACTAATCGGCGTTTGTCTTAATTGTTGAGTGTTATGTACCTTATGTCCAAAGCTTAATGCAAAACTACCATCGAGTCGGGGGTCTCACTGGAAGCAGCCTCTCTATTCCTATGGGGTAGAGGTAAGACTGTCTACGTCTTACCCTCCTCAGACCCTACCTTAGCTTTACTATTGGTGGGATTTACTGAATATGATGATGATGATGATGATGATTTCAAGAAAGCTGAATGGATTTTATTTTGAGTAGCAATTGGATGTATGTTGTCAAGTTTACATGAATTTACTTCCCAAGGAAATACATTATGTTGTAGCAAGTCACTTTGTTGCTCTAGTTTTGCACTCCTCAACCAACAAAGCAGATATACAACTTATTTATAGGATTGTCAGGGGCGGCTCGATTGTATAAAAAAATAAGTTGAAGCTTGGGGCTCATTTTTAAGTGGGCCACAATTATTTTGGAGTTGACTACCTTTCTCTCCGATCACAACTCCCTCAGCTCTCAGTCTCTCTCTTTTCTGTTGGAATTGTGTGATTTTGTGCCTCTTAGGGGCTGTTTGTTTAGCTCTTAATGAGGCTCATAATGGTTCAGTACTTAATGGTTCAGACTGTTTGTTTCGCGAGCAAATGTCTGAATGGTTCAGACATTTGCCTCTGAATGGTTAAGCATTATACTGAGTCTGAATGGTTAAGAACTCTAATCTGAATCGGTCAGACATTTGCCTCTGAACGGTTAAGCATTATACTGGCTCTTAATGGTTCGCACCTCTTACTGATTCAACACTTAATGGTTTAGAACTCTTACTGGTTGAGCACTTAACCACTCAAAAGTTGCCAAACAACCCCTTATAATTTGTATACAAAAAATGTACGTCATCATATTCCCACATGTTAGGATCTTAAGCAAAAAAATAGTGTTTTCTTTTACAAAAAGGACCCTGATTTTAGAATCGGCTTTAGGCCCTTAAAAAGGTTGAGCCGGCCCTAAGGATAGTATGGATCGGGTTTGCTTTTGGTATATCTTCTTGGTATTGTAATCAGTTCAATGATTTGTGCTAGTAGTTGGAAACTTGGAATATCTGTTTATCTCTAACCCTCTTTTTTGGTTTAGTTTCAATTGTAGGGTTGTTCATAATGGCGACGTTGTTCTTGCATGAGCTAACATACTACATTTCTACATATGAAGTCCACGAGGTTTGTGGTCACAACTTTACATTTACTAGAGCATGTGCCTTATATTATTATATATATATTCTAAATATTAACATGTTGGCAGATGGCTGTTGAATTGAAACGTGGAGAAACACTACCTATCCATATAAATATGTCATTCCATTCTTTACCCTGTCAAGGTTACTAATTGTGTAGTAAATTTAACTCCCTTGCTTAGTTTAAATAGTTAGAATTCACCTCTGTTTTTCACATTTGTTTTTTGGTCAGTTTTGAGTGTAGATGCTATCGATATGTCTGGCAAACATGAAGTGGATTTAGATACAAATATATGGAAGGTATGTTTTATGTTCTGTTATTACAGTTTAACATGCTCTTTATGTAGATGAATAAGATTTTCGATATTTGTGTAGACATGCAAGACCTTGACATTTACTGTAGCAATATGAGTTAAGTAGCGATTTGTTTATTCGTTTGCTAAACTTAAGTTTAAGAATCACATATTAATAAATTTTTTTATCGTCTCATTATGAGTTGACATTAATATTAGGTACATTGATAACCGAAGTGAGTTGACATTAATATTAGGTATACACATCTCTAGAAACAGTATATATAATTAGATCAACACTTTATTATATAAATCTGTTCGGAACTGCTTGTTCCGGATATGATTCTTGAGAATAATATTAGAGTACGATATGATCTTGCAGTGGCCCCCTTTTCTGAATTTTATACCTCTATTTTGCTTGGAATGATCAACACCAATTCTTCCGTCTGAGGAGTTTTAGGAGATAGTATCATGTTGGTTTAATGGTTTTAGAGTTTCTATTATTCTTTTCTTACTTCAAACCCATTTGATATTTTGATGTACCGTACAATCATGGAATGTCATAATATGTTTATGTAATCATGTTTTTTTTTTCTAAATAGAATAATACACGACTCAAGAACCACGAAATCTATATGTCTAGGGTCCTTTCCAAATAAAGTACATTCTTAGCTTACAATTATGATAACCACGTCTTGGCTCAGTGGCCACCGACATCCGCTTTAAGGCCAGACCGAGGATCCATGAGGTCTCGGGTTCGAAACATGTTTCTTACCCCTCTTTGATGGCTAGGGTATTTGCCGCCAGGGATCCTTGTCGGGTGGTGAACTGGGAAGGGAGATCCCTTCCGCGTTTAAGGATAGCGTGCAAATTATCCTTTTTTTTAGCTTACAGTTATGACAGAATAGTTGAATCAAAGACAAAAGAAACTGTTAGACCCTGCATGGGCTTTGGTCCAAGCTCGTTTTTACGTCTAGGGTTAATTGGGTTTTTTTTTTTTGAACGGCTAATTTTCCCCCCTTAAATTCTTACACATCACAAGGATTGAACCTTGGTCTCCCCACAAGAGATAATTAGTTAAAATGGAAACTTAGGTAACTTCTAATTAAGAAACTCTAGAGGTAATAAGTAACTTCTAATTATGGAACTCTAAAGGTAAGGATCAGTAGAATGTGGGTAATATGCTCGCTTAGATACAACTTCTAGGGCTTAATTAAGCATATTCGGGAAGCGGCTGCTTCTTGAAAGTGGGATGATTTTGTATTTTGTTTTTCGTTAGTTAATGAATTATTCATAGATTCCTATTTGGATCTTTTTTCGGATTTATACAGCTTACTCATGTTAGTAGATAAAGGCCTCGTTTAATTGAGTTTCATTTTTATCTCACTTGTCCTACTTCATGCATTATCGTTCCTTTAATGGCTAAGAGTTACTGCAGCTTCGATTGAGTAGAGAAGGGGTGATTATCGGGACGGAGTATTTATCTGATCTAGTGGAAAAGGGGCATACATCTCATAATCATGGTAATCGCCTCTGGTTTAACTGTGGATCTCTGATCCTTATTGAATTCATTAGTATGCATATGCTTGTCTTTGTTTCATTGCGCGTTAGTCTCTTAACGTATAATTATTTGTCGTTGGGATAACTAAATGTTTCTTTCCTAGAAAATACATGACCGACCCAATTGCAAATTTTAAAACTCTTTATGGTAGTGCATGCCTCTTAACATATTAGTTTAACCAGAAAATGAGACCGATCATCATGACAAAATAGTTCATCTGGATAAATTTGATGACGAGGCAGAAAATATGAGTAAAGACTGTCAAGCAAGCATTGGCTGACGGAGAAGGGTGCCGGGTATGTGCTCCTCAATTTTGTAAACACTATTGATACAAAGACATTATATGTACTATAAAAATGCTATTTTGTCACATCAACTAACTTTGGCCCCTCAAATTTGGCATTAACCAACTTTAGTCTCACAACTTTACTAATGACTGCTTAGCCCCTCAACTTTGGTAATGACATGTTTAGTACCTTAACTAAAATAACTTTAGCCCCTCAACTTTGATAATAAACAACTTTAGCCCCTCAACGTTAATAATGACATCTTTAGTCCCTCAACTTTAACAATTACATGCTTATCCCTGTAATTCCATCAAATAACTTTAGCCCCTCAACTTTAATAATAAATAACTTTAGCCCCTCAACTTAAATAATACACAACTTTAGCCTCTCAACCTTTAATAATGACATGTTTAGTTCTTTAACTAAAACAACTTTAGCCCCTCAACTTTAATAGTAAACAACTTTAGCCCCTCAACTTTAGTAATAAACAACTTTAGTCCCTCAAATTCAATAATGACATGTTTAGCACTTTAGCCCCTTAACTAAAACATCAAATCAAACAACTTTAACTCTCGCGATTTGCTTATTGTTATCCACGTTTCAAACCCGCTGCGGGGCGCGGGTGGTAACCCACTAGTTGATAAAAAAATGTTAATCTGGAAAAATATTGTAATTTCGTTAATATATTGTTCATGATATTAAAGCACCGATATTTTCCTTAACTGAATTAGGTTTATGGTGTGTTGGATGTTCAAAGAGTTGCTGGAAACTTCCATATTTCAGTTCATGGTTTGAACATATTTGTTGCACAGATGGTAAGTAAAACGTGACATTTAGTCTGCTTTGTAAATCATCATATAGTTATTTATCATATGCTTTTCTGCAGATTTTTGAAGGAGCTACACATGTTAATGTCAGCCATGTGATTCATGATTTGTCGTTTGGGCCGAAGTATCCAGGGCTCCATAATCCTCTTGATGAGACAAACCGAATTCTCCATGGTTCCAGTGGAACATTCAAATATTACATAAAGGTTAATTCAATCGTTTGGCTGTTAAAAGTCAAAGCTAGCTCCTACTTTTGGCATCATAACATGATATCCTTTTATGGTATTGTAGATTGTTCCAACCGAGTATAAATACATATCCAAAGAAGTCTTACCCACAAATCAATTCTCTGTTACCGAGTACTTCTCTCCGATGAATGAATATGACAGGACGTGGCCAGGTTTGTTTACTGAAATGGATTATTGTTTATTTATTAATAGTTAAAGTTAATACCAGGATTAAAATTCTGTTTTTATGTGAGGGTTTACTCAATTTTTTACGTGATTCAGCGGTTTACTTTTTATATGATCTTTCACCAATTACTGTTATCATCAAAGAAGAACGACGGAGTTTTCTTCACTTCATAACTCGGTTATGTGCGGTGCTAGGTGGTACATTTACTTTAACAGGTTCGGTCCTAATTCTTCTGCTAGAGGTTTAGAACCTGTTAATTAACATCCATTCATTTTTTATATTTTATATATATTTGTGTTCATTTTATTGGACTAGCTGTACAACAGTACTTAAATGTAACCTGGACTCTATATGTACACAAATCTATAGACCCTGTTATTCATACATGCAAATAAATTAGTTATACAGCTCTCTAAATACGATCACTAAAACTTTGTTATCACAGTATAACAACTTGAACATTTTTAAAGTAATGCCTTTTAGGAGGTTTTACGCATTTTTAATACTTTTTGGATAACTTTTGATCCGCTCAACCCGTTTTGTTTATAGTTAGATCTTGGCTTGACCCGAATTGATGCATTTGCATGTAAATGGGTCGAAATAGCTATAATTGAATCTGAATTCCTTGATTTCTATTGATGAAGAAGAGAACAATATATAATACAAGAACCTAACTAACTCCTAACTAATTCAGGGATAATTCCTAACTAATTTAGGGATAAAATATAAACCGGATATACATAAGAAATACATAGATATACATAAACTATAAAACGGATATACATCCGCTAATACGCCCCCGCAGTCGTAGCAGTAGGTCTTCCGATGCATAGACTGGACCGAAATCGTTGAAACAACTGGCGTGGAAGACCCTTGGTGAATATGTCAGCGTATTGATAGTCTGCTGGAACATGAAGAACTTTGACAGAACCCATACGAACCTTCTCGCGAACAAAATGAATGTCAATCTCGATATGCTTGGATCGTTGATGTTGGACCGGATTCTGAGATAAGTAGACAGCAGAGATATTGTCACAGTAGACAACTGTGGCCCGGGTAATTGGAAGATGGAGTTCGAGAAGCAGGTTTCTGAGCCATGTTGTTTCTGCAACAGTGTTGGCCACACCTCTGTATTCAGCCTCGGCACTGGAACGTGAGATAATCGCCTGACGTTTTGAGGACCAAGAAACCAGATTATCACCGAGGAAGACACAGTAACCTGAAGTAGACCGTCGTGAATCAGGGCAGCCTCCCCAATCCGCATCAGAATAGGCTGTGATATGAGCTGACTTGGATGGTAAAATAGAGATTCCATAGTCTAGTGTACCCTTGAGGTATCGAAGGAGCCGTTTCATGAACTGGAAATGAGGATCGCGAGGGGAGTGCATAAATAAACATAGTTGTTGCACCGCATATGATATATCAGGTCGTGTGAAGGTTAAATACTGCAGTGCACCAGCAAGGCTACGATATAAGGCACCATCTGAGAAGGGTTCTCCAGCAGTTGCACTTAGTTTAGAATTAGTGTCAGTAGGTGTGGCACATGGTTTACAATTTTCCATTTTAGCACGAGCTAAGATCTCTGCTGCATATGTGGTCTGAGATAAGAACATGCCACCATTTCGTCGGGTTACAGCAATCCCGAGAAAGTGATGTAGTGGTCCGAGATCAGACATGGCAAATTCCCTGGAAAGAGTGGCAATGAAGTGCTGCAAAAGTGTCGGATTGGAGGCTGTCAAGATGATGTCGTCTACATAGAGAAGTAAATATGCCATTTGATCACCCTGTTTGTAGACGAACAAAGAAGTATCACTCGTGGTAGATCGAAAACCACACTTTTGTATATAGGAAGCAAATCTGAGGTACCACGCACGTGGAGCTTGTTTTAGCCCATATAAAGACTTTTGAAGTCGACAAACATGCTTTGGATTTTTACTGTCAACAAACCCAGGTGGCTGAAACATGTAAACAGTTTCATTAAGGTCCCCGTGTAGGAAAGCGTTCTTGACATTCAGTTGATGAATGGGCCAAGAACGTGAAGTTGCTAAGCTGAGGACAGTACGAATCGTAGTGGGCTTAACCACTGGGCTGAATGTCTCGTCACAATCAACACCCACCTGTTGAGATTTGCCATTTACAACCAAACGCGCTTTGTAGCGCTGTAATGTACCATTGGCATGGTATTTGTGGCGAAATAGCCACATACATCTGATAATATGAGCATCTGCAGGTCTTGGCACAAGCTCCCATGTATTATTAGCTATTAATGCCTGGTATTCGTCGGTTATAGCCGAGTGCCAGTTCTGGTCGGTCAAGGCCTGGGTGTGGGATTTGGGTAGTGGGGAAATATTATGCTCGGAGGTGGCTAAGAGGGTGGGATCTGTTGAGGGTAGGGAACCCGTTTTAGACCGGGTCTGCATAGGGTGGGTAGAGGGTGGCGGTGTCAGGTTAGATTGTGACGGAGCTAGGGTGGTATGTGCATGTTCTGGGAAGAAAACAGGTCTGGATGCAGTAGAATCAGACCTGTTTCTGCGGCTGTAAGTGTGGGTAAGGGGTGGGGAATGTGGCTGTGAGACCGTGGGGGTGGGGGTTGGTGTGGAAGCATGGGCTGGAAAAAAAATGGGTCTGGATGTTGCTGGGTCAGACTTGTTTCGTCGGCTGTAGGTGTGGGTTATGGGTGGTTTAGATGGTTTGGAAGTAGTAGTGGTGTCGGTTGTGGGAGGAGAGGAGGTGAAATGAAACGGGGTACTCATGGGTGAAGGTTCCGAATCTGGGTGAGAGCTTGGGGTGATATGAGGTGTAGGTGGGGTAGAGAAAGGAAAAGTGGATTCGTCAAAGGTGACGTGACGTGATAAATAGACACGTCCAGTTGAGGGGTCTAAGCATCGGTATCCACGATAATTCATTGGATATCCGAGAAAGATGCATGGTGTAGAACGGCGGGCTAGTTTGTGGGATCGAGTGGCATTGTGATTTGGAAAACAAGCACACCCGAAGGTGCGAAGGTGAGTGTAGGTGGGATGCCGGTGATAGAGTTTGTATGTGGGGGTTAGAAAGTTATGGAGTTTGGTAGGAAGAATGTTATGTAAATAGACGGCAGTGTGAAGTGCTTCAACCCAGAAATGGGAAGGTAGGGAAGCATGGGTAAGGAGGGACATAATGATGTCATTAATTCGTCGGATCATACGTTCCGCCTTACCATTTTGATGTGAAGTTTGGGGACATGAAAATCGAAATTGAAGGCCGTGAGTGACAGCGAATGATTGAAATTTGGAATTATCAAACTCACCACCCATGTCACACTGAAAAGTTTTGATATATTTATTAAATTGGGTTTGGACAAGGCGGTGAAATTGAGTAAATTTGGTGAAGGTTTCGGATTTATATTTGAGTGGATAAGCCCAAACAAATTGGGTGTGGTCGTCAATGAGGACCATGTAATATTTGTAACCTGTGTTGCTGGGTATAGGTGAAGTCCACAAGTCACAATGTATGATGTCAAAAGGTTGAAAAGTAACGGAATCAGAATCATGAAATGGTAAACGCTTATGTTTAGCAATTTGACAAGAGTTGCAAAAGAAATTGTTCTTAGATTTATTACAAGAAATTAAATTACGAGAGACTAAGAAATCCATAATAAAATTGCCAGGATGGCCAAGGTGATCATGCCAAACATTAGAGAGCGAAGAAGTAAGCAAAGCAGAAGCAGGTTGGTTGGTTTTGGTGTTGAAGGAGTACAGTGGGCCGGTACTATTGTGGCGGCTCAGGAGCGTTCCATTCTTGTAGTCCTTCACAGAAAAGCCAAAAGGGTCAAAAGACATGGAAACCATATTGTCAGTAGTGAATTTACGAACTGAAACAAGGTTTCGGATAATATTTGGGGTGTAAAGGACATTTTTAAGGGTGTAGGGGCTGTCCCGGGAATTGGGTAATTGAATGGTTGTATGACCGGACCCGTGAATTGGCACACGGTTACCATTTCCAACAAATACAGAATTAATAGTAGTAGTACAAGGAGTGAATATTACCTGGTTCGTGTGTCAAATGATCAGAGGCACCGGTGTCAGCAACCCAACTGTCATCTCCCGAGTTCAATGCCATCGCCTGGAAAGCTGCCCCTAATTCTGATGGTTCCAGTGGGTTTACATCTGCCAAGTGGGCCTGAGCAGGTGGAGTGGACCAGGGCTGGTGCTGTCGTAAAGTTGGGCCAGTGGCCTGTGGAGGCTGACCTGGAACAATCGGCCAAGATGGGCCTGCCCAACTGGGCTGAGTTGGGTAGGGACATGGTCGGGCCGCAGCCCACCATGGTGGCCAGTAGGGGGATGGACCTGGGCTCCAGACATTGGGTCGGACCAATTGATGTTGGGCCGAAGACTGAAAAGAACCACGAGGCTGGTTGCGGTTAGAGGGCTGCTGATTACCACGACCTGTGAGATGTTGCTGTTGACCGAATGACTGCTGAGGCCTGTGAAATTGACGTCTTGGCTGCTGTCGGTTGTTGTTGCGATAATGAGGGGGGTCCCGGCGGACCGTAGGTGGCTCGCAAGACACTTGGGCAACAACAGCCGGGTTGGAGGCAATAGAGTCCCGTGCTTGTTGCCGACGCAGATCTGAGTCCAGCATGTCGCAGGCATCTTCCCATGAGGGAAGGGTGTTATTGATGATAGAGGCTGGAACATCGAATTCCGGTGGTAAGCCTCGAACCAGCTGCAGGACAAGGCGATCTTCTGTGACTGGTTGCTCAACAGCTTTCAGTTGGTCAGCGAGATACTTAAGACGCTGACAGTAGTCTTGGAGGCTGGGCATGGAGCGCAGGGTAAGATTGACAAACTCTGTTTCAAGGGCTGCTGCACGGGCGCCCTTGTTGTTCAGAAAGATTTTCCGAATCCGGGTCCATGCGCCATAAGCTGTTGTTTCCTCATCAAGAATACGTGCCAGCAGGTCATCTGAAAGTGTCCCATAGATCCACTGAAGCACAAGAGAGTCAATTTTGGCCCAGTTGGCGTAGTCCGGATCTGTTTTGGCAGGCGGTTCAGTGCCATCAATGTGGTGTAGCACCTCGTAACCGCGTGCATGCAGGGTGAACAGCTTGACCCATGATGCATAGGTGACTTTGGAACCATCCAAAACACGAACTTTGTGCTGGATGTTAGTCACCGAATAAGCAGGGTGAAGGCTGTCAGTGTGCTTGGAGGATTCTGGTTTGTCTGACATCGAGATGAACAAAAGAAGGAAAAAGAATCGGCTGCAGGGTCCGTGGACAGGGGCTGCTGCGGATGAACAAAAGAAGGAAAAAGAATCGGCTGCAGGGTCCGTGGACAGGGGCTGCTGGACAGGGGCTGCTGCGGATGAACAAAAGAAGGAAAAAGAATCGGCTGCAGGGTCCGTGGACAGGGGCTGCTGCGGATTTGTTTTAGGTCAGAGCAGTAGGCTCTGATACCATATAATTGAATCTGAATTCCTTGATTTCTATTGATGAAGAAGAGAACAATATATAATACAAGAACCTAACTAACTCCTAACTAATTCAGGGATAATTCCTAACTAATTTAGGGATAAAATATAAACCGGATATACATAAGAAATACATAGATATACATAAACTATAAAACGGATATACATCCGCTAATAATAGCCACCTATGTATAGGACAATTTAGGTCAAGACTAGGAAATATATGTTCAAATATATCCTTAATCTTTTGCGAAACCATCTTTCAATAGTTCGAGCTTTGGGTAAATCGTATGTTGTGAATTGAACCAACACCAGTTATAGCCTTATAGGAGAGTTTGTAAGTTAATGAAAGAGTTTGGCTTACTCACATGATAGAATTTTTTGGACTTCAAGTTTATGTCTAAAACATCCGATATCATCAGTAATCTCTTATGAAAATAATTGTTTAATTGTAAATTTAGCTTGAAAATTGGTTAAGGGTAAATTACAAGTTATATACTTATAAGGTACATGAGTTTGCCACTCAAAATTGGAGACAAAACACCTTACTTGGTAGTGTATTTCTTTGTAATCATTGCACGTGACCCCTTTTTGAAAATTCAAAGTACCATCGTATATGGGATATTACTAAAGTACAACACTCTACTTTAATATTAGATAAATTATCTTAGTTAATAATATTAGTGTAGAAAATTAGTTTTCTTCAAATAAATTAAACAAAATCTATTATATGGCATTTAATATCATTTGTTTGGTACCAAAAGTTCTAAAATATTAGTATAGAAAAGTAGTTTTCTGTTTTCCTTAGATAAAAGTAGAAATCTGGCTAACATTTTTGCCGGAATTTAGAGTTTGGCCGGACTTTCTACGGAATCTAGGAATCTCACCGAAATTTGTGCCTAAACCATCACCTAGAGAATTAAAGCGCAATTGCCTGACTTAAAGCGCAATGGCCTCGCCTTCACCGGTGCCCAACGGACGGAAGCTTTTTAGTCAGCTAAGCTTTCATTTCCCCGGTCCGAGCCAAGGCTGCCTTATCTTACGGGCAATGCCGTAAAGAGTAGCCATATCCAGTGTGACCGGAGCGGTTGTAGAGTTGAGAAATTTGATTTGATTTGAGGCGACGCCCTCTCAGTTACGACGCCCCCCTAGCTTGGAAAATGAGCCTAGGCGCAAGAGGCGATGGTTTTTAATAACTATGGTTAATATAGGCTGTGCAGATAAGATTTACTCTTCAACTACATGAATGATATCCCCCTGAATTGGAACGTTTGGTATTTAATTTGCTAATAAAAAAACGTTTGATGTGGCACACGTTTAATAGAAATATTTGATTATTAATCACATGTTTGAAACCCCTATTGACAATTACAAAGTAACGACAACTTGTGGACAACAATCAATGTTACTCAAGTAGGATCAAAATCTTACCCTAAACAAAAACTTTGCATTCTTTGTGCAAGACATAAAGGGTAACTGTATAATAATTGTGCATAATAGGGTGACATAGTGGCTTTATATATAGAGTTTAATATCACACATAGATACCCTATGGACTAGACTATGATAATCACAGTTAAACAAATAACTAGTCCGTAGTTGTCAATAACGGTCGTTATGGTCGCTATAGCGAATAGCATATAGGTCGAAGGTTACTACAGGGTATGTAGCCATAAATAGCGGGATTTCAGTCATTTTTTTTATTTTTAATTTTTTAAAATATAAATAGTGATTAAATATAGCTATAAAATAGCTGGATTTTAGGTTTTTGTTAAATATACATGTAAAATAGCGTATACTAGGGTATTTTGATATTATATACATATAAAAAAAATTAAAATCTTTTTCTAGTGCATCGCTATTTATAAAATAGCGCCTACTATATGTCGCTTTTCGCTATGTAACATATACCTTATCGCTATTTGTCGCTATTCGTCATTAACAACTATGAACTAGTTTAACAAACCTAAATAAAGAAAAAATTGCATCTTTTAAGACATACACGAAACGTATTTATTGGCATCAACTTTGACAGGAATGCTTGACCGATAGATGTTTAGATTCCTGGAGGCAGTGACAAAATCTAACCCCAGGCGTTCAATGCGGTAAACTTTGTTACAAACTTGATGAAGTAAGTTGCATATCACAGAAGAGGTGTTTGTTATTTTTGTTATCTTTAGTATTTGGTATTTTATTTGTTAAGCTATATTTTCACTAGTAAATGTATAAATTTAACTACATATCTGTTGGTGTAACCAAACCAACATTTTTTCACTTGTGGTTAATCATAGTCTCGAGTTAACAACAATAGGCGGCAACTTATATGACCCAATCTAGCGATGTAACATAAAAGAAGTTTGATATAACTCCAGACTTCACTTTGGCTGTCATCATTATAGGGACCAGATTTCACCCTCGGCTTGAGAAGCGGGTTAAATCGGATTGTAGTTTTGCTTTTTTTTTTTGGTTTGTTTGGTAAAGTCAGGATTTGTGATGGGTTAAGGTTGTAAAACCAGATACATTGTCGGGCGGGTCATGTCGTGCTATGCAGTTAATATCGGTTATATCGGTCCCATAGTAAAATATCGGTACCGATAATATCGGCGATATTGACCGATATTTGACCAATATAACCGATATATCATTGAATTATTACTGTTAAATTGCTATATATATATAAATTCTTCATTATATTAAAATTACTGTTATATCCCACCAATATCTCACCGAGATAACCTATATCTCAAATATCGGTCCTTAACCGATATCCAATATTTTACTGCATTAACCGCATAGATGCGATGTTAGTAACCCGAAAAACATCCATTCTTCTTTGGTACAAAAGTCAAGTCAAATTCATCATAAATTGATGGAAATAATGCATGAGTGGAGGAACTATGTTCTTATATTATGCATTTCTACGTGATGCTGGTCAAAGTTACACCTAACATAATCTAAACATTTCTATGTATGTTAGTTCATGCACGGTTGACGGTTCTATACTTAGATTTGATATTAATAACTTTTTATTTCTGTTTTAGTAAATTATATTATGTAATTAGAAAATTGCATGGCAGGATTATATAAATAATAAATAATCGTTTATGCATCACGGTTAAAATAATTGATATACGGATTTATGTGGCTTTCATAATTCTTTAATTTTTTTTGAACGGCAAGGAACGACGTGCCAACCACCGTGACACCGGGCGCTGTGGCCAAGGTCGACTACTCGACCGCCGCCAACCCCTTGGCTCTCCCAGATGCGCGGAAACCCGACCTCCACCCGCCCGAATGCACGACAATGGAATAATCGGTAAAACCTCGCCTCCCATCCAAGACGAACCGGCGCCACCCGTATTCGCCCTTCACCTGGATGCCGCAGAAAATAGTGGGGAGAGTTGGAGTCGAACTTGGGTCACTAGGAATACAAAGTCTTTCTCTAACCACTCCACCACAACCTCATTAGCTCATAATTCTTTAATTAAAATTGGTTATGAATATATAAAATTGGTTATGAATATATACTTTAATATTTATATCTATTACTAGTTGATGCCCCGCCCACGTTGCGGGGCGATGGCCGAGTAATGAGTGAGTGTTAGGCAGCTTCTTAACACGAAAAACAATTAAATCAAGTCAACCAATTAAAACAGAACACTTTTATAGTTTTGCTAAAAAAACTAAAACAATGGCAATACTGTTATTTTTAACTAAGGGAAAGTTATATTTTTTGACTGGGGTAAACTCGTAATTTGTCAAAAGCTAAAGTGATGGCAGTACTTTAAATTGAAACCAGTGGCAAAATCGTAAATTTGCGCAGGGCAAATTCGTAATTTTGAACTTGGGGCAACACAGTAATATAAATTTGAAATAAAGGCACAATCGTAATTTTAGGCCGGAGGCAACCGTATTTTTATTTTGAACCGAGGGCATAATCGTAATTTTGAGTTGGAGCCAAAAGCGTAATTTTATTTTGGATATGGGCAAAAACGTAATTTTTAACTGAGGGCGAAATCAAATTTTTTTAAACGGGGAAAATCTATTTTGAAGAGAGGGAAAAATCGTAATTTTAAGGTGGGGGCAAAAACATTTTTTTTTCTTTTGAACTGGGGCGAAAACGTGATTTTGAGCTGAGGGTCAAATCGTAATTTTGAGTCGGAGGCAAAATCGTAATTTTGGGCTGGGGACAAAAGCGTAGTTTTATTTTGAGCAGGAGATAAGAACGTAATTTTAAACTGGTGGCAAAACCGTATTTTGAAAGTGTAAAAAAATTAATAAACGGTTTGTCTAATGGGGGAGTGCCAGGCCAGCTACCTGGCACTATTCCTCCGGTTATGCTTTGAATATGTAGTAAATTTGGTTGTTTATGAATAGCATAACAGGGGTGTAAATGAGCTGAGCCAATCTAGGCTTGTGCTCAGCTCATCATGCTTTTATGAAACACGGCTCGATTCAATCCTACTATTTTGAGATCGAGCTCGGATTGAAAGTAAAACCCGAGAGCTCGGTTCAGCTCCGCTCGAGGTAATTTGAGAACAATTTTAAACGAGCTAAAAGCTCGGCTCAAGCTCGGCTCGTCAATGTTAAATAATAGGTATTTGTTTGGGCTTGGGCTCAATAACTAAACGAGTCATATTTCAGGCTTGAGCTCAGGCTCAGGCTAGTTACGATTTAGCTCGTTCAAGCATTTTACCAATCCAATGCCGAGTAGCTCTCGAGCCGCTCTGTCTCGTTTACACCCTTATTTATGAACCCAAAAGAAATTAACGGGTCAACCAAACTAAAAACTTCTTTGACATGTTTTAAAATTGTTTACACACGTCCCAATCTAACCACCCTAATACGTATGTGATATAAACAAGTCAAATTAATAACGGTGGAGTGAGTTTATGCATATTTGAATGAGTGGTATTGCTCATGCTAATTACGGTACACATAGATGTTAGAAAAAGATTTATGAATTACAACACTATATTCCTATAAAGATAACTTTTAGTATTCTTTTTCAAAATCTGTTCATCATTTTTCTTCTTCCTCTCATTCGGTGAGCATCTTCAACTAGCGTTTATGGCGCACATGTCGCTTTTAGACCATGAGGTGTGGTTTCATTATTCACTGCAATTTCCATCGCCAAATTAGTTACATGCGATCTCCACATTAAGGGGTGTGCATGATTTGGTTCAGTTCGGTTTTATGGTGAAACCGAAATGTTCAGTTTTTAGTTTTTGAAAACTGTTTGGTTTCGTTTTTTTTTTGTTTCTTTTTTTTTCGGGTTCAGCAATGGTTCAGTTTGGTTTTTCATTTTTTGAACATAAAATTACGGAATATTCAAAAATAAGAAGTATAATCCAAGATTTAAAAATCTTTGTTAGATGTTTCCGTTTAAGTTGTTATATTTGATATTTTTAAATAATATTGTTCAATAAATCTAACCTTGTAATCTATTTTATATTTCACCAAAGTTCATTAAGTCATTTTCTTTTATAACATTTTAAAATCATTTGATTTTTATGTTAAATTCTGCTATTTCTTGTATGCAATTGATAAATCATTTCAAAGATAAATATATAACATTAAACAAAAATAAAAATTAATAATTCAACAAAATACTTAACATTCAACAAAAATAAAAATTAATAATTCATAAAATCAATATATAACAAACATTAAAAAGTGATCTTATGGTAATTCGGTATTTATAAAAGAGTAAATTGCACAAAACATCCTTTATGTTTCCTCAAACTTGCAGGTTCCAGTCTTAATGTTTAAAAGTTGCTAAAAACAACCTTTAAGTTTATTTTTGTTGCGGGTTCAATCCTTTACAGCTAACCACGTTATTTTCTTCAGTTAAGTTCCCTCACATGATCAACCAAAATGACGAATATACCCTCACATGTTATGCATGTGAGGGAACTTAACTGAAGAAAATAACGTGGTTAGCTGTAAATGATTGAACCCGCAACAAAAATAAACTTAAAGGTTGTTTTTAGCAACTTTTAAACATTAAGGCTGGAACCTGCAAGTTTGAGGAAACATAAAGGATGTTTGTGCAATTTACTCTTTATAAAATGCAAAACTTAAATTGAACCTTAAATTTAGATTTTTTTAACCCCGTGTTCGGTTAAATCGAATTTTTCGATCTTTGCTCACCCCTATTCAAATTTGAGGGTGTGGATCTACTACTTTACTCAGTTTTCATTGTCAGGTATTTTTATTTTTTAAATACATAATAGTTTTGTGTTTTAACTTTGTAAATAAAAAAAATGAATGTAACTTAAATAATATGATTTCCATTAATTAATTAATTAATAGTTAAAATGTAACATAATACTAATTAAAAACATAGTCAAAAACTAAAAAAGAAATGATAACCCGAGTTGTTTGAGAATCTCTACCTTTAAACTTTCAACCCCTTCACCCTCTTATATGTTGACCCAAGCACGAGTCAACGCCTCTTCCTCAACGGCAGGCCACTGTTGAGGGGGTTGGACACACCGACATTCTGCAAGCATTACCCTTTTTGGACAATTTGAGTTGGGTCTTGGTACGATGTTAGGTTGGGTGTTAAAATGGGCGTCTAGTTGGATTTCGGGTTGGGTTTGAGTTTGGTAGTTCTAAAAACCATTTTGTGGTGTTTGTGGTTACGGTTAGTAATATTGTTGGTTTGAATCGTATTGTGATGGAGGCAGCAACAATAGCCACCACGGTTGCGGTTGATCAGGTTGTTAGGGTCTCGTTAAAAAAACAAAAGAGGTATCACTTTTAGTTTATGAATGTCATTTACTTTATTTAACATGTTTTTATCTTGGTTAGAATAAAATTAAAAAATTTGTGAGTTTAAATGAATATACTGGTACCATAAAAATGGTAGCACTTTATTCAAACATTTTTGTTTTATACTGCTATTACTTTTGTTATTTCATAACACTTTAGTGCTTCGAATATTAAAAAAAACCTATAGTATCCTAACCCTTTATTATTGAAGTTAGTATAAATGTAGTCAAATATGTATTTTGAGATAAGAGATTATGTACAAGAGAAATTTATTGTACTAAGTGTAGGAGATAAACCTCCTAAGATCAATAACTCAAAACTAGGAGATATATTTGTAAATCTCATGTTTAAATAATTAAAGAAATGGTATTATGGTATTTTCTCAATTGAACTTCTCCTGATTTTCAAATGGCTATAACTTTTTATAAGTTAATATATATATATATATATATTTAAATTACACCATATTAGTGAGCATTTAATTTTCTTTAATTCGAGCAATCTGTTGCTATAGTTTTATTTAAAAAAATTACATGATTTTGAATACCCATTACGTGATTATGTGAATTTGAACACCCAACACATGACTACGTGATTTCAAATACCTATTATGTGATTTCATTATAGTATGTGAAACCGCAATAAGTGATTACGTAATTACGTAACAATAGTTGACTATGTATTTATTATGTGACTACGTGATTTTGAATACTCATTTCGTGATTACGTGATTTCATTATAGTATATTTTATGTACAACCACAGTGAGTGATTACGTCATAATTGTAATAACTTCAGTTATAACAAATCATACTATGTGTAATCACGTAATGAATTTATACTGAATGTGTAATCACATAATGGTTTATGTTGAATGTGTAAGCACGTAATCATGTGCTAGGTGTTCAAAATCACTTAATGAACTAATGGTTATTCAAAATCATGTATTTTTTTTAAAGAAACTATAGCAATATACTGCTCAAAATTAAAGAGAATGAAATTCTCGTTAATACGGTGTTTTTTTTTTAAATTAACGTATGAAAAAGTTATAGCCGTTTTAAAATCAAGGGACAAGTTGTTTAACTAAGAATTGACTAAATTATCCTTCAAATCAAAGACACCTGTCCTTCTCTAATTTTCACATACACTTCGTATAAAATTATTGTCTTGTACAAGAAAGGCTCTATTTTAATAACATGTAAAATAATTTAGTATACCATTTCCTTTAGTTCAATCTAATAACAAAAGTGTTTGAAAAGTGATTATCCTTTTTATATATTAAACTTTCCTAAAACTTTACTTACTATTTCTTTATTTAACAACACTTTCTTAAATAAAAAGTGCTACCACTTTATACAAAAGAAACTCAAAAAAGCAATGTAATAAAAAGAAGAATGTGTTCTAACTCCTGAAAACGACACCGTTTAACTGAGAACTAGAACCCAAACCGGGCTGTGAAGTCTAAACTCTAAAATCCAGTCTCTGAATACGATGGATTGACAGATTACACTGACTATTAATTACCTAACTCCACTCCACTGACAACACCTATCGAATGACGAACCTTTAAGCATCCTCCCACTCAACATTCCAGCTACTTTCTACTATTAATAACACACTTCCTTCATGTTGTTTGCAGATTTCAACCGCTTTCTACTTCCAGAACTTTCTTCAACAGATCTGACCACTTGAAGACTGAAAACTCACTTCAATTCGCACTCATTCGCCTGTTTAGAGGTCCGTAATCTCACTCTCTATCTGTTTATGCGACTGCATTATTTGAATGACGTAACGTACAGATCCAACGCTGCATTGAAAACCTAATTTGAGATGAATTTGAATTTGAATGTCGATGTTAGACTGATGTTTGACCTTGTTTCTGCTGTTTATTGTAGTTATAAGTTAGTTAGAACAAACGGTTGTGATTTGAATGGATTTGTTTGGTTTACTGTGAATCTGTTACGGTAGTTTGATTGGAGATGTTGATGATTTGTTATGTTGTTGACTACTTTTGTGTTTATGTAATGAAAAAGTAGTTGCATTAAGTAGAGATTAGGTTTAATGCGTTTTCTGAATGACGTACAGATCCAAAGCTACGTTGAAAACCTAATTTGAGAAGAATTTGAGTATAGACAGTAGAAGTTAGATGTAATTGATGCTGTTAGACTGATGTTTGACCTTGTTTCTGCTGCTTATTGTAGTTAGAAGTTAGAACTAACGGTTGTAATTTGGGCTTATTGTAGTTAGAAGTTAGAACTAACGGTTGTAATTTGGATGGATTTGTTTGGTTTACTGTGAATTTGTTAGAGAATGCGGTAGTTTGATTGGAGATGTTGATGATTTGTTTAGCTGTTAACTAGTTTTGTGTTTATGTGATGAGTAAAATAGTTGTATTAAGTTGAGATTAGGTTTAATGCGTTTTTTAGGGTTTTGGAGGGATGAGGAATATATGTGTTAGCTTCATTGCTTGAGGTGCAATTCATTGTAGCATAGTTGCTTTGGATGCCTGAACTTGATTAATATGGTGTGGCTAGATATAAAATTTGTTCATTATCGCGGAGGAATTTGGGTGCTTAGTGAGTTTATTTATGCTTATGGACCTGATGTAGCATGGCTTTAATTCTATACCAACTATACCAGAAATATGATTGCGGCGATGATGTTATTAATGGAATACTTATGAGAAATAAAAGCACGGAAACTATGTATTATGGGAACGCGTATCCGTTCTCTCATTTAATGATGATTCAGTTGGTAGAATTTAAGTGAGATTGGGCTTTTTGTTTGGTTTTGGTAGGTTTTGACATGGAAAATATTATATTTATATTGATGTAGTCCTCTAGCCCCTCCTGATAACCGGATGTAAGAGTAATTTATTGTTTAATTATGTGTTAAAGCTTTGTTCTAGTGAGCGAATATGGAGTTTCGTGTTCTCTCTCTCACTCGTTGCATCATTGTTTGCTTTTATCATCAAATCTGTTACCCTTTTTATTTCATGTCATACATTCATCATGTGGAATTTGTAAGGTTCATTAGCATTTTGGCCTTTTTAGGTGCAAAAGCCATAACAAAAAAGAATAACCATGTCATTTTTTGTGTGTGTTCTCATTTCAGGCCAGAGAACATGTCATCTAATGGCCATTGTTTTAGAAGAAAGCCCCGCCAGCCAGTTGCTGCAAACTTGCATATTGACTCACTGGTAAGCTGTGTTTTTCAATCTTGTGTTACATAATCTGATATTCATACTGAAGGATGTTAAGGTGGCTTGTGTTTCTAGATTGAAACTCAACAACCAACATTTCTTACTATGCCATACAAACCCTTGTTCTTCTCAATAGGAAATTGCATGACTGTTGCCAGAATGCTTGACATGAATAGGTAATTTATTTATAGATACACAAAAACTATACACTCATAGAAAAAATTATTATTTGCAGCTTGATGAAAATCTTGAGAAGTTTCCACATCTAAATGAACTTGTTCAGTGCTACCAAAGTGATTGGATAAAGGATGAAAACAAGTATGGACACTATGAAAGTGTTGGCAGTATATCCTTCCAGAACCAAATATTTGAAGGGCCTGATACTGATATTGAAACAGGTAATGCAGTAACATATGAAAACATAAATAGATTTTAATTTAAAATTAGTTTTGTTTTAAAACAGTTAAAAATTCATGTAAAAGTATCGAGGAACTCCCAAAAACACTTAATATGGGCGGAGAGTATTGTATGTAACGCAAACAATTTTTTATCAACTCTTTTACATGATTCTTGTTCTTGAACTCCGCAGAAATGCATCTTGCTAATGCTAGGCAAGATAAGATTGACGACAACTCTGATGATGATGATCTACCTAGTACCTCTGGTCGACTACTTACAGAGGTTATTTTCCTATTTTTTTTATATGTGTATACATATGCAGGAATTAGGATTACGTTGCTTATTGAATTTAAAATCTTTATGCAGCATTATGGTGAATCCCCTCTGCCTGCTTATGAACCTGTATTTGACTGGGAAAATGAGAGGTCAATGATATTTGGACAAAGAACTCCAGAGTCTAATATGCCACAGTCTCCGAGGTCTAAATATTTTATAACTTTTAGAAACATGCGCCCGGTTTGTGGTTTATTATTCTCCTTGTTACTTGTATTTTTTTTCTGACGTATTTTTTTTTGTATATTCAGTGGGTTGAAGATTTCTGTAAAAGTTCTTTCCCTGTCGTTTCAAGCTGGATTAGTTGGTGAGATCATGACCATCAAATTCATTACAAGTTGTTCTATCTGCATCTTGTTTTTCTAAATTCTGATATAAAAAAATATTCTCTTGTAGAGCCGTTTTATGGTACCATATCATTGTATAATAAAGATAAAAGAGAAAAGCTGTCGGAGGATTTCATTTTTCGTGTTCTTCCATCTGAAATGCAGGATGTAAGCACCAATAACATTTTCGTTCATTTATAACATATTCGTATAAATGATAATCGTATCAAGAGCTGAAATATTTGATCAACTTTTCCAGGCTGGCAGTTCATCAGAATCTCGTGGACTTTTTAATCTAGACGCTCCATCTTCATCTGTTTGCTTGCTTATACAATTAGAAAAGTGTGCTACTGAAGAAGGCGGAGTAACTCCATCTGTTTATTCACGCAAAGAACCAGTATGTAATAACATTAGTAACCATTACTTATGATTAATAAACATGATTAAAATTGTCATTGATGCTACAATTATGAAATAGGTTCATCTGACTGAGAGAGAAAAGCAAAAACTACACGTTTGGTCTAGGATGATGCCTTACAGAGAGTCGTTTTCTTGGGCAGTTATTCCATTATTTGATACCAACACTGGTTCGGTTTCCGGTGGTTCTGCTTCCCCTAGCAGCCCACTTGCTCATAGTTTATCAGGAGCTAGTTTGCAGGAGGGTGTTTCTGAGCCAATTACAAAGGTCTCATTAGATGGACAAATGGGTTACTCGAATGGAAATTCTGTCGTGGTTGAAGTGTCAAACCTAAATAAAGTCAAAGAGAGCTATACTGAAGATTCACTTCAGGTACACTAACATTATATATTTGGAATCCTTTTACTTAGTGTTTATTACTAGAGCAGATTTTGCATAAAAAGGTAACATATTAGAGACGGATCTCCGTTTCAGAAACGAAAGGCAACATACTTTAACTTTGTTGATTTGATGTAAGCAACTTTTGAAAGTTTATATTTAGGGTAACCTGACCCGATTACCTGATCAAAAGATGATGTGGCAGCTGACGTGTTTGTACTTGACCATACTTAAATTTTCTGACATGGCACTGATATGACATCTGATAAACCAGTTAACTTACAAGACTACTATTACTTGCTGTTTGCCTGTTATTTATAAATATAAATCTCATTTTATTATAGTGTATAATTCCTAAACATGCTGATTATTTTCAGGATCCCAAACAGAAGGTTCATAAGCCTGTGAAAGGTGTGTTGCGGTTGGAAATAGAAAAGCTTCAAGCTGCTACCACCGAATACGACAATGCTTCAGATGGCAGTATAACCAATGAAAATGACCATGGAGATCGACTAACTGATTCCTCAGTCGGTGAGTGGCGAAACATTCATTCAAACAGACATAAAGAACAACCTCTAAATGGATCAGTTGCAGATATGACTACTAATGATGTAAGTTTGACATGTTTTATTGTGTAAACAAGATGTCATTTAGTTATTATGTTGTTTTATGTTTACCACTTTACCCTTCAGTCCGTCACACCTCACAAGAAGCACTTACAGGAACCCTTTTATCACATGGGGATATCTGGTTAGTATTAATGCGACATTTTTAGTTTATTGAATTGTTGCACCAGAAAAGTTGCACCAGAAAAGTAGAAATATTGCTGGATTTCTGTATGGTATAATAGATTTGTGAGGAAAAAAAGGCATGCAGTATGGGTTTTTATGGAAAATTATTGAACTTTTGTCGAGGAGAAGTTTCTCTCTTACCTAGTTTTCTGCTGTTTAATTCAACATATGATTTGCCTTGTGCTACAAACATTCTTATACTATACGTGTTCATAATTGAATTTTGGTTGGGATTACAGGTTCAAGCTTTTGACTTCCGCACAATGATAAGAAACGAGCCTTTTTTGCAACTTTTTCACTGTCTTTATGTCTACCCACTGACTGTCAGTTTAAGCCGAAAAAGGAATTTATTTATTAGAACTGAACTCAGAGAGGATGATGCTGATATCAGAAAACAGCCACTAGAGGTTGGTGAAAATATAACATATATTACAACTACATGTCCTTTATATCATGTAAACGATATTAAAATCTGGTACAGGCAATGTATTCGAGGGAGCCAGGTGCATCTCTACAAATATGGGCCCACACACAAGTGGCTCCTGGAAGTAGGGTGGCTTGTTACCATGATGAAATGAAAGTTTCACTTCCTTCTATGTGGACCCCACAACATCACCTTTTGTTCACTTTTTTCCATATAGACCTTCAAACAAAGTTGGAAGCTCCAAAACCAGTAGTTATTGGATATGCAGCTCTTCCATTATCAACACATGCGCAGTACGTGTTTTGCGTGTTTAGAATTTATGTTACTATAGTAACAAGCATGTTCATCCTGTTACTTGTAAAACTCTAAGCCAATTTGATCATACTTACTTTTTTTTCCTAGGTTAAGATCCGACATTAACCTACCAATCATGAAAGAGCTGGTTCCACACTATCTTCAAGACAGTAGCAAGGTACACTACTTTTTATCTGTAATATATTGTACATTTTATCATTATTGATTTATTGTATCGTCTATACGTTTTTACAGGAGAGGCTAGATTACTTGGAAGATGGGAAAAGTGTTTTTCGCTTACGGTTACGACTTTGTTCGTCTTTGTACCCTATTAGCGAGCGTATTAGAGATTTCTTTCTTGAATATGATAGACACACTCTTCGTACAAGCCCACCTTGGGGTTCTGAACTCCTTGAGGTACTCTTTTTTCTTTTATATTTTTTAATGTAACGCAATTCTTTATTGATGTTTTTACTACCAACTGAAATAGGGTAATATTACATCATGGAGTTTTAAACCTTCTCTTATCTAGATATAGTGGAGAATGCCTGTCATAGAATAGATGAGTGTATAATCCTGTATAGAGGTGGCAAAATGGGTAATCTTGTGTGACATGACTAAAAAAGTTATGCAATTACGCTAATAGTCTGTTTTTTACTTTATAACATGTAATCTCATGTAAATGTATGTAAATGTTGAAAATATTGTATATTGAGTTAGCTATAATCAGTTTTCCTCTTCAAATTATTTTTATTTTTAAAAATTGTCATTTCAGCTGTCTGTTTTGTAATATAAACCTTCAAAATAGGTTTATAATAAAACAGAGACATTTACAGACTAATGGCAACTATACGGGCAACAAGCTGCGCCGCTACCCCCCTTCTGATATGCATATGGATTGGTGGTTACTGTACAATTAAAGTTATTATGTCTGTTACTCAAGCATAAGTTCATCATGATATGCATATGGATTGGTGGTTATTGTACAATTAAAGTTTGTAGACTTAATAAAACTTAACTTCATCTTTAGTCTTTTACAGTTAGTAAAATCAACAGTGAACTGTGTGAAAAAGTAAAAATTAAACATGTTTTGTGCTCAAAGAACATTACTTTCTCCTGTGTATGCATGTTATTGAGATATTTATGTTGCGGTATTCTAATGCAAGTTTGTAACTAATAGATATCTAACATGCTTTGTAAATTTGTAACTCTTTTTCAGGCAATAAACAGTTTGAAAAATGTTGATTCAACTGCGCTGCTGCAGTTTCTCCACCCAATATTGAATATGCTTCTCCATCTTATCGGCAACGGTGGAGAAACTCTTCAGGTCAGCCAATTTCTGAAGCATGGTTTCTCCGTTGCATGGTAACTGAGTAAAATCATGTTTGCCACTGCTTTTGATTTGATCTAGGTCTATTATTTTTCTTCTCACAGGTTGCTGCTTTCAGAGCTATGGTTAATATTTTGACACGGTATGCAATTCTGAAGATTATCATACAATTGAGCTTTTTTAAATTGTTTATTAACACAAATATGCTTCATATTTTTTTTCTGTAGAGTACAGCAAGAGTCGGTTGATGAAGCTGAAAGAAATATATTTTTGGTAAATTACGTGGATTATGCCTTTGATGATTTTGGCGGTCGACAAGCTCCAGTATATCCTGGTTTGTCAACTGTGTGGGGAAGTCTGGCTCGTAGCAAGGTAAATATTGTGTTTATTTATTTACTATCATAGGTTTCCTGGAGCCATGGATCTTTTTTTTTGTATTTATTTACGTTGCAGGCCAAAGGCTACCGGGTTGGACCAGTATACGATGATGTATTGTCAATGGCTTGGTTTTTCCTTGAATTAATAGTAAAGTCAATGGCACTAGAACAGACCCGACTGATGTATCACAATCTGCCTCTAGGTATCTCATTTATTTTATTTAGAACCGTATATAGTAATATTTGTTAATAGATACAAAAATGAATATGAGAATTGGCTCTATAATCAGTTGAAACTTACTGCAGGTGAAGATATCCCACCAATGCAGTTAAAAGAGGGTGTATTTAGGTGCATCATGCAATTATATGACTGCCTTTTGACAGAAGTACATGAACGTTGTAAAAGGGGGTTAATTTTAGCAAAACGCTTAAACAGCAGTTTGGCTTTCTTTTGTTATGATCTTTTGTCAACCGTTGAACCCCGCCAAGTTTTTGAATTGGTAGGTTTATGTACCTTCATACATCTTAATTAGGGATAGTTTAAGTATGTGTTATTATATAATATAACAATTGTCACCCGTAAACATTTTAGCTAATATATCGAGTCTTCTCATTGCAGGTATCCTTGTACCTGGATAAGTTCTCTGGTGTTTGTCAATCAGTGTTGCATGATTGCAAGCTTACCTTTTTACAAATAATCTGTGATCATGATTTGTTTGTTGAAATGCCTGGCCGGGATCCTTCTGATAGGTATATATATATATATATTTATATGTTAGTTATATTTCTTCAGTTGTTTAAGCTCTTTTTAATCTCTCTGTTCCCACCGGTTTACAAAAGATGTGTTTTTTTTATTACAGGAACTACCTTTCATCTGTGTTAATTCAAGAGCTTTTTCTAACTTGGGATCATGATGATTTATCTCCGCGAGCAAAAGTGAGTATAATAATACTTCATTTTTGTATGAACGTATCCTTTCCAATAAGCTAGTGCCGTCTCATATTGTTTTCCATTTTTCTGTGTCTAGGCAGCTAGGATTTTGGTAGTCCTCTTATGCAAGCATGATTTCGATTCTCGTTACCAGAAGCCAGAGGATAAGTTGTATATTGCCCAATTATATTTTCCACTTGTGGGGCAGGTAATTTAGATACATCTTTTCTATTGCAAATAAATTTAGCAAATTGCTGCTCAAGCGATAAGTTCTCATTTTCACCGTACGATGCATGCATATACATTGTTAATGTCTGTAATCATTTCATAAGTCAAAATGTAAGTGGCATGCATATGGTGTAGATTTTATTATACTGAACACTTAATTCAGCAATCTTGTTTCATCTCCTGTGCAGATACTTGATGAAATGCCCGTTTTTTATAACCTGACTGCTGTTGAAAAACGTGAAGTGCTGATTGTAGTTTTGCAAATATTACGAAATCTGGATGATGCATCACTTGTGAAGGCTTGGCAGCTGAATATTGCTCGAACAAGACTGTTTTTTAAACTACTTGAGGATTGCCTAGTTCTTTTTGAGGTTATTCTCCAGTACCAAAACTTATCTATCGATTTTAATATGTTTATATTAACCATTTAAGATGCAAAATTTGATTGATGCTTTTCTAAGAGGAATAGTTGTATTATATTGATAAAACATTTATGATACTTTTGCGATATCCTACACTGTGTCTTGTTTCCTGTTTGCTTTTCTAAAAGACTTTTGTTACACAAATGCAGCACAAAAAAAGTTTTGATAGCATGCTTATAGGTGGAAGTTCTAGGAGCCCAGTTGCTGATGCACCTATGTCTCCGAAGTACTCTGACAGGCTTTCCCCTGCCATTAATCAGTACCTATCTGAGGCATCTCGTCAGGAAGTTCGGGTACATATAGTTCTATTTCTTTCTATTTGTATAATCATATTTTGAGTGATTGGTAAATTCTTGTTTATAAAAGTGATGGTGTATGTGAACTCAGGCCATGTATTCAACCTTTTTAATTAACGCTGCCCATATATTAAAACTAATATATAGGCCATGCAGGAATATATTTGGTTTTGGAGTAAATTGCACAAAACATCCTTTATGTTTCCTCAAACTTGCAGGTTCCAGCCTTAATGTTTAAAAGTTGCCAAAAACAACCTTTACGTTTATTTTTGTTACGGGTTTCATCCTTTGTCACTAACCTAGTTATTAATCCTTGTTAAATAGCCTCACATGCATAGCATGTGAGGGTAAAACCGTCTTTTCTGCTAGTGAGGTTATAAAATCCAGGTAACCATCACACCATCCACCACTCCCCTTTCTTCTTCTTCATTCAGATCAAACCCATCTAGACCTCCATTAATGGCGACTCCAAGATCTCCACAAAAAATTACAGAGATTGACCTTCAAGATCATCGCTCTCCTCTCCATCTTCTCTGTCCTCCTCCACCACCGACACCACCTCCTCTGCCACCACCTCCTCCACCGACACCTCCTCCACCGACACCACCTCCTCTGCCACCACCTCCACCTCCGACACCACCTCCTCTGCCACCACCTCCACCTTCGACAAAACCCCCAAAATCCCCAACACATCACCTCCTCCACCGACACCACCTCCTCTGCCACCACCTCTCCACCGACACCACCTCCTCTGCCACCACCTCCACCTCCGACACCACCTCCTCTGCCACCACCTCCTCTGCCACCACCTCCACCTTCGACAAAACCCCCAAAATCCCCAAATAACTCCGCCACCATCATCTTCAACTGCCACCAACCCCAATCGCAGAACCCACGGCGACGATTACGGGACACCTAATCGCAAAGCCTACAGCGGTGCTCGTGTATGGATCTGATAACAATTTTTGGATCTGATTTTATGTTATATTGAAGAAATGAGCTTTGGATCTAAGCTAAAAAAAGGCGCAATTTTTATTATTTGAACACGTTATTACCCAAGATCTGTGAGATTCTTCACCGAATGTGTGATAAAATGCTTCACATTTCTAGAAGAGACAAATCTTGAACTCTTTGAATTTGACTTTTTGTGTGGGTGTGTTAGGGAAGATGGGTTGCTGCTAATTTTTTAATGGGTTAGGAATTAATGGTGATGTTTTTTTATATGTATATATGAATATGAATGAGGAACTTGGGTTTTAATAAAGGGAAAGAAAGGGGTGTGAAAGAATTGATGTTTTTGTTGTTACAACGAGATGGGTCATCAGGAATAAGAAGAGGAAACAAAATGACGAATATACCCTCACATGTTAGGCATGTGAGGGAAATAAACTGAGATAATTAACTTGGTTAGTAATAAAGGACTGAACCGGCAACAAAAATAAACGTAAAGGTTGTTTTTGGCAACTTTTAAACATTAAGGCTGGAACCTGCAAGTTTGAGGAAACATAAAGGACGTTTTGTGCAATTTACTCTTGGTTTTGTTTTCCAAATATAGCCAATAACATGCCTAACAGCGAAAAAGTTTCAGTAGTTATGGAAAGACAAGTACCCTTGTATTAACTATCAAGAAGCGGCTATTTGATGTAAAATAGTTGGGTGTTTTTGTCATTTTACAATATTCGAGAATGTTTTTGACCAGATTTGGTATTAAGGAAACCAGGATACATACTTTGGTGACCTATAAAATTGTTATAATATATAGGGTGGCCTTAATGATAAAAGTTGAATACTTACATTACCTCAAAAACATTAATAGGTAAAATGACCAAGACCAAATGTGAGACGATACGGTCAAACTTGATAATTTGACCTGTAGATAAATAAAAGTGGTTAATTTTACTTTACCCTTAATTAATCAGTTTTGTTGTAGCCAGTATGAAACTGACTATCCAAAATTAATTGTTTGACCTTTTATCAATCAAAACCAGAATCTGTTTATTTACATATTACAAATTTGATTATTGCGAGTTAAATTGCAATAGTTAGTCAAATATTGTTTTTCTCATCTTGGTTATTAACTTATTATGCTTCTAATTTGTTGAAATTGACTCAGCCACAGGGTGCATCTGAGAACGGGTATTTATGGCAGAGGGTGAACTCCCAGTTAAGCTCTCCTAGCCAACCATTTTCCTTGAGAGAAGCTCTTGCCCAAGCACAATCTTCTAGAATTGGAGCTTCAAGCCAAGCACTCAGGGAAACTTTGCATCCTGTTTTACGGCAAAAACTTGTATGTTACGTAAAATGAGCGTGGTAGTTGGTACTCAACGGATTTTTGAATTATGGTTATGTCAATCATAGGTGATGATATTATTTTTGTTTCAGGAACTTTGGGAAGAAAACCTCAGTGCTGCTATCAGTCTTCAAATCCTGGAAATAACTGAGAAATTTTCTAAAGCTGCTGCATCACATAGTATTGTAACCGATTATGGAAAATTGGATTGCATAACATCCATATTTACGAGTATATTCTCACGCAGTCAATCATTGGCATTCTGGAAATCACTATTTCCGGTATTCAACAGTGTGTTTCAGCTTCACGGGTCAACATTAATGGCAAGGGAAAACGACCGTTTCTTAAAGCAAATTGCTTTCCATCTTCTTAGACTTGCTGTTTTTCGTAATGAAAATATCAGGAAAAGAGCTGTGATAGGTTTGCAGATCCTCGTTAGGGTATGTGTACACAGTTTGTTTTGTTACTTCAAATATTAGGGGTAGAAATGTATGTTTATCTGAAAATGGATCAAGTAGGTCAAATCAAAAGGTTTACCTGAAAGGAAACGGATCAAACTCCAAAGATTTTAATCATTAATGTAACAATACTCTTGTGGAGTATATAATGATAATTGATACATTAGTTATATTTATGAAATTATAAAATATAGACAATAAGGTATTTTGTGTGTCAGTCCTGTTTGACCGTTATCCGCTTGATTCAGTTCCAGTCTTTCAGTTATGACTTATTTTGTGTGTCAGTCCTGTTTAACCGTTATCCGCTTGATTCAGTTCCAGTCTTTCAGTTATCTTACTATCATTTACCTTTAACTGTATGCTTTCATTACGGCAGAGCTCTTTCTCTCACTTTACACAAACAGCAAGATTAAGGGCCATGCTTACAATTACATTATCAGAACTGATGTCAGATGTTCAAGTAACTCAAATGAAGTCAGATGGAACACTTGAAGAAAGTGGTGAAGCACGACGTCTTAGAAAATCACTAGAAGAAATGGCAGATGAAAGCAAAAGTCAGAACTTATTAAAGGAATGTGGGCTTCCGGAAACTTCACTTGTTGACATTCCAGAAGGGTCAACAGAAAGTCGTTGGTCATGGCCAGAGGTCAAATTTTTATCTAAAAGTCTCCTTCTGGCTCTTGATGCCAGCCTGGAACATGCTCTTTTGGTAATTCTCAAGATTCTTTACACTAATTCTTATGAATGAGTTGTTTCCGGATACGTTTTATATGTAATGGGTCAAATGGGTATTATAGAAGTATATCTAAAAGGAAAATTATGCCTGCTTGCGGTGTGCTAATATAATGTATATATGTGTGGGCGCTTAGGGGGCAAAAGTGAAATTGCACTAATTTTAACGTTATTTTACTAATTTCGTGAAAACAACGTTAAAAGCGACGGACGGTTAATCATGCATCATGTAGTGGCGTTGATAGCTGAAAGACAAGGGGGTACATGCACCAATCGGTCTTTGTCCCGATTACTAAGTCTTATGTGCTTTATGTCCAAGGCTTGATGCAAAACTACAATCGAGCCGGGGGTCTCACTGGAAGCAGCCTCTCTATCTTACGGGGTAGAGGTAAGGCTGTCTACATCTTACCCTCCTCTGACCCTACCTTAGCTTTGCTATTGGTGGGATTTACTGAGTATGATGATGATGATGATATCTAAAAAGAAAATGCGTCAAAAGACACCTAAAGTGTATTTTCAACGCCTAATTAAATCCTCAATCTTTTTTACTTAAAATATAGTTTATATTTTGTAATCACATTTGAGTCTACTTAATTAACAAAAAAACTATTTTTTTTTGGAAAGTGTTTTGGGTCAATGGATCCATTTCGTACCAAACCAGACCTATAAACGAACCGAACATTCATGAACTGTTTGTGAACTTGTTTGGCAGGAAGCTCTTTATGTTCGTTTATTAAATAAACAAACATACATGAACAAAATAATTTCTTCATTTAATTAAGTGAACTAGATGAACAAAGGTGTTGTTCGTTCATTTATGTTCGTGAAAGTCCGTTTATGTTCGTTAATATTTTAATAATCACATATGGAGTTATATTTATATAAATATTAAGATAAAAGAGGTTTTTGAATTACTCATAAACATATAACTAACTGATAATTGAGATTTCCAGTAATAAAGAGGTTTTCGAACGAACATAAACGGACACGAACATGCCCATTTTCTTAATGAATGAACACGAACAAAAGAATGTGTTTGATTATATGTTTGTGTTCATGTTCGTGTTCGTGTTCGGTTAAAGTTAAATGAACGAACATGAACATGCCTCTGTTTGTGTTCATTCGGTTCGTTTACTAGCCTACCAAAAAACTATCCATTTTGACCCGTTACCCAACCTGTTCATTTTGGTAATCTTATTTCTTATGCTGCAGGGATCACTTATGAACACGGACAGATATGCTGCTGCAGAAAGTTTTTACAAACTTGCAATGGCATTTGCTCCGGTGCCTGATCTTCATATAATGTGGTTACTGCATTTGTGCGATGCGCATCAAGAGATGCAATCATGGGCTGAAGCTGCACAGTGTGCTGTTGCTGTTGCTGGTGTCGTAATGCAGGTCAATAGCAGCCAAACTCCTAAAGCAAAATATATATATATATATATATTTGAAGTTAAGTTATTTAGTATAAAAGTTTCTTTTGTAGGCTCTTGTGAGCAGAAACGATGGAGTCTGGAGCAATAATCATGTGACTGCACTGCGCAAAATATGTCCTATGGTCAGTACTGAGATCACATCCGAGACCTCAGCAGCAGAAGTTGAAGGATACGGTGCTTCGAAATTGACTGTTGATTCAGCTGTAAAGTATTTACAGCTGTCAAATAAGCTGTTCTCTCAAGCCGAATTATATCATTTCTGTGGGTCCATTTTAGAACTTGTGATTGCAGTTTATAAAAGCAGAAGATCTTACGGACAACTAGCTAAATGCCACAGTATGCTAACTAACATCTATGAATCAATCTTAGAACAAGTATCAAGTCCAATTCCATTTATAGATGCCACATATTATCGTGTGGGATTTTACGGTGAAAATTTCGGAAAACTTGATAAAAAGGAATATGTATACCGAGAGCCTCGTGATGTAAGATTAGGTGACATAATGGAAAAACTTAGTCATATATATGAACTAAGAATGGATGGTGATCACACGTTACATATAATTCCCGACTCCCGACAAGTAAAAGCTGATGAATTACAGCCTGGTGTTTGTTATCTGCAAATCACAGCCGTTGATCCGGTATTGGAAGACGAGGATCTTGGAAGTAGAAGGGAGAGGATTTTTTCTCTTTCTACTGGTTCGGTTCGGGCTCGTGTTTTTGATCGGTTCTTGTTTGATACTCCTTTTACGAAAAATGGCAAGACTCAAGGTGGGTTGGAAGACCAATGGAAAAGACGAACTGTGGTTCAAACTGAGGGTTCGTTTCCTGCTTTAGTGAACCGGCTTTTGGTTACTAAATCTGAATCACTTGAGTTTTCACCTGTGGAGAACGCTATTGGTATGATTGAAACCCGAACTGCTGCACTAAGAAATGAGCTTGAAGAGCCACGTAGTTCTGACGGTGATCAGCTTCCCCGGCTCCAGAGTTTACAAAGGATACTTCAGGGGTCCGTTGCAGTTCAAGTGAGTCTTCATTACTTTAAACACTATTTAAGAACTGGGTTAATTTCATATATACCCTTACAAACTTGAAAATTTTCATATATACCCAACCAAAACTAAAAATATCATATATGCCCTTACAAAATAGTTAAAATATCAAATATACCCAATTTATTAAAGACAAATCTAATAAATAATCATTTTACCCTTATCTTTTAACTTCATGTTTTTATATAACATATTTTGAGCTTAAATTTATTTTTACCTATTTTTATTTTTTTTTTAATTTTTTATTTCATAAACAATAGTATTCTTCATATATAATATTTAAGCTAAATAAATTAAGCTAGAAATGAGTAAATATAATATTTGAAGTTAAAGGTCATATATGAGATCTCGAGTTTAAGAAAAATAAGGTTAAAATTGTGATTTGTTAAATTATTTTTAATGAATTGGGCATATATGATATTTCAACTAATTTGTAAGGGTATATATGATATTTTGCAAGTTTGTAGGGGTATATATGAAATTGCATTAGGTGTTTCACCTTTTAGTTTTGCTTATATAGCGAAATGTAGGTGCCAAAATGAGCTGGTGGGCAAGTCGTGTAATGTGTCAAAACATGCTTAGGTTAATTAAAAGGATATCTGTAATGAATGTGTTAGCTATAGTTACAGTCTACTTTCAGCCCGTTTGACCTATTTGACTCATTCCCCTTTGAGTTAGTTTTAATCATTTGACCCATTTGGGATAATTGTGTCAAAATAACGCTAACTAATGGCTAATTTTTGTGAGTAGGTGAACAGTGGAGTACTTAGTGTGTGCACAGCTTTCTTATCAGGGGATCCTGCAACACGACTTAGGTCACAGGAATTACAGCAACTGATTGCTGCGCTTCTTGAATTCATGGCTGTTTGCAAGCGTGCAATACGAGTGCATTTTAGACTTATTGGGGATGAAGATCAAGATTTTCACACACAATGGTCAACGGATTTCAGTCACTCACTGCTGAGTTGTCACATTACATCCCTGCAATTCTTTCAGAGCTTTGATTGTATTGTATGTGTGAGCCCACAGTTGTCTACATTTTTAGTCATATGTTCATCTATCATGGTTGATAAAGAGATAAGATTCGGTTTCTTAGGCTTCTTGGATTTTGTTGAATAGAATGTGTAATTGTATATTTTTTTTTCCTTACAAACTTGGCTTGCCTCATTTGTGCTTAGTTTCATGGGGAATCTTGAATCATTCATTGGTTTTATTGCTAGTTTATGTTTGTATGAAAAGTCATAGAATTGTTGTCTGATGACATTAGCAGTGAGCTGAACATAATAACAACCTTAGTGTTCTCATTAGTGCAAATTATTTGTAATTACTCCTTTGATCATGCACTAACACGCAATTAGCTGAATACTAGCGTAAGTTAGAATAATGGTGCTCATCAATATGTTAGAATGTTGTTGGTTCGGGCTTGAACCGTTTTTTTAACGATCAAGGCTAAAAGTCTAGGGCTTAAAGGCCGTTAGAGATGTCGTTGTGAGCGGTGGACCGTTGCAGTGTTATATGGTTGCCATTGATGACATGTTGGCATGTGAGGCTAGTTTTTGTATGCTGTAATAATACACTCATATTCAACATGTTACCAAAACTAAAAGATGTGTGATTAATTTATTTCTATCATAGATAATTATATACACTTTTAAATTATTAGGCTAAGCGGTACGGTGCCCGGAGGATGATCCGCCACGTAAGCGCCACGTAGATCGGGTGTGAGGATGGGGCAAAAAGGATGGAGGGGGGGGAGAGAAATGGGTGATGAGCCTAATATATATATATATATATGAGTTGTATGTATATGTGTGTGTGAGTGTGGTTTTGTCATGTTGTGTGCGGCATCAACGGCTAGGGGAGGCCGGGCATGCCGCTGCCGCAGGGGGAGGGAATGGTGTTGGGGGCGGCGCCGAGCCAAGCCGGCCCTATGCCGACCCCCACACCGCCAACCTTAAAACCTGATTATATACATAAAATTTAAGTCTAATTTCATCAATAAATAAGTGATTATATATGTATATACAAAAACTTTGATTATTTCATAAACATAAACTTTCAAAATAATCAAAGAGAGAAACTGTCACCATCACTATCATACCCATCACTTTCGCAATATTTATTTGCATGCTATTAACAAAATTGTTGTCGCATATATTTCATTGTAGATAAAGTGAGATCAACAGTTGGGAGCAACTTCATACGCTTCACACGATAATAGGATATTTATATTAGTTAAAGGTGTTTGTTTGAATATATGTTTTTGAAGTAATTATTGTCATATTAGTACTAACATATATATATATTACTATCAAAATAAACTAATTAGTAATTAATAAAATGCTTAAGAGGTTTTTTTTTTTAATCTATACGCTTCCTCAAAAATCTGTTTTCACAAGACTAGTTTTGGTTTGTTTATGGTCCACATTCACATGAAATCCAAAGTTCCAAACATCCCTACTTCCGCATTAATATGATTATCCGCTCGTTTTAACAAAATGGTTAAGAGTGAACTTTTTTTTTATATCTATACACTTCCTCAAAAATCTGTTTTCACAAGAGGAGTTTTGGTTTATTTAGGCCATGGGGTATGGGAATGGTGTTTTGGGTCATGGATTGCCACATAAGACCATGCAACCACCACTACACCACTCCCTTTGCAAAGCATAGTGGTTCACATGGTTTAATCCATAGCAAACATGACTCTTTTAGTTAATTAGATGATTTTGATTGGTGGGGGATAATGGATAATAGTGGGGGTCATGGTCCACACCATATAGAGTGGAGGATTGGGTTGGTGATGAGGGTGGAGTGACATGACGCTGACGTGGAGAGTAGTGATGGTCATGACCACACCACATAACCTTATAGTCCACATTCACAAGAAATCCAAAGGTCCAAACATCCCTACTTCTACATTAATATGATTATCCATAAAAGATGAGTCGGAAGCAAGTGATTCTATCTTATCTATTTGTTTCCTTTATTTCTTTAGTTTCCTTCTTTATTTTACTTATTAAAAATCTTTTTCAAAATTTGGTTCGATTAGACGTTGACGATATTCCGGTATTAAAAGCTCTTGTGTCCTGAACGACCTCGGTACTTACCATCACTATACTACGCCAACAATGGGTACACTTGCCCTAGCGTGTTGTAGAGAGTGATAGTGTTATATCGTGTTTTGTAAATTTAAAGCTTGATAAAAGAGTGAAAAGTGCTTAAAATGTAGTAAAGTAAAAATCGTACACCCTCACGCCACGTCAGCTGCTATATTAGCTTCACCTTCGTATTTTTTGTTGGGACTTTTTGAGGGTTGTTACAACTCGTCTCCTTTCTCCTTATTCCACCAAGCTTCAACCACCCACCTTTCTCCTTCTTCGCCAACCCGACACACCATACATCAAACCCATACCCCTCGAGACCACTGTTCCCACCACAGTATACCCACCTCCGCCTCAATCTAAAAAAAACCACCACCGTACAACCCACCTCGCCCTCCATCTCAAAAAATCCACCCAAACCCGATCCATACCACCACCATACAACCCACCTCCATCGTACATCACCACCACCACCACGGTAGACCTGCCGTTGACCGCCCCTAACAACCATCGTATCCTTGATGCCAATTACATTTCAATTTAGCTTCGATCAAAGTGGTGTGAAACTTAATTTGGTTAATACGTGTAACACCTCGTAAAAACCCATCCTATAAAATTCCGATACATGTCCCATTAGTCCTTGTATGCCACGTACTAAAACGAGATGGATCAAATGCGTCGTTATGTTCTTTTATAACCTCTGAATGACAAATTTCTAGTTAAGGGACTAAAAGTGTCAACATGCTCAAACTAAGCCTCTGAATGACCTTCTAATGAACCGAGAGTCTTATAATATTATTCATACTCTTATGTGTGCCTATTATATGCCAATGAAGGCTTTACGCACTAATTATAACGTTTCACGCAAGTTGGAAGTCCAGGGACTATTCCTGACAAACTTCGGAAACTTGCCAACTCTCGTATTTTTATATACAGACCCAATATATGGATACAAATATATTGCATACAATAAAATGTTATGTTTTATTGATAAGGATGCAAGAATGTCCATCGTTGCGAAATTTCGATCGTTTTTGTGTCCGTTTAAGCGTTTTACGCATTTTAGCGAAACGCGCAACCGTACAACCGAGCGAACCGACATCTATATCATTTTTGGACATATCTCAAGTTTCCTATGCTTTAACATCCTTGTAAAGCCTTAAAATGGGGTTAACGGGGTTAAACGCGTCGAAAACACCTTAAAATGCTGCAGGGACCAATTCTGCCAATTCTGAAACTTGGGATTCCCAAGCGCCACGCGAGAGAATCAGGGTGATCTCCCACGACGCATGGGGGATGCCCAGTAACAGCAAACAGATGGCAGCAGCTGGTTATCACCTTGGCCACCACTCAAACCACTTCAGCACCTAGATTTCGAAACCATGGTCTCATGCCTGGTATTAGACACATCATAAGACATTTGTTCACCTCTAGGATGCATGTCCAACACTTGTCTTGATCCTCATCAACCTCCTACTCCATAAATTGAAGCTTGATTCATCCACCAAAGGACTTGCATGTTCTTGAAATTCACTTTATCAATTCATTGCAAGTTCCAGAGCTTCAAGGATCTTCAAATCCACTCTAAATTCGTGCTACTTGTAAGTGTTCTTAATCCTCCTTTTTCAGTTCATCATCCATTTGAGCTAAAAGTCAAGTTCGTCATAAAAGTACTTTGACTTTGAGCTTAAATCTCTTTAGTCCAGCCATGGATCGATTCAAACATGGCTACGTGACCATAATGAGGTAGGTATTAATCCCCCAAGAGGGCACCTCTTAATTATCACGTTTGCATGACCGATTGACGAGTGAAACTTATTCATAAAAAGTCAAATTGGGTCAGATTTGGTAATAAACGCATAACTAGTAACATGCATGTCATAAAATCTGTTTTATCACTCTAATAACTCGGTAATCATTATAAGAACATGTGGGAACATGTTCAGCTCGTCAAATCCAGGTCTAAGGTCGGTTCGCAACCGAAAGTTGCAAAGTTTGACTTCTGCTTTGACTTTCAAATCTGACCCGATTTAGAGTCTTTCAAGGCCGATTCTAAGTTGTATTATGATCCTTATATGAAGTAGTATAACCCTTTGAGGTCATACTACATGATCATAATCATATTCCGAGTTATGCGCAAGTTTCATCAATATGCTAAATATGACTACTTCGCCCTTTTTGCGTAAAATGAGATTTAAACCAAAAACTACCATACAAACAAGTTACCTACTGTTATGATGACCTGTTTGACTTACATGCATGTCATTAAATTGGTCATAATCTGTATTTTTCCTAAATATCGCAAATCAAGCTTTTAAAGGACCGAAATACCCTTTTCGGCAAATAAATTATTTTAAACGTTAACTCCTACAAGAAAATACTTTACCAACTGATGTTATAATATATTTAGGATTATTTGGGATATTAAATCAGTTTATGAACTGAGTTTATGTAAAGGTTCTCGCATGGTGTCGATAAATGACGATAATGCCTTACGGTGCATAAAATAAGTTTTAGAGATATTTTCTCAACCAAACCTTTTACCTACTGACTTTATATATTAAATAAATGATTTTGGTTGTATAGACCTGATCAAAACAATAACTTTCCTTAAACATCGATTTAAATCGTCATTTAGCGATTTTATCGCCTTTTCGACGCATAGTATGGGTTAAAACCATGTCTAAGCATCAAGACTTGTTATCTACTGATTTTAAAAACTTATTTAAATATTTTTACAGTAGGAGCAAGCTATAAACTCAGATTTCCAAATAAGTCTTCAAATCTATGTGTGAGATAACCAAAATGCCCTTTCGGGGCATAGTTTGGTCTTTAATTATAAACCACACATATATTTGATACCCTACTGATATAACATTATAAAGTAACTATTTTTATAAATAATGTATGACCATAACATCAGATTATTCACCAACTTCTTTTTATGAATCATAAAATGACCAAAACGCCCTTGTGAGGCATTGTTGATTTAAAACTATAACGGACATACAAGTTAATGTCCTACTGATATTGAAACTTGTTTAAAGTATATTGGCATATGGAACTCTTTCATAACTCATCTGGTTACCCGGTATCGCTTATATACGTACGGTTAAGCCTACGAGACTAGTTTACGTAGTTTAACCGAAACGGGTTTAACCTTATCATTTTATCTCAAATTCTAGAATGTTAATAGTTTAGCCATATTTTACAAGTCTTAGTACTTGTTGGGTTTAAACTACATTCTGTTCAGGTCACCGCTTAATCAAGCATATCGTACCGTTCTTAATATTTTAAAATAGCCGATCCAAGTCAATGACTTAAATAAGATCCGCTAGCATTCTAATTGATTATTTATACCATCATTCCAGACTAGGGCCTTCCGATAAATTGTACCTACGCTTAATTAGTTGGATACGGCTGTGCTTATTATATTTCTTATTTAAAAGGACTTGCTAAGCTCAGGTAAATACTCTTAACCTATTTTCCCATATACTGGCTTGGGATACGGTAAAATATATACCGCATGGTCGGGTATGGGATTCGAAGACCTATGTGTCGGGAAATTCAAATAACCCGTTTTAATTCGTATTGCCTGAACAAAACATTGGGGTTAATGCGACCGTGTCCTGGATATCCTTGACTCATTTAATTGCAAATGGCCATGACCTAAGCATGGGGTGTATGCATACACCTGACAGATGCGAAATGGTTTAAATAAACGATTTATGCCCAATACGGGTGTTCCTAATAAAGGAATAAATTATAATTTACAACCCATTAGAGGTTTTCCCAAGAAGGGAATAGGTGGTGTGTCGGTTAATCATGAACCTGCATAGTTTTCGGTCCCCGTATGTACGTCAAGTTATGTAAAACTGATAACATGAGATATAGTTTGTCCCAAGTTATTTATAAAACATATGTACCAATGTGTACATAAAAATGATTTCGAAATGTTTTCAAAATGAGTCGGTTGAGTGTATTTACCAGTGAAAACTGACGTATTTTCATAACAATTAAACTACAGGTACAAATACGTAAATAGGCCGGAAGCTGCTCAGTAGCAACATAAGAGGATCTTGAAAATCCTTAGATGTGCCAAGTCTGTTAATCATCTTTTGTACATTTTTTATCCGCCTGTGGATTTTCATTACGAGCCATTGTATTTGAACTTTAAACCTTTCGGCTTGTAATAATATTTTAAATCCAAGACTTCTGCTGTGCTATTCTGTGTTGCTTGGTTATGATGATATCAACATACGTCACGATACTCCCCATCCGGGCCCACTGGGATTGTGTTGGAAATACAGGGTGTGACAATACGCGTTTGATTAGTGTACTTAAGTTGGCTATTTGGTTAATACCCGGTGTTTAGTGTTATATTTGATGAGTAGTATAATTACTTTTGGTTAATATTCGTAGATTAGTGTTATGTTTGATAAGGGTATAATTATTTTTGGTTAATTTTGTAGTCGGGATCGGGCTCATGAATCTCATTTTGTAGTCGGGATTACGATCTCCGGTACTCTTGCCCAATTGTTGGAGTTGTTCTAGCGTGGTGGCCCAACGTTACGTTGGAGTGGACACACTTCATCCTCGGCGCCAACACCATGCCCATATGATATGTGACAACCGGCACTTTCGTGTAATTTCCATACAATTAAAACAGTCATTTATATTATACTACTATGTGTTTTGAACATCAATATTTCATGTTTGCATCTTATACATTGTAATAGTGCATGTTATTCATTTTAATGATCGCATCTTGAAACACTTTAAACAATGCACTGAAACAAACAGTATACTTACCGGTTAGATTAGTCGTGTCAGCACAGTTCCGGTTCTCAGCTAAACGACAGATCTAGGACTTAGATGGGAGTCCAAATCCGATGTGGGAAAACATGAATTTACATTAACACTTTCCGGAAACAAAACAAGCACTAAAAACTGTCCGAAACAACCTATAAATGAAACTTCCAGCATAATTCAGCATTTCGTAATTTATATAGTGTCCTGATATGATGTTAAACCTTATAATTCATTTGGAAAGCCTTAAAAATATCATATGGATGTGTAGACACTCCATATCATACAAGCCTCCTAACTTAACATCTTACTGAACAGATGACGAAACGAGCATCTGAAACATGGACTAGACAAGATATGGACTAGTTAACATTATTTTGAGATCATAACACTAGTTATAATAATCTAATCCTTCATTTCACCTGAAAACACTCAAAAACCAAATTACACCTAAAGTAAACCTTAAACTTACATCTAAACCCATAAACTACCAAACATAACCATCATAACCCCCTCCCCCATACATAACCATCCCCAAGGGAGGACCCACCCCTTTTCCATTGTTGACTTGTGCAAATCTTGGTCAAAGATGCTTTCTAGAGGCCCTTTGGTTAATAGAATCAAGAGTGATTATAAGAAGACCCTAAGGTCCTTAAACCTTATCTTCATCTCACCATCTCTCATAGTAAAACACACACTTAAGAAAAACCTCCCAACTCCCTCTAACTTTCAGCCCAAGCACCACCACTTTCACCTCCATTTTCAATCATCTTCTAAGCATTCCAAGACCATATAAGTGTGTCTCAAGGCAATCTAAGGTGGTGTCAAGCATTGGAAGTTCAAGGACTTTCTTGAGGAGCTTTTAACCACTTCATATCTTCATCTTCTTAGTTCATCCCTAGCCTTGTGCTAGTAGTAAGTCCCCTTGAACACTAAATTTCATCTTGTTTAAGTATATATAACTTATGTACAAGTTCACATCTAAAGGCTCTTACAAAATGAAGATGAAAACCCTTGAAATCGAACTAAAAATCATAAGAAAGAAGTTATTTATGTTGTGACACGAAAGTTGTTAGTTGATTGTTTGAGCTAGTAATGATGAACATCATATGAAGACTTGTTAGATGATGTTTAAAAACATAATCTAAAAAGTGTACATGAAGGTCTTAAAAATATCCATGGTGAACTTGAATTTAAATGGATGAACATGGGATTTAGAGTTGAAAAAGTGTGTAAAATGTTACACTAAAAATTATGGATTCTTGGAAGATTTATAAAAATAAACTCACAAAATGACTTCTATAAAAGTTTGGTAAAATTAGAAGATAAGTATGATTTTTAAACAAATAAACATATTTAAAAATCATACTAAAACCCTACATGTTCATGAGTTCATCTTGTTATATTTTGTTATAGATTTTATGTAATTTTTGTGTTGAAATGTTGTGGGAAATTGATGATGGTTTAAAAGAAAAGGATATGTTTTTATAACATGGAAAAGTCCATATTTTAAGGGGAAACTATGGCAAATTTTCATAAAATTTTAACACTTAGAAAAATATACTTTTAACAAGGTTCTTACAAGCAAACTTGTTTAAAAATAATAAATATAAATTTCCCACATTTTTGTATAAAAATGCAAGCTAAGAATGTATGGCTTTTCTAAAAATAAAATTGGATATAAATATATATATTTTAGGAAAAAAATATATATTTAGTGATCACAAGAATTATGTGCTATGTGTATATTATTTGTATTAGTTATATATAAGTTAGAGACTTGAAATAATGTACACAAATAAATACAATAAAAGTTGGCAAATTAAAACTTACTAGAATATATAATATATATATATATATATATATATATGTGCCTTGGATATGGACAATTCGGACACTTGGACATTTGGACGGACTATATAAATATTCCGGATTAAAAATATATAATATATCGAAGCTTGGTAAATTACACTCTCAAAACCGAACAAGTGACAAAATATATATTCTTACAAGTATTTAAGATATATCATATTTTGTCGATCTGAAAAACGTATTATTTTTTTCAAGTGTATAAAAATATATTACTTTGGTGGAAAACTAAAAATAAATATTTTCTAAAATTAATCTTAAGAATAGACTATTTTTCTTACCAAGCATATATATATATATATATATATATATATATATATATATTCCTATAGACATATCTTAAAATGTATATTTTAAGAATACAAATTTTGTATAATATATACAAGGATAATAATTCCGGAAAGCTAAACCCATATTAAGTATTAAAATACTTAAATAAATACAAGAATAAACGTATCCTATACGTACAAGTACATGCCAACATATACCACCAGCACTTAGTGAAAATACAATTATACAAGTATTGTACACAATCATGAGAATACATATTTAAATTCACAAATACTCATAATACAAGTATACTCATACTTGGGAATATACACGTGTACAATACTTAATAAATATTACATTTGGTCATGTATACCACATGCACATAAATAATTATATATTAAGACTTGTTAAATATAGATTATTTTAACAAACCCATTGTAACTAAAATGATATATAAAATGGTGCATACAAATAATACGGGTTAAAATATAAAATTTTAACTAACATATCGAATTTGGAAAACGTATATATATTTAAGGATTACATATATATACATACAAGATATACATGATAAGTATAACGATAAACAAGAATGTATTTTTGGATAAGATATATTATTCATATATAAAAGATTGTCGTATGAGATGCGTCTACAAGGGGCTAGGCCCTACATCTCATGATACAACTTATACAAGAACATCGTGCGAGGCACGAGTACATATGTGGGGCTAGGCCCGTACATACAACTCACGAGATACAAGAATATATATTTGTGAAATATATATTGACAACATATCAACTCATACATCGAAAACACAATCCAAATAAGTACAACTTTATCCAAGTCTTAATAAATATCTAAGACGGAGGACTTGTACATAAGTCGTTACGAAGACCAAAGTATCTAACGAACCTAACACGTTTGTAGGTCATGATACAAATCAAGGAAACCACACGTGAGTTTCAAGCAGTTTACGGAATGCATTTATGTGAGTTCATGCCCCCTTTTCATTTTAAACGCTTTTCAGTTTTACAACTATAGGGGGAAATACATGTACAATGGTATGATAAGCTAGGAATGAAACAATTTAGATCATGTGCGAATATGGTTGTACTTAAGCACCATTAATCTTGTTTAGACAATGGTACAAAAGGTTAGATCTATCGGGTTTTGGCGAGCCCCACTCTTGGTCATGGACCCACACGGAATAGTGCATTTGTGTCCCAGTCGAGGGTAATCGACACAAAATCGTCTAGGTTTGGATTGCTTCCTGTGTCGTCACACATATTAATGTCCTTGCAAAACATTAATGAACAACGGTTTCATTGACACTTTACATACCGGTTTTAATTATAAACACATGTTACATTTTAAGGAATTATCTCATACAACTAAACACATGAACTCGCCAACTTTTGTTGATTTTCCAACTTAACATGTATTTCAGGAAATTAGTGGACCATGCGGGAATTTCAGTTAAGAAAGCAAGTGTCAAGACTCCATGCCACATTTTGAAGGGTTTGTCGGTTATATACCACATCCTTGCGGGAATATAGTGGTCAAACCCTTGCCATTTTTAAAACTTGCATTTTGATGTACGATACTATGACAACTTGTTTTTCATTTAATGGGTTGTAAACAATATACTCAACTCATGTTGTGTTTTGGAAACGACTACGACAATGACATTGGAGCTTGTTTTATTCATTTAGTAAGTTCACTTATATTGTATGTAATGAGAATCAATCAGATCACACCTCGTGCTTCCGCCAATGAGCGGTGTGACATGATATGACTTATTTCTATGTTTTGATGTTAGAATTATGTTAGATTTATGACTTTTGGTATGTAATTTAACTAATTTTAAAACTTTTGGTATGTTATGGTAGGTGTTTATGTTAATCTTACGTTAATATTCGCAAACTACGCATTTTAAATACATTTTATACCTTAAGGACGGAATTTGCTATGTATTAGATACCTTAGGGACCCATAATGAACGTATATTATTTGAATTTGGCGGGTAGAAAAGATGATAGCGCTTATGGTTGCAAAAGTCGCTAGGCGCCACCTAGTCGATCGGCCGGGGAGTTGAGAGTACTTGAGGAGTACGCAGACATGTTAAATTAGAGAGAAATTAGTTTTAGGAAATTAAATATATGTGAAATAACATAACTTTACTAATATTTATAACAAAATACATGAAAATGATATTTTTTCTTTAATATGATAGACATAGAAATTATGTATTTATTTTTTTTAAAGTCAAACTCGGCCGACTTAACCTACTAGATCTGATTCTGACCAAGGTTGACCGAGTTTGATCGAGGTAATTAGTGTAGTTGAAGGAAGTTGCGTCGGCAGGCTACCTTGTAGCGCTTACTCGGCGAGTACTCGACCTTTAAAACATTGTTTTACAACCATGGATACGCTGAGGGACTCAAAGAATAATATGTTTTAAACCAGAAGGACTTTGGTTGATATGTGAGTAAAGGGTAAAATGGGCATTTCAGTTGAAAAACTACCCAAGTTAACCTAAAGGACTTAAGTTATAGCATTTCTTATACATAAGGGATTTAAATTTCCAAATTCTCGTTGCGGGGACTCAATATAACATCATCTGAAAAACATAAGACACGCAAGTTACATTTTTACTCTTCTATAAAAAATCTACCACAAAATATACATTACTTGAAAGATAAAAATATAAGAATATTTCATTTTCTAAAAACAATACAAATAAAAAAAATGCTTAGGGGTGTTTGGTCTAGCTTTTTTTAACAAAGCTTATAGCTTTTTTAGCTCTTTTTTACAAGATAAGCTTAACTTGGTGTTTGGTTTAGCTTTTTAAGCTTATGCTTATTAGTTTATATAAACTAGTTTAAAGAAGCTTATTTAAAGATGGTTTTTTAGCTTATTTGAAGAAACTTATTCGTGTAAGGATGTAATGATAGAAAATAAGCTATAAGGTAATCCAGATACTTAAAAAAAGCTTATCAAATGATAGAAAATAAGGTATAAGTTTAAAATATAAGCATAAACCAAAAAATAAAAGCTAGGCCAAACACCCCGTTGATGCTTTCCAATTCGATAAAGGGGTATAATATCAATACAATAAAAACATAACGTTTTGAACAGTGCTTTTAATATAGAAAAATGAATAGTGCCAAACAGCTGGCCTGACACTCTCTCATTGGACCAGCCGTTTATTATTTGTTAACACTGTAAAATTACGGGATTGCCCCCAGAATAGTGCCAAGCAGCTGGCCTGACACTCCCCCATTGGACCAACCGTTTATTATTTGTTTACGCTGTAAAATTACGGGTTTGCCCCCAGTTTAAAATTATGATTTTGCCCCTGCTCACAATAAAACTACGATTTTGGTCCCAGCCAAAAATTACGATTTTGCCCACGACTAAAATTACAATTTCGCTCCCAGCTCAAGATTACGTTTTCACCCCTGTTCAAATAAAAAATATTGGTTCTCGCCCCCACCTTAAAATTACGATTTTCCCCGTTTAAAAAATTATGATTTCGCCCTCAGTTAAAAATTACGTTTTTGCCCCTGTTCAAAATAAAATTACGCTTTTTCGCTCCAACTCAAAATTACGATTATGCCCTTGGTTCAAAATAAAAATATGATTTTGCCTCCGGCCTAAAATTATGGTTGTGCCTTTAGTTTAAATTTATATTATTGTGTTGCCCTAAGTTCAAAAAATACGAGTTCGCCCTTGCGCAGATTTACACTTTTGCCCCTGGTTTGAATTTCCAGTACTGCCATCACTTTACAAATGGTATCAAAACTAGGGGCGAACAGATGTGCCAACGAGGACATTGGCTCCCTAAAAGAGGATGAAGATGTAAATTCCAAATCGGTTTAGGGTGACAATCAAACCATTCTTATAAGAGGATGAAAACCTTCTCTACCTAAATACATTTTGCCTTTTACACCAGTGAAAAAAATATAACGTTCCATTAGTTAAAAATAACAGTATTGATCCCCTCTCCCAGCCCAGTTGGTTCCCTTGGGGTGGGTTGGGCCGGTTCCTCCTTTGGGAGGTCACCGGTTCGACACCGGGGAGGGGGGAAGTCCCAGTGATGGATCGCTTCCTACCGAGGCATGGTTCGATCCGGAGGGCAACCCGTTTTACCCAGCTGTTACCCCAGCGAGTCTCTCGTGTGGGGGCAATATGGTTTCCGGGCGAAGGTCAGTCTGCGCGAAGGCCGGGGCGCAATCGAACATTGCGTTCTCAAGGCGGGGCTGACGGGGGATTGTCTTTGACAAGAACCCGGTGACCAATAGGTCCAGTACATAGAAAGTCACCCTTCAAAAAAAATAACAGTATTACCGTTGTTTTAGTTTTTTTAGCAAAACAATAAAAGTGTTATGTTTTTATTGGTTGAATCGATTTAATTGTTTTCCATGTCAATGAGCTGCTTAACACTCGCTCATTATTTGGCCATCCACGCAACGCGGACGGGGCATCTAACTAGTTATAATAGAAAATTAATTTAGCTCTGGACACAGTATATTTCCACCTGGATTTAGTGTTATTCGAATAAAAAGTTGTCAAAATGCATCCTATTTAAGTCGGCAACCCTTTTTTTTTCCTTCTGGTTTCTTTGGTCTCCGGCGATTCGGAAACCACATCACCTTTTCTGGTTTCCTTTTCCTCTCAACTTCTTCGTTTCTCAGGTAACTTTATCGTATATTCCTACTTACATTCAATTTCCGCCTGTTTTTTTTTTTTTTATAATTTTTTGTAATGTTTCCGTTTATTTTATAAGATTTAGGGTTTCATAGGTTACATTTGAATGTAAATTGACGATTAAAATCTGCCTGTCCACCGGAATCGTTGAATTGAAAACCTACATTGCAGATTAAACGGTTTCGGTTAACGAAAATTAGCGATAAATAGGGATTAAGCATGTCGGTGTTGTACCGTACAACAGTTAAAGAGAAAGGCGATGGATTCACGTTTCGTAACGCGTGTTTACAGCTTGTTCCTACCTTTTAACTTTGCTTCACGCGTCAAACATCAATGTTTGAATTTTGGTTTTTGAATATTTTTTTTAGGTTTAAAATTAGGGGAAAAACGATAGTTGCTTTAGGAAAATAGACATTCAGATGAACACGACAAGCAATGTTGGGGTCACCTGAATGTGACTAAAAAGTGCACAATTAGTTACAATCTTTAGTGGGGATGGTGGGGGGCCAATAAGCATGCTATATAAAAGCACCCCTCATGTTTGAAGCAATTTTCATTTATTATCATTTTTTTTGCCAAAAATACTTCATAAGACCATAGTTGTCAACAGCGATCGCTGTGGTTGCTATAGCAAATAGCGTATAGGTTGAAGGTCGATACAGGGTGTGTAGCCATAAATAACGGGATTTCATTTTTTTTTATTTTTTAAATACAAATACAACAACAATAACTACCAAACCTAGTAAAATCCCACAAATAGTCAAGCTATTGATAGGGTCTGGGGAGGGTGGGATGTAGACAGACCTTACCTCTATCTGCAGAAAGGTGGTCACTCTTCTCCGGCGAGCAGGAAGAACACAAGTAAAACTACAACCCAAAAAGGTGGTGGTTGGAGGTGGTCACTCTTCTCCGGCGAGCGGGAGAAGATGGTGGTTGCTGTGGGCCGAGGAGTTAGGTTACCGGAGCCAACGGTGGTGGTCGGTATGTGGTATGTGTCTGTGTGTTTGGACGATAGACAAAGTTAGGTTACCGGAGCTATCTTGGAGAGAAGGTTTAGGTTTCGCTTGTTCCAGCCGGCCGGCCAATAGGGTGGAAGAAAGCGCGGTCGTTTGAAAGCGAGATAGGGAGTAGGCGAGATGGTGAAGAGGGGAGAGAGAGAAGATACACTCACACTTTGCCGGTGAGCGGTTGTGGGGCGATGGGATGGCCGCCGGTGGTTGGAGGAGATGGTGTTTGTTTCCTGCCGGCGATTTGGGGTGGTGGAAAAATACTAAAGTTGGAGGTTGGAGGTTTCGTGTACGGAGAGCATTCACTTGTTAACTTTTTTTTTAAATATAAATAGAGATTATAATAATATCTATAAAATAGCTGGATTTTAGGTTTTTGTTAAATATACATGTAAATAGCATATATACCAGGGTATTTTGATATAATATACATATAAATTTTTAAATTCTTTTTCCAAGTGTATCGCTATTTATAAATTAGCACCCACTATTTATCGCTATTCGCTATGTAGCATATAGGTACGTTATCGCTATTCGTCGTCATTCGCCATTAACAACTATGCATAAGACCATGTGGGAAGTTGCTCTATGGCTTTTGACTCGTAATGAGACAAGTATTAAGTGGCATCTATGTGGTGTTTGCTTATAAATATTACCGGTGGAGTTAGTTACCATCCGGAAGTCCCGGATGGGTGGTGGTGGTCGGTGGACCCCTTTTTCAAACACAAACAATTATTCAATGTATATTATTACTATTATTATTTAGAAAAAGAGTGGTGTTTGAAAGTGGACTCAACATTGGAGAGAAGATGAGTGTGTTTGAAATATGAGTGGAAATCTAATGTGGCAGACGTGTCATGTTTAAAAGCGGATACATTGGAGATGCTCACTTCATATATGTATTACTAAAGTAGTTGCTCTATGGATTTTGAGTTTTGGCCAGAAGTATTGCCAAAAGTGAAAATTAGGCAACCTTAAATGTTTGAGGGTGTTAAAGTGGAATTCTACTTTCATACATCAATGGACCATGCGTTGTCCACTTTATCTAATGTTTGGTATCGTCTTCTGGTATCTTTTATGTTGCTTTAGGACAAAAATCTTTGTGGCTATAAAATTGCCAAATGGTCCCTGAATCAAGAAATACTTATTACTCTTTTTGTTTGAATAATATATCCTCGTAAAATTCTTTCCCACTTGGGTCGATTAAAAGATATGCTTTTTATTTAGAACTTACATTGCGTTGATCTAATGCTTCTTAAGAATATTTGTTGTAAATAGGAAGAAGCTTGTCTTGGCCGACCGTGTATATATAAAGACTTCACGTGGGCTGTCAATACGCGCGTTTATTGGCAGCCCAAAGTCCGAAAACCCGCTGCAGGTAAGAAATCGTTTTAATCAAGCAGTCAACTTCGTTTTTCTTTTTCTATGTGTTGGTGGGATCTTTGTCTTATGTATATTTCCGCAATTGCGTATATGTGTCAGATACTTTGCATCGCTTGATTCCAAGATTATGGCATCGTTGTCTGGTATTTTTCAAAGACCGGTCGTTGCAGCCTCTGCTGTTGCGTTAGCATCTGTGTTGCTGATCTTCGTGACAAAATTTGGCCATCGAACCCATCGGATGCATGTCTTTCATCAGAACAATCAAGGGATGCACATCAAATTTGATAGGTGAAACGATATTGGCTCGTGTCTCTAATATTAGTTTCTCTCAATCTTTCGCATCAACAAGCATGATACCTATTCCAAATTTTCGGCATCCAATGAAACATGTTGGCAACAAATGTCTTTCAAACAACATGGCTTATGTTCCATCTTTAGAGCATTTTCTCAACGTATATCAGTCAGCTGAGTTGGCAAAAGCTCCGAAACCAATAGAATATTCTCCTAGTGTATCTACTGCAACGTCTGCAGACGTTGTGTACAGATGGCATTCACCGCAGCCTAATGCTGTTGATTTATCCAAAACCTCTAAGATGGTGGTGGTTTTGCTTGGATGGTTAGGTGCCAAACAGAAGCATCTTAAGAAATATGCAGATTGGTATACTTCAAAAGGGTTTCATGTAATTACGTTCACGTTCCCAATGGCTGAGATTTTAAGTTATCCAGTCGGAGGGAAAGCCGAAGAGTATGTAGATATGCTTGTGAACCATCTTGCAGAATGGTTGGAAGAAGAGTGTACAAAGAATTTGGTTTTTCACACGTTTAGCAACACGGGTTGGTTAATGTAAAAGCCCTTTTCATCTTGTTATATTTTTACTTTATTCAGATGGTTTTTTATTACGTTTTTAATGCATATTTCTATCTCAGCTATGGTGCGATGCTGGAGAAGTTTCAGAGACAAGACGATACTCTAATGGAAAGGATCAAGGGATGTATTGTGGATTCCGCACCCGTTGCAGCCCCGGACCCACAGGTAACATCATCAACGCGTTAAGGACTAAGTTTTTGTTCTCCATTTTAACATTTTACAAAGAGTAAAATGCCATTTTTTGTCCCTGAAGTTTGGCCAGTTTTGCGACTTTCCTCCAAATGTTGGTTTTTCCGCATCTTGATACAAAATGTTTGAAAACTTGCCATTTTCATCTGGCTCGTTAACTCCATTCATATTTCCCCGTTAAGTCGGGTATTTTCGTCTTTTTACCTATATTATTTTTGTTTTAATTTTGTAAGGGTATTTTGAATACTTGTACATTATGCTAAATGCTTGTACATAAGGTGAAAAAGACCGAATTGCTCTTTAAGTTAACAAAAAAGACGGAAATACCCCTGATATAACGGAGAAAAATGGATGGAGTTAACGAGCCGGATGAAAATGGCAAGATTTCAAACATTTTGGATTCAGATGCGGAAAAACAAACTTTTGACGAAAGTCGCAAAACTGGCCAAACCTCGGACGAATATGGCATTTTAGTCTTTTACAAATTTATAAACGCTGAAACCTTGACAGCAAACATTTACGTTCTCAAAAAATCAAAATCGGTTTATAAAATTTTGAAACGATAGTTATTATTGTGAACGTTCAATGTAGGTTTGGGCTTCAGGATTCTCTGCTGCTTTCTTAAAGAAGAACAGTATTGCAGCAAAAGGAAACAAAAGTACAGACGATATTTCTGTCAAACCGACAATGAAGGAAGCCGCTTTGCTTGTGGTTTTGGAGAAGTTCTTTCACGTGGTTTTAAATCTTCCCGCAGTTAACAAGTAAGTATGCTTGGTTTTATAATCCACTCGATATCCACATAAGTTGAGTTTGAGAGTTTGACAAATTTTGATTATTTATGGAGTTAATGTTAGATATTGTCGGTTCGTTTTTCAGGAGGCTTTCAAATGTACTAGTGCAACTAAAATCAGGACAGCCAAGCTGTCCACAGTTATACATCTATAGCAGTGCGGATAAAGTCATTCCTGCAGGATCCGTGGAGTCTTTCATCGAGGTGCAGCAGAGAATGGGGCGTGTGGTGAGGTCGTGCAACTTTAAATCAACACCACATGTTGATCATTTTAGACATGAACCCGAGTTGTACACTACTCAGCTCTCGCAGTTCCTCAACGACTCTGTGCTTGATTCTAGCAGACGTGATTGAAATAACAATGACGCCGGCAATTTGACTAAACACTGATTCTTTTATTCGACATTTTTACATTGATGACGGTCAACATATTTTTTTGGGGTTGAATATACACGGTGGAGGATAGGTTTCATGTTTTTTTAACACTTGTGATTCAAATTTTTTATGTTTTTTGGTTACCCGAAATATATGGAATTATGATGTTTATATGAGTCTATCAATACTTATTTTTTTTAAATTTGTTTTTTCACATCAATGGCTTTCGGTTATCAAACTTGTAACAAAATCAAAACTAGTCAGTCATGTTCATGAACTCTTCGCTCTAAAAGATCTCTATACACCAATAAGTTAAAAATAAGTCCAACCGCGTAATACCACCAGCTTGATTGGGAATCGCCAACAACACTGATTCATTCAAAGTTCAAACCGGCCAATTATTAACGAACTGGAAACCATCCTAAAAAGCCGAGGTAAATGGCCTGAACCGGGCATGCTAAAAGTTTAAGCCACGCTAAAGCTTCCAAGTAAAAGAGCTGAATTCAAAGTCACATTAAAGACAACCATCTTGGTTTGGAGTATAAATGAATCAACAAGGTGAAGCGAAGCGGAGCAATGGTGGCATGCAAGTGCTTCATCGTGGTGATTACTATGGATTATATTCCATTTAGCATCAAATAATGAAATATGTATTTTAGTGGGAATCAATATTTCAACCTTTTAGCCCATGACATTATAGCCTAGTGACATCTTGGGGTTGGTCTGGATTCGATTCTCACAAGGGATTTTTCTAAATTTATTGGGTTTTCTTATTAATTGGTGTATATGCATTGTTACATAGTGGAGATGGATATGATCAGGTGGTTTCACTGGTGGTACGATGATCTCTCCACCAGTGGTCCGTCAGTGATCTAAATTTCCCGTTAAAAAATTAAAACCTTTTAAACATGGGTTATTTGTATAAATTTGCTTCAAGTAGGTTTTTGTTAATTTTTAATAGGTTTATTTTATAATATAGAGTTAACTGCCTATTTTCGTCTCTGTGGTTTGTTCACTTTTGACATTTCAGTCCAATTTTTAAAAATGCACCAGTTTCCTCCTTGATGTATTGGAAACGTGCCATTTCAGTCCAAAAATTAAAACCCAGTCAAATCATACACGTTATCGAAGAGAATTTTTGTCCTTTCATTAGCCAGACATAAAATAAGGTGAAAATAAAAGAAATATGAAATGACAAAAATACCCTTCATTAAACCTGTCTCACTTAACCGAGTTTTAATTTTTGGACTGAAATGACACATTTCCATTATGTTAGAGAGGAAACTGATGCATTTTTAAAAGTTAGACTGAAATGACAAAAGTGAACAAACCAAAACGACGAAAATAAATGACAGTTAACTCTATAATATATTTAATTTATATTTATATTTGATGTATTATGTAATAATATATATGCCAATTTTGACAACATCACAAAACTCCGTAATTCTCAATCGTTTTCAACCTTTATCAGCACACGATCCAACTCAAAATCAACTACCCCCTTCACGTCCCCATTAACCCTCACACAACCACTTGACACCACTCAATTAGGTTTCCAAATTCCCCAACTAATCACCCCCAAATGGGTGAAGAAATCAACGACACAACACCAACAACCATCGAACAACAACAACAACAAAACCAGAACATTTGCATCAACGACCATTTACGCGACGACGAGCTCCGATCAGTCTTAACCAAACTCGAAACCGACAAAGACAAAAACATATTCAGTCTCGTATGCAAGAGATGGTTACATCTTCAGAGCACCGAGCAGAAGAAGCTCTGTGCTCGTGCTGGTCCGCACATGCTTCAAAAATTGGCTGCACGCTTCACTCGTGTTATCGATCTTGACCTTTCTCAGTCACCGGCGCGTTCTTTTGATCCTGGAGTTACTGATTCGGATCTTACTGTTGTTGCTACTGACTTTCCAGAGCTGAGAATACTCAAACTGCGAAATTGCAAAGGTTTGTCTTCTGTTTGGTGTGAATTGTAACTTAGTGTTGGTTTTGTTCATAGGTTTGGAAGATACCCAGTTGTTGTTTTGTAGAAAACTTGTGATTTTGGAGTGTAAGGGGTGGAATTGAATCTTGAATTGTGGTAGGTAGATGTTGTTAAAGTAGTCTAGGAGGCGGAGTACTTGGTTCGGTGCTTCAACTCTGCCTAATTACGCAGAATCGATCAAAGGCGGTCAACCTCAGCCAGGATCGTAATGTTGGACATGTGGGGGTTTTAGGTTTTTAGTGGGTGTGGCAGGTTTAGGTTTTTCGTAATGTTGCACATGTGTAAAACTAGGTTTATCGCCAAAAATGGTAGATTTACCGCCAAAAAATGTTAAAAAATAAAAAAAAATTGGTGTGTATTGTAAGTTTTTTTGGGGAGTTTTCGAGTTCTCGCAACAAAAGGAGTTTTCGCATGAACCCTCCCCTACATATATATAATTTTCCGAAAATTAATTTCCTTATAATTTTTCATGTCTGAGTGCTCCCTGAGCACTCTCCGCCTAGGCTGAGTACTCGCAACTCCCCAGCCGACAACCTGGGAGCTCCTAGCGACTTCTTCAAGCATGGGTAGCTTAAAGGTAGGTTTTTTTATCCCAAGAGTCAAAATAGAGAATCTAGGAAATATTGAGTTGGGTCCGTTAGGTGTAGTGAAGGCTGGTCGCATAGTTGTCAACAACGAGCGTAGCGATTGCTATAGCGCGCTACGTAGCATATAGGTCTAGGCTCGCTATTAAGGTTCTAGCGATAGATAGCGACAATTTAATTTATTTTTGTTTTTTAATGTAAATAGCAATAAAAAATAGCTGGATTTTAGGATTTTGTTAAATATACATGTAAAATAGCATATATACAAGGGTATTTTGATATAATATACACAAATCTTTTTTAAAATTTATTTTCTAGTGTATCGCTATTTATAAAATAGCTGCTCGCTATTTATCTCTATTCGCTGTGTGACATAGTGATAAATATGGCTTGTTGGTGTTATTTTCTTGGGGCCTAAGTTATAAACCCTAATTGTTATCTTGTATATACCCCTCATATGTAATTGTAATCTTTGTCTGAGCTTTAATGAAATAACCTAGTTGCAGCACGGGTACGTAGGTCCCCCACTGGGACTAAACCACGTAAAATTCTTGTGTGATCTGTCGTTTTATTATTTTCTGTTTATTGCGTGATTATCGTCTGTGCATTGTGTGTTTGTGTTTACGCTGTGCCACTTGAAACCTAAGAGGGTCGTTACTGAACTGTTAGTTATACGGTCATTGAGCTTAATGAAATACTGATGTTTGTTGTCCAGTCCTATGGCTAAGTTATTATTAGTAAACATTATGTTAATTAATATATCGACACATGATAACAATGAACAACCATGCTTTTGTAGGTATCACCGATGATGGAATGTCTACCATTGGATCAAGTCTTTCTTCTCTACAATCATTAGATGTTTCGTACTGTAGAAAGCTAACTGATACGGGACTATCAGCTATCACAAAGGGCTGTCATGACCTAAAGATCTTACACCTTGCCGGTTGCCGCCTTGTTACCGACAAACTTCTAGAATCTCTTTCCAAAAACTGTCATAAGTTAGAAGAACTAGGTTTACATGGCTGCACCAACATTACAGACACTGGACTCACCGCTTTAGTTAAGGGATGTAAACGTATAAACCATCTAGACGTAAATAGGTGCGATAATATGTTGGAGATCTCGGAATTTCTACTATTGCAGAAGCGTATTCAACTTCCTTAAAGACGTTAAAGTTGCAGGATTGTTTTAAACTCGGAGGCAAATCTATATTCGCAGTGGCTAACTTCTGTAAAAATCTTGAAACGTTAATCATTGCCGGGTGTCGGGATATATCCAGCAACTCGATAAGATCACTAGCTGCTTCTGCTCGAAACCTTAAGATCTTAAAAATGGATTTTTGTTCAAATGTTTCAGACGTTTCATTGAATTCCATACTTTCAATATGCACTTGTTTAGAGGTTCTTGTATTGGCCGCTGTGAGGAGGTGACAGATGCTGCGTTTCAGGGATTAGGGAATTTGAACAACGGAAGCGGTTTGGGTTTGAAGGGTTTAAAAATCACTAATTGTCCGAAGATTACCGTGTTGGGAATAAGCATGATTTTAACGGCGTGTAAGTCGTTGGAACACCTTGATGTGCGGTCTTGCCCTCGCATTACAAAAGCCCGTTGTGAAGAAGCTGGATTGAGGTTTCCTGAAACTTGTAAGGTGAATTGTCTTGAAATTCTATTGGAGCTTGATTTTTTGCCTTGAATGCATGACAATGTTTTTTTTTATTTATAATTTTGGTCTTCTTAAAATGTTTTTGTGTGCAGTTGCGTATTATGATTTTTATATAACTTGTTGATTAAAGTTGTTTCTGTTCTTGGTTTTTTTTTTCGGTTTCAGATTCGAATTCAAGATCGAAACGAAAACAGGTGTGTTATTTCTTAGATTTTGATTTGTAAATAATTATTTGGGCGCGGAGGAAGCATTGCAAACCACTAATACATTTGCTCTATCAAGAGAAAATATTACATATTTTATAATTTGTATAAAGATGATTATGAGAACTCTAATATTAAAAATATTGATATACCTTCTTTGTGTGTGAATAATGTGATTTAAGATGTAAGAAATCATGCCAATTTCCATTTTGCTTGTTCCAATTTTAAGATGTTCTAAAGTTTTAACAATTATCAACACTGCATAGTACAACTAAGAGTACTAACTACTGTCTGAAAAGAAATGAGTTTTACACCATCACAGTGGACTTGTCTGGTATTGAAGTTGTCTTGTTATATCTTTTGCTTTTGATTTTGTACCATAGCGGCATATAAGTCGACTTCATTGTTTAAACCTTGGATCATTTGTATGTAGCAGCGTATAAGTCGACTCCCTTGTTTAAACTTTGGATTATTTGTATTCACGCACATGTAGGTTTATCCTTACCATTGTCACATATAGTGGCAAAGCTTGAGGTTTTTCTGACCGAGGGGTCGGAAGTCAACGGACATAATATTATACCTAAAAAATTATAAAACTGTAGGGTTGAAAACGTATATGCCAAAAGAATTCTTTACGAAAACTACATACCGGACGCTACTGAGCGAAAAGTTTGCCCCCCGGGCCCTGCTCACATATGTCTAATGTGATGAAGATTATTAGAAGTCGTACATTTCTAATGCGATGAGGATTACTAGAAGTCGTACATTTCTAAGGAGTAAGGACAAACCTACGAATGCATTTGTTGTAATGATCCTTATTATTTGTTTTCAACTCGGATGATCGAATTTTATGTACACTATATATCCGTCCAGGCGCTGAACCCATATTAAGTATCGAAATACTTAAATAAATACAAGAATATACACATTCCTATACATACAAGTACATGCTAACATATACCATCAACACTTGGTGAAAATACAATTATACAAGTATTGTACACAATCATGAGAATACATATTTAAATACACAAATACTCATAATACAAGTATACCCATACTTGGAAATATACACGTGTACAATACTTAAGAAATATTACATTTGGTCATGTATACCACAAGTACATGCACATAAATAATTATATATCAAGATTTGTTAAAAATAGAATATTTTTTAACAAGCCCACTGTAACTACAAATGATATATAAAATGGTGCATACAAATAATACGAGTTAAAATATAATATTTTGACTAACATATCGAATTTGGAAAACGTATATATATATTTAATGATTAAATATATATACATACAAGATATACATGACAAGTATAACGATAAACAAGAATGTATTTTTGGATAAGATATATTATTCATATATACAAGATTGTCGTATGAGATGCGTCTACAAGGCGCTAGGCCGTACATCTCATGATACAACTTATACAAGAATATTGTGTGAGGCACGAGTACATGTGTGGGGCAAGGCCCTTACATACAACTCACGAGATACAAGAATATATTTTGTGAAATATATATTGACAACATATCAATTCATTACATCGAAAACACAATCCAAAGAAATACAACATATCAACTCATACAAAGACTGAAGTATCTAACGAACCTAGCACGTTTGTAGGTTGTGATACAAATCAAGGAAACCACACGTGAGTTTCAATCAGTTTACGGAATGCATTTCTGTGAGTACATGTCCCCTTTTCATTTTAAACGCTTTTCAGTTTTACAATTATCAGGGAAAATACATTGTACTACAATGGTATGATAAGCTAGGGAATGAAACAACTTAGATCATGTGTGAATAGGGTTGTACTTAAGCACCATTAATCTTGTTTAGACCATGGTACAAAAGGTTAGATCTATCGGGTTTTGGCGAGCCCCACTCTTGGTCATGGACCCACACGGAAGAGTGCATTTGTGTCCCAGTCGAGGGTAATCGACACAAAATCGTCTAGGTTTGGATTGCTTCCTATGTTGTCACACATATTAATGTCCTTGCAAAACATTAATGAGCAACAATTTCATTGACGCTTTACATACCGGTTTTAATTACAGATACATCTTACATTTTAAGGAATTATCTCATACAACTAAAACGCATAAACTCGCAAACTTTTGTTGATTTTCCAACTTAACATTTATTTCAGGGAATTAGTGGGAATTAGTGGATCATGCGGGGAATTTCACTCAAGAAAGAAAGTGTCAAGACTCCATGTCACATTTTGAAGGGTTTGTTCGTTATATACTGCATCCTTGTGGGAATATATAGTGGTCAAAGTCTTGACATTTTTAAAACTTGCATTGTGATGTATGATCCTATGACAACTTGTTTTTCATTTGATGGGTTGTAAACAATATACTCAACTCATATTGTGTTTTGGAAACGAATATGGCAATGGCATTGGAGCTTGTTTTATTCATTTAGTATGTTCACTTATATTGTATGCAATGAGAATCAATCAGATCACACCTCGTGCTTCCGCCTATGAGCGGGTGTGACATGATATGACTTATTTCTATGTTTTGATGTTAGAATTATGTTAGGTTTATGACTTTTGGTATGTAATATAACTAATTTTAAGACTTTTGGTATGTTATGGTAGGTGTTTATGTTAATCTTACGTTAATATTCGCAAACTACACATTTTAAATATATTTTATACCTTAGGGACGGATTTTGCTATGTATTAGATACCTTAGGGACTCATAATGAACTTATAGCGGGTAGAAAAGATGATACGCTTAGGCCTATCAATGAACCGAACTCGTGTTCGTTCATTTAAATTTAACCGAACACGAACACGAACATGAACATATAATCGAACACATTTATTTGTTCGTGTTTGTTCATTAAGAGATCGGGCATGTTCGTGTTCGTTTAAAGCCTAAAGGAACAGTTCATGAACATAAACATGAAAAATTTAACCAAACATATTTGAATAAACATAAACAAAAATAAACGAACACAAATCGACGTAATTGAACAAATATAAACAAACACAATTTAACATTAGTGAACACAAACAAACAAGTTTAATATATTACAATTCATCCGAAAACACATCAAAATTAAGGTTCATAGATACTCAAATTAAGCTGTTTTTTTATATAAATATTAAGTACGTGATCAATTACGATCTAATTTTTTTTTAAATTTCATTTTTTATTACTAGAAAACTTAATTACTAATTAGTTATATTTATATAAGTAGTTAGAAAACCTAATATTTATATAAATATAACTATTTATGTATTTACTAAATTTAAACGAACATAACCGAACGTTCATGAACATAAATGAACGAACATAAACGAACGTTCACGAACATAAATGAACGAACACAAGGTGTGTTCATGTTTGTTCATTTAGTTAAACGAACAAAACTTTTTGTTCATGTTCGTTCGTTTATTAAATAAATGAACATAAACGAACTTCCTGCCGAACAAGTTCACGAACAGTTCATGAACGTTCGGTTTGTTTAACGGCCTAGATACGCTCATGGTTGCAAAAGTCGCTAGGCGCCTCCTAGTCGATCGACCGGGGAGTTGAGAGTACTCGGATATGTTAAATTAGAAAGAAATTAGTTTTAGGAAAGTTAAGAAATCATGCCAATTTCCATTTTGCTTGTTCCAATTTTAAAATGTTCTAAAGTTTTAACAATTATCAACACTGCATATTACAACTAAGAGTACCAACTACTGTCTAAAAAGAAATAAGTTTTACACCATCATAGTGGACTTGTGTGGTATTGAAGTTGTCTTGTTATATCTTTTGCTTTTGATTTTGTACCATAGCGGCATATAAGTCGACTTCATTGTTTAAACCTTGGATCATTTGTATGTAGTAGCGTATAAGTCGACTTCCTTGTTTAAACTTTGGATTATTTGTATTCACACACATGTAGGTTTATTCTTACCACTGTCACATATAGTGGCAAAGCTTGAGATTTCTGACATAGGGGCAGAAGTCAACGGACCTAAAATTATACCTAAAAATTATAAAACCAGAGGGTTGAAAACGTATATGCCAAAAGAATTCTATACAAAAACTACATATCGGACACCACTGAGCGAAAAGTTTGCCCCCGGGCCCTGCTCACATATGTCTAATGCGATGAGGATTATTAGAAGTCGTACATTTCTAAGGAGTAAGGACAAACCTACGAATGCATTTGTTGTAATGATCCTTATTATTTGTTTCTAACTCGGATGATCGAATTTTATGTACACTCCATATATCCGTCCAGGCGCTCTTGAGTGTTGTCACGTCACTGCCACCTAGTATTTTAAAAAGCAATAAGCGTCTTACGAGATAAGCACTGACCATCTGCACGATAGGTAATCAACGGACGTTGTCAAGACTAGAAACTTTACGCTGTCAGTGGTTTACTGATGATGGCATTGCACCTTTAGTTTCATATTTCAAATACAAATTATTTTCAATTAGCTGTAACTTATAAATAGAGTTAAAACGAAAATATATCAAAACAGATTGCATCCATAGAGCATACTATGAATAATCTCGGCTCTGACATTGGTTGTTGGTAAAATCGCGATAGTATACCCTCGGCCAGGTAAAAAGTATATATGAATGGCTGGTAAATCACAACATGACTACTATCACAATATATCAACCATACCCAAAAATAACTAACTAAAGTATACAATTGTTCTTGTTGTGAAGTCAATAATTTGTCATGTGTTTGTTACTTTTTGGTGGTTATTTCAGTTTTATGGTAGATGGATTACCTTCTTCACAAGCATTGTAACTTCACATTTCATCTCTTTAGATCAATATTAATGTGAATATTCTCTCCTTTCTCAATGAAAAAGGTGGTCATTATCTCATATCACACCACTTCTAAGAATGAAGCAACAACATGTTGGTTTTATGGATTCAACATGCAGTATAACAAGGGTCATCGAGAGAAACCCGAGAGTGCGGTGAGAGCGGACGGTCGGAAGACACCAAAGTAGATAACGGCTTGCACTTTCTAGTGACCAATGCCGGTATGTTGTAAAAGGTCATCAAAATACCACACCATCATTGAAATCATTTTGACACTTTCTTCATATTGGCCTATAGATTTTATCTTCCATTCCACTGGTCTTGTAATCAACAGCCATGAAACATATATACCTTGAATGTGTGTGTGTGTGTGTATATATATGTATATAGAGAGAGAAAGTGTATTGTACAATATCCCTTAACGTACGATGCGTACGCAATTAGTATATAACATGCGGATTTTGTACAATTTGGCTATGAGTTTATGAACATGTCGGAGTTTGTGAAGTCCATGTTTGATAAATATAACATGCGGGTTTTGATAAATATAACATGCAAATTTTGTAATTTTCTGGCTTCCGAGTTTTTGAAGTCCAAGTTTATGACACGTCCGAGTTTGTGAAGTCCGGGTTTGATAAATATAACATGTGGGTTTTCGTCTTTTGAGGTTTATAACGTGCGGATTGCTAATCGCGTACGCATCGTACGTTAAGGCCAATTGTGTTTAACTGACCATATATATATATATATAGGTAGAGGATCCTGTAAAAAAGGCCCAAAGTGTGAGAAAGTTAAGAAGAATTCACCATTAGACATTCCTATCATATTCTTGATTAAGTTAGAGAATATCAGCCATTAGATCATTCCCTATCCATATTCTTAGATTAAGGTTACAATTGTAATTTTACGCATAATTCTAATTATGGATAAAATGCTTGTAACCGAATTTGGCAGATTTTTAAGGAATTCGAAATTTGATTTCCTTTCTATTTAGCAATACCAAAAGAGATTCTATAAGCAAGATCATTACGTATATCTTCTTAATCATGTTGTATTCCAGAACTTCCAGAATATTAGGGTTATTATTGTCGTATTTTGTTCCTGATGATCATATTTCTTCATGGATAATGACGTTCCAGGTAACCATATCAAGGTGTTTTTTTGTTCTTATGTGAATGTTAGTGGTGATTCACCTGTTAGTGGTATTTAATCTTTGATAAATAAAAGTTTCAATTTTTAATCATATGTCTGTGTTCTTATTTTTGTTTAATACAATCTGAGTCTGGTGTTTTGTTTGCATGGTTGATTTCGTACAGTTCACAAGTTCATTTAATGTCATGATATGTCTTCCTTCCATTGTGTTTTATATGTACATGGTGTTTTTGATGTATAGTATTGAAGTCGAATGGTTTTTCCACATGTTGATTTATTTCCGTATGGTGTTATGTTGTAATATGTTATGTTGTAGTGTGTTATTGACACATTTGTTAGTTGAATGGTGTTTGTCTGCACCAGTTGTATATTTCTATATGGTGTTTTTTTGTATATGTGGTGTCTATCTACAAGTTGTTATCTGCACATGGTGTTATATTGTACATGATATTTTGTGGTGTCTTATTTTCGTTTAATTGTGTTATATTTTACATTGGTTTTTTAATGGTGTTTTGTTTTATTTTCATTTAATGGTGTTATATTGTACATTGGATGTTTAATGGTATTTTTCAAATTTTCGTTAACGAAGATGTTGTTTAATTTATTTTTTTTCGGAAGGTTTTCAAACTTACCAGCCGGTTGGGCAACTACATATGTCGCCTAACTCTGGTAAGAGGACTTATTTACCTGTTGTGGATGAGTCGCTCAAGCCGAAGGATAAGATGACGTTTGATACAGTGAATAATGCATTCCTGTTTTATCAAAAGTACGCAATGGCTGCAGGCTTCACTGCCAGGAAGTCTTCTCAATACACGCCTCATGGTGTTATTAAATCTAAATATTTAGTTTGCTCAAAGGAGGGAACCAAACCTTTCAAGGCGATCGATACATCTAAAAACACTGACACCTCAAATAATGGGTCCAAAAGGAAATCTATTCGATGTGTTCCTTCTATAAGGACCGGGTGCGAAGCACGTATTTGTGTAAAGTTAAACGATTCGAAACTATACGAGGTATATTCTTTCAAGGAGGATCATAATCACTCTTTTGTCGCTGAGGAAGATAGGCATTTACTCCCTCGAACCGAGGTATGAACAATATGCAAGAGCAGGCCGTTAACGCGTTGAGTGCCTTGAATATTGGACGCGTAAAAGCGTTTAACATCATGAGGACACTGTATGGTGGGTTTGACCAGGTTGGGGCAACCAAAACCGATTTTAAAAATTTTAAGCGAGATCTAAACAGGTATATATCTGAGTTTGACGCTGATATGATGATTAAACGTCTATTGAGGAAGAAAGAGTACATGCCAAACTTTTCAATGGAGTATATAACCACAGAAGATGGTATTTTAAGGGCGTTGTTTTGGGCCGATGAGGATGCCAAGAGGAATTTTTCGGTGTTTGGCGACGTTGTTTCATTTGACGCGACATCTCGGCGTAACAAGTAAAAATAATAATTATCTTCCACATTTCGATTTTTACAAAATTTTTGTTAACCATAGATCATTTAGTTGTATGGTATTTTTAATCCATATCTTTTGTCAGGTACAAAATGATGTTTGTACCATTTACTGGTATCGACAACCACAATCATAACGCTACTCTTGGTGCCGCTATAATAGGCAACGAAACCGCTGAAACATATAGTTGGTTGCTTAAGGTGTTTCGTGAATCATTTGGTCGTGCCCCTCCGGTGATTGTTACCGACCAAGACCTGGCGATGAAGAAGGCTATTGAAGATACATGGCTTGAGAGTAGGCATAGGCTATGCATGTGGCACATTATGGACAAGCTTACTGCTAAGGTGTTTACTTATTCGGCTTTTTATTTTTAATTTTTATTTCTTTTTACATACTATCTGGTGAATATTGTGTTATATGTTGTTCATGTAACATCCGTCGAAAAACGGGTTTTCAAAACCCGCTTCGTTTATTTAATCGAAAAATCAGTTTTAAAATTTTGTTGTTATTTATGACTTATTTTAATTTTAAACGATACATAATTAATAAACCAATTAGGATTTAAAAACAAAAATTATTAAAAAGTGAAAATAAGAAAATTAAAAATAAAACAAGGCTGCCGGGATTCGAACCCGGGTCAGCCGGTTAGCCAAGTCTTAACACACACACATCCAACCACTCCGCCACTTTTGTTATTTGATAACATATCGAAACAATTAATTCAAATAATGAAACACAGAAATCAAATCCAGTCAAAGACGCGCTCATTTCGCAATCGCCGGAAATCCCGACGACTTCGCCGATAATTGACGGTTTCTATTGATTTAACCGAAGAATTAACCTCAACGTCGGTTATAACCGATGTCTAAACCCGCGACATCAGTCGTAACCGCCAGAAATCAGCTGACCATGAATTGAGACTGAAATCAGACCCAATTCGTCTCGATTCTTCCCTATAAATACACCCACAAGTCTCTGGTAGCCTTTTCGCTCAAAATCGCACCTCTTCTCGAAGCAATTTCACTCGCCGGAAATATCCTGCCATCACCGGACTTTCGCCGAAAAACCGAGACTCACCTCAAAACGGTAAATACCTCGACTCTTTCTGTTTCAATCCGTTGTTAGACTGTTACTAACTTCAATCCAACCATCAGAATCAATCCCAGACGACGTAGCCGGAATATGCAGCTCTCGCCGGAAAACCTCTGAAATTTCTGATCCCACGCTGTGAATCGGTATAATCATTCAAACTTCTGTTAATCCTTGTTTAAGTACCTCAATTTCATAACTAATCGAACAGAACTGTTAATTGATTCTAACAGCCGAAGTTCACAAACAGAGCCGACGAATCTTTGCCGGAGTTCTGTGAAAGACACTGATCGGTACATCCTTTCCCCAAACTCTCTCCGTTTATTACCTTTCAATTACTTATAATGCTTGTTAATCGAATTAGACATGAATCAGTTGAATTATCATTATCTGTAATCTTGAGCGAAGAAGACGAAGTTCAGTTATATTATAAGATTAATTAAAATTAGTATATTGAACGGGTTAGACACACAGTCCAGCGGTGGACTGTGTGCAAACAATACACGCACGTCTCGAGTTCGATCCCTGTCCCAACCTCACTCTCTTGAAATAAAAATGCCCTTTTTAACCGAACCGGGATAACTCACAGAATCATGTTAAGTATAATAAAAACCGGATTATTAACCAGGTTAGACACACAGTCCAGCGGTGGACTGTGTGCACATTAACCCACAGGTCCCGGGTTCGAGACCTGTTGACAGCACCGGTTCGATACATTTAAAATCCTTTTTAAAATAAATAATTTCTGGATAAATCTAAATAGTATATAAGTATAATTAAAAACAGAATTATTTCGGGTTAGACACGTAGCTCAGTTGGTAGAGCTGCGTGCACGCGTACGGGAGGTCACGGGTTCGAGTCTCACCCAGCGCACATATATAAGCGACCGGACCGGTCAACGGTCAATGGTTAACGGTCAACGGTCATGGTCAACGGTCAAAAGTCAACATTTTTTATTATTTTTATTTATTTATTTAATTTAAAAATCAATTAAAAATACTTAAAAATAACGTTTTTAAAGTTAGAAAATAGCCTTAAACTCACAAAAATATATCCAAAAATCCTATTAAAATAGTTAATAAACTCCACATACTTACCGTACCTTTTCGTTATTAATTAGGTTAGTTATTCCTCGTCGATCAATCCTCTAAACTCGTGCGCATTCAACATCTTCAAGCAAACGCACCCAATGTGAGTGAATCTCTACCAATTCCCCGTTTTAATAACATTTTGGGGTGTATCATGTGTCGCTATTTATTTATTATAATTAAACACTTGTGCATCCATCATGTTCATGATCAAATGTGTTGCCAATATATATCTATTGTTTGTGTGGTTAATGTTTAAATTAAAGTTATCATTTTCAGTACATACATTTCATAGGCCGCCGCTCCCCATTACCTATGAGCGTGAGCTGTTCCCCATTACCTATGAGCGTGAACCAGGCGTTGCCAACATAAGATCGGCTCCATTTGATTGAGCCTTGATCTCACATACATTAGCATAGGCCGTCCGTTCCCCATTACCTATGAGCGTGAACGGGACGTTGCCAACATTTACATTGTCATTCTTATTATATACTTAAGCAAGGTGGTTTGTGATCGTTATGTTTACATACATTTGTTCATATATGATTATTGCACAATTTTCCTATATTAATTACAATAATGAATCAATAACAAATGCTTTTAACAAGGTTCACTCGCCAACTTTTGTTGACCCAAAATTCCCCATTTTTACACATGATACAGGTGATCAAGTTGAAGCAAGAAACATATAGGGCGGCCTAGAAGAATAAACTAGTTTAGATTTTGGATTGTTTTAGTTAGTTTTTCCTTTCCTTGTATTGTATGAATTTGACTTGGAACTTTGAGATGTAATTTGAATTTAATAAATATGAAACATATTAGTAAACATCATGAGCTTTGGTGATAACCCAATTATGCCCCGACTCTTATTCCGCTGCGGGTCGGGGTGTGACAGTTCAATGGTGTTTTAGGTTGGTGCTACTATCTGCAATAATACAGATTTCAAAAAGAGGTTGTGCGCCGTTGTGTGGACCGATACAATTATACCTGAGCAGTTTGAAAGTGATTGGGCAACCATAATGAACGATTTTAATTTGGCTGATAATGAGTGGCTGCAGTCAATTTATCATATCATGGATACTTGGATACCGACTTATTATCGCGAGGAGTTCATGTCCGGGCTTATGCGTACCTCATCTCGTTCAGAGAGTGAGAATCATTTCTTTGGACAGTTTTGTAACCCGGAGTGTACTCTTGTCAAATTTCTGGGGCATTTTGATTCTGCTATTGAAGCTCAAAGACACGAGCACAGGAAGAACGACCACAAACAAGACACACGAACGCTGAAATATGGGCGATAAACTTTGTTTTGGAGGATCAAGCGGCCCGTATATACACACGCACTATATTTTTTGACGTCCAGCTGGAGATACAAAATGGTAAACACAGATGTGGTATCGGAAAGTGGGATCAAATCGGTGAATTCGTTAACTTTTTTGTGAAGGATTGGGAACAACCATGCACTACTTTCTTCGGGGTATATAAGAAGACTTAAATACCTAAGCTTAAATATACTGTTTTCGAGTTTACACATGGTGTTTCGTAGTGTTATTTGTGATAACGTATAGAAGTTGCTGATTTACGGATACATATAGTGTTATGTATCTACAGTATACGTTTTTGCTCCATTTGCTCCATATGGTATATTTTTTGGTGTGTTTATGTTGTCATGTATCTAACAAAATTTCAATTTTTTTTAATGTTGTCTTATAGGTTATGATGCGAGAGGACGACATGACTGTGTACTGTACATGCAAAAGATTCGAACAGTTTGGGTTGTTGTGCTCACACATCTTTTGTGTGCTTAGGTTTCTTGATGTTAGGGAGTTTCCACAACGTTATATTTTACGTCGTTAGACTCGGGAGGCAGTTCCCAATAGTTCCCCTGGTGCTATTCTAGGTATGAACGAGAGTGATGATCGTTATAATGAAGTTAACCGTGTTGTATGTGAGATCACATACTCTACGGAGTCGGTTATCAACAAGCTTGTCGTCAACTTTGATGCGTTGTGCTCATTCAGAGATCATGTAGTTAACTATTTCAAAAAGTTGACGAGGCAGTCGTCAATGCCCCACGTAAGAGCCGTCGTGAAAGGTTTGATGAAATTACCGGTAACACACAACCATCAACTTCAACTGTTCGTGTTCCTGTTGGTACTAGATACAAAGGTATGGGTAAGCCTAAACGGATGAAGTCTAAACGTGAAATTGCTATAAGCCAAATGGGCAAAAAGAGACGTCAGTGTCAAAACTGTTTTAGATACGGGCATAATAGACGTACTTGCAAACACCCTACTAGGAAAAAGAAGATGCTAGTTCTGAGGAGGGCGGTGAAGAAGCCGATGAATGTGATGAGGAACAAGACGTTTGGGAAGAAGTCAAAGAAGATGTGGATGAACAAGATGAGGAGGAAGAAGATGAAGAGGATGGTGAAGAGGAGTAGGAATTTATTTAGAGTTGTCTAAACATTTGGTTTTTTTTAACGACTTTTCTTTTTAAAAAGAATATTTGGTTATTTTGAAGTTTTATTTGTTTGGTTTGGTCACAATTATTTAACTGTCGTGGACGTATTATATTCGTGTTTGTTTTAATTAAATCAGATTTTTTTTGGTTATCTATGGTGTTCTATCTGTACACAGTGTTTAATGACTAACCTTGAAGTTTAAAGGTGTCATTTCATCGATCATAGTGTTTTTTATTGTACATCCAAGCTGTACTGTATTTTTTCATGTTACTTGTTGTATTTAACATATATTCTTTAGTTTGTTTATTGTCCTTTTTCCTAGTTGATTATTATCACAATGGTGTTATGTTGGTCTTTACATCATTAACCCATAAACAGTATTCCGTACAAAACCAAAACAATGGTTACAAACATAGACTTGTTCATCCACATCAAATAAAACACCAAAACTTGTCATATAAAAGTAACCCAGTTTCCCACACAAAATCAGAGTTCACAAAGATAACATAACAATTATTTAAACCCAAAAAACAAGGGAACTATAATACTAACACACGATATATTATAAAACTGCCGAAATTGTTTACTTTCGGATAGGAAATAGATGTTGTTTTGCCCTCCAGCTAAAGGGTACCATCTAATCTTTCACAAATCCGCTTGACTGCATTATCTTCAAGCCTCACCCTTTCTTCCTCGTCGAAACCAGCGAATTCTTTCACTTCTCGCTCTACATCGACCCATGCGGTGTTCGTCGCTAAGCAGAATTTTTGCGACGTACTTCTTACGCAAATCCTCGATCTCCTTCGCTTGATACCCCAAGACTTCTCCTTTGATGTTTCTCTCAGGCGAGAAACCACACATCCACTCTCTCACACTTGTTCCTATTCAATACCAAAACAGTAGCATTTATAATAATTTGGATATATTTCAAGTACATGTAATTTTGGTGTTTTATTAATAAACAGTGTGGCCCAATCTTACATTGTAAGTTTTCTTATGCCGCATCAGGAAAATACCACAGTCGATGCCATTGTAAAGTGTTTGCCATGGGAATTCCAATCGAACGGGTTTAGTAGTGCTCAGTGTTGCAGCGATCCTTGGATGTATTTCACTTAGATACCGACAAAATGTGCTTATCTGTAATTACACAGATTTTTTTTCGTCGAGAATTTGATTTTTTACACTGTATGGCTACGTCATTCACATAGATATATAATTCTACACCAAAACTTACCATCTTTTCCACTCTTCCGTGGTATCTTTCTAATCCCGCAGCACCTTCTATGTTGTCTATAATCAGGATCTGTTTTATTTTCAAGTTGAAAAACAAAAGATAGTAGTGATCCCCTGCCAAGATTGGTATGAATACCATCTGGAAACCTTTGAACGTTTTTTTTTTCTGTATCGGCCAGTACAACGTTCATGTTAGCAGTAAATTCTTTTAGGCAGTGATCTTCAGACATGTTGAAATCTTTCTCCAGCTGTGTTTCAAAATAAATTATAAAAAAATAATCAGTTATTGTGTTCTTCAGCAACGATGAAGTATTCGCCATGCGTATTCGGTAGGGGTTACTAAACAACTCATGTTTACATTAATATATGGTGTTATTCTTGTAAACAAATTATACTATGGTGTTAATCTATGGTGTTATTCTTGTAAACAACTTATATTATGGTGTTACATGGTGTTAATCAGTCATTTCACACATTATCATTAACCATGTTAAAAGGTATGTTATCATTTAAATAAAGGAAATATATAATTGTATTAGCCTGTGCAATGAAGTAAAATCTTACCAGCATTCCGGCGTTGCAGAATAATTTTGGGGTTGTCCCCATCTTCCTCATTTTTTCTTCGTAGTTTAAGACCACAACCGCCCAGGCACTGATGACACTCGCGTGTACAGTTACACCAGGTATCATCGATTCGAAATGCGCCCTCATCACCGATACCTTCCCATTGTTGCTGAACAAAACATCCCTAGGAACCGAAACACAATCGATACGAATGTAAAAATCAATAGAGTCGCTAAATATGGTAACGTATAATGTTTAAAGGTTGTATTTCGGGGCTGACATTCTGTTTAATGTAGTTTTTTGTGTTTTAGGGTGTTATATATGTTTTATACAGATAGACTATCTTTTTGTGTTGTTTGTATGGTGTTATATCATGTCACATGTTGATATGTGTTTCTTCTTCTTTATCACAAGGTGTTTTTTGATGTTGAATAATTTTTATACCAACCAGTTTCATTTACAAAAAAAATATCCCTAACGTATAATACTCTACGTAAAACAGGAAAACGTCCAGTTGAGAATCATACCAATTGTCTCGTACGCCACAAAATATACAACGAGCTAGTGTGTCTTCAGACTTATTACGTACGTCTCTCATTGAGACAACGCGCTTGATGTATGGCGACCGCAGTGCAGCTGGGAGAATGATTGTTCGTTTTGGCCTTGGAGTTTTACCTTGCTCCGCAGGTTGCCTTACCTTGTTGCGGTCTTCATCTGTCCTAACGTTGTCCAGCCGTGTTGACAAGTTGACCGCTTGAAGTCCCAGAACATTGAATCTTGTCTGTGGTGTCTTTTCACTTTGTTGCTCCTCAAGTACCTTATCCACCTCTGCGAGAAACGACGAAGTCATCAGCGATGAAAAGGAATCAGTGTTCCGTGTTAGACCGTCATTAATTTGGACGTCTGCAGGGGTGTTATCTCCGATAAAGGGTACAATACCTTTTCGAACATCAACGGTTTCTTCTGCTTCAACCTCATTATCTTCTCTAGCACCAATGCTTGTATTCGCCTTTTCTGCATCATCACCTTCATTTCCCTTTTCATCTTCAACATTGAGATGTTTTATGACTATTTCCCTCCACTGCATTGCTTTTTGTTTCAATAGATCACTTTCGGGGAACATTACACATGATTCTGTTAGCGTGTTATTTATTTTGTTCACGCAAATCTCAAACTCTCTAAACATATTATCCAACAAATTCGACCGAACCTGTATAAAATCCCGGTATAATAACCTGTATAAAATGCCTTTGATATTAAAGAATAATATAATTTTCACGTATTTTGTTATAAATATTGGTAAATTTATGTTACTTGACATATATTTAATTTCCGAAAACTAATTTCTTTAATTTAACATGTCCGAGTACTCTCCGCCTAGGCCGAGTACTCTCAACTCCCCAGTAGACCGACTAGGGAGCGCCTAGCGACTTTTGCAACCATGCTAAAAATAAATAATAATTTGCGCCCCAAGCTCTGCAGAGGTGGCATGGTCGGCACCCCTAACTATCAAATATAATAGTCCTCGTTAGACACCATTCCAACTTTTTAGTTTATGTATAATATTTCTACTTCACAATTAAGTAAATGTGGTATCACGTGACACAATTCTATGACCAACATCGTTTTTCCCGATTTTTATTAGATAGCCTGATCCATGACGTGCGTCCCACTTCTTCCCAAGTCATTTTTTACCCTGTAATCAAATCACCGTTTCCTTATTCTCCTCTATAGTTGAATCACTAAAGAATTGTTTACTAACTATTTAACATTTTCCTTATTGAATCTGTTAATTGTTTTCTTTTTTAAACCAGCCAAGTGGGGAAATATCCACGATCACGTGAATCTGATGAAGAAAGATAAAGGATGTCACCATTTTCTGTTGCTTTGTTACCCTTGTCATCTGCATGTGACTTGTTTCCATGTGGATTACAATATGCTTTTATCCAACTTCTACCCGCAACCAGCTATGAAAGGAATACATAGTCAGCATGACTTCAAATCCAAATGTATAAACCTTATCTGAAGGACCATATATTAGACCAATATCACTCATGGAAAAGTGCCCAGAAAAAAAGTAACTACCATCCTTCTCAACTGTCATGCCAATCAGTCAAAATAGGCAAATGATTTCCAACCACCATTCGTGATGACACATGATCCAGCATACATTACCCACTAGCATCAAGTGAACTTGATCAGGGGCGCAACTTTCTTGTGGCCCGGGGTTGCCCTGGCCCCCGGCCTCCACTGATTTTTTGTTCATAATATTAATTTCACTGAAAGTTTGATTTATTTTGTAGTGTAATATATTGAGAGTCCACCCTACTGATTTTACGTTCAAGCTCCGCCACTGAGCACGATCAGATTGCTCTCGAACTATGGGCTTCAAGGTACATTCCATTTTAACAGAACATATGTTTCTGGTCTCAAGTGGGATATATATGTGGTCGATCATATTAAAGCGCGGTTATAGACTACATGCTAACATCTCACATACGGAAATCAGCTAACCGGGCTAAGGAACCAGAAATGTAAGTGATGATCATATTAGCTTTATCTTGATTAACCAGATTGGGCACTAAAGCAAGTGGCAAATAAAGCTTTACACGTCGTCAGATTTTATAAAGAAAACAACTTTTAATAGAATCCCAAATAGGCCAAGTCAGCATTTGAAAAAAAAGAGAGACATGGTATACATCATGATGCATGACTTGGTCCCTAGGTGCCAAAAAAGAACCCCTTTTATATATAATCTTCCTTTGTTCATGCATTGTCTTCTATTCGAAATTTTGAAATCAACCAAAAGTGGTGCATGTTCTTTTATCTTTCTTGCTTTTTGAAGATTAAAAGAAGAATATGCCATTTAATGCCTATTTCGTGAAGTAGTTCAAAGACACCATTGTGAGTTGTTGATTTGATATGGAGCTGACATATGAACTAGGAGATTCCCACTTGGACCAACCGGACAAGAGCAACGATGCAGAAAAAAGGTCCAATATTCAAGAATGGCTAAAGTTGCGCTATGAGTTACGAGGCCTATAAGTAATAGACACTCAATGAGCCGGATTGTTAGGTATCAAATAATAGTAGAGGGGGTCATTTGTAATAATAGAAAAGTAGAAGGATCATATATGTACACTTGTATTAGTTCTAATGAATGAAAAGGATATCGATGATTTGAGAGTTTAACTCCTTCTTCTCTGTGCTTCTTCTTCTCTAATCGATCATACGCTTGATTATCGTTTGTATCGTAACAAGTGGTATGAGAGCTTCTTTTCCTCTCGACCGTGGGTTATAGTTAGGGCGACAACGGATTTCTACATCAACAATCAAAATTAGGGCAAGAAACGAATTCTAAGATCAATTGGGGTCATTCCAGCAGTGTTTAACAATCAAGAAATCGTCACGAAAAAAACATGGAAATAGCTTTGGAAAAGATTATGTCAATATGGCAACAAGGTACTGTCAATAGTATTGTGATGCATTCAAGTTTCTATTCGATCAAGTCAAAAACTGTGAAGAAATTAATGAAGATTATGCAACATATCTCTTCATTATTGGCCTTAAACCCGAAATTGGTGATACTCTTATGAGGTATCACAATATGCCTGAAGGTTTAAAGTTAGAGCATGCGTTTTCTTTGGCTAGATTACAAGAACTGTTTCTGAATGGGGCTTCAGTTCATGGGTCAATTCAAGGAATATCTTCTGATCTTGAGGTAATAACTTGTAGTGTACAACATACAAGCAAAATTGTTAATTTTAGTGATAGTGATAAGGGTTTTGAATCACCATATTTTTCTCAATTTACAAAGACTGAGAGTGAGACTGCACCCAAGGTGTTTGATGAAATGCCTGGGAATGTTAGTACTGAAATAAAGGAAGTTTTGGGTGATGACTCAAGTAAAAATGAAACTAATAATAGGAAAGATGTATTTCATATTAATCTTTCTAATGATTCACACGAAAATGGTGCCTTAAATCATGACACAATACTTGAATTAGAAACGAGTCTCCCTGATGTAACAGTTATTAATCAAGAAATAGTAGAGATAAAGTCAAAGGAAGCTTGTAGGTCGGTACAATCGAGTCTTAGGTTAGACCATCCGATGAAATTGGAAGAGCATGTGGTTGTCTTGGGTCCAGTAGAAGAACCAAGTAGGGGGAAGAGAAAGAAACGACTGAATTTGATAGATACGGGTTAGGTTTGCGACGTGGAATGTAAAGGTGGTGAATCTGAAGATGCTACTAATGAATTTAGTGAAAGTAACATTCTAAGTACAAACGGTTTAAGAATAGTGTACAAGTGTACACTAGTGGAAGGAAGGATGATAGCCGTAAAGAACTTGATTTTTAAAGAATTTCCAACAGAATCTGATTGGAGATTCAATAAAGAAATGGTTACTCTAGCAAAATTTGATAGTTCAACAGTAATGGATGCTACAACACTTGTTGATAGGAAATTCATTTCATTTAGTGAATGGGTCCAAGCTACTACACCTTCAAATATTGTTGTTGATCTTTTTGACATGAGAAAGCTCACATCATTGTTGCACATTTTAAGTAATCATTGGATGGAAGAATTCCATGTGGGCCATGATATAGTACACACATCTTCTAAAGTTGTCACAAAATTGAAGGCATGGCATAAATGGAAATCTAAAGTGTTGGAGTTAAAATTTAAGATGGCACAAAAGCATGGTGTCTGAAAATTTATGGTAATAATAATCTGAACGAGTCACAAAAAGAGCTACATGATACATTCTGCATTGTTACTGTTTTAATCACTTTTGATATTGCTTACAATCATGGTATTATTGTGGCATCAAAAAATGGATCATTTCATGTGGTCAATTTGGAGGGTGTACCTGGCTATGTAGGCTATGATTTAAAGCGATTTAAGTGATCAAGACTAAGGAAAATTGTCAATTAAGTGTTGAATTGGTGGTTGTTAGAAATTTTGAATGGAAAACGGGTTCGCTATGTAATCCGGCTTGTGTTAGTTCGGTTGAAGGCTCTTTTACGAAGGAATTAGCTCTCATGGTTAGTGTTGATTCAAGAAATGGTGAAAAAGAAGTTGACATAAATAAGATTCCAAATATCAAAGTTTCTTTTGTTGAGTTGGAGAAACATTTTAGCATTCATATGGAAGGACTGGTGACAACAAGGGTTTTGCAGCTTCTATCTTGCTTTTGAGTACATGGAACATGATTTGGCTGCATACGCTACTAGTTCTACAACCCAATTTTCAGATTGGAATCTGATAGTCAAAATGGCCAAACATGTGAGGAGTCTGAGATCTAAAGTTAAATGTGTTGTGGAAGTCGTTTCAATGATCACAGTTCAACCATCAAGACTTGATGAGGCACAAGAATTTTCACAATTTGGGTTTGATAGTTTTGATTAGCACATTTGTTTTGTTTTTTTTTTACATTTGATAAAATCTGTTAATATTTTTTTTTCCTTATTTTGATTTTTGGGGACAAAAATATTTTGAGGGGGAGTAATATTAGGTATCAAATAATAGTAGAGGGGGGTCATTTGTAATAATAGCAAAGTAGAAGGATCACATATGTACACTTGTATTAGTTCTATTCCGTACTTAAAAGACCATCTGATTGATGAATGAAAAGGATATCAATGATTTCATACGCTTGATTATCATTTGTATCATAACACGGATCATGTGGCAAGAACGAAATATAGAGATCCTGACAACAACTCAATAAATTTTATTAGGATTACAAATTACCAGCATATGTATTCCTTCACTATTTATAACCACTTGACTGCAGTAAATTAAATTTATTAATTACACGTTTTGTTCAATTTCCCAAAGTATATATTTTGCTCCCACCATTCAAATTCAAAAGAACAATGTGTTTTAGGTGTGTGATAAATCACCCTTTCAAAGAGACCCAATGCATTAAGGGTTATAAAATTTTCACGCTAACCACCGTCTAAGAGAAACACACAATGGTTGGTAGCCACAATTGTTGCTCATTGGTGTAAATGCATGTAACCGCGGTCTAATCCTTCGCTTTGATAATAAAATGGCTTTATAAGTTTCGTATATCTTTATTGCAAAATCCATGGGACCATGAGTGAATGTGTTCAAAAGGAAATTTAGGACATATTTACATTCAATCAGCCCTATTACTTCTATATATTGTGGGCTAATAGGACACCTTCTTTCAGACCATTGGACGATATTTTTATCATCTCTTTTACTTTTTAGACAAAAGATCAAATACAAATAATTTTATCGTACAAACTGAAGGATTTGCTGAAAAAACGCGGTGGCATTTTCGTAATTATTTGTAATTATCAAAATGTTCTTGTAAAATGTTCTTGTAGAAGAATTTTGACCTTGTAGGGTAATTATCAAAACTAATATACAAGTGTATCAAAATTACTTTAAGATTTAAAATTACTCTGCAAGTTAACAAACAACATACAATTCAAAATTACTCTACAATCATTTGTAAGTAATTATGATACTCTATAAAATTACCTTACAAGATCAAAATTACCATACAAATCATTTTGTAGAGTAATTATGATACTATACAAAACTACTCTACAATATCAAAATTACTCTACAAGAACATTTTACAAAATTACTCTAGAAGATCAAAATTACTCCACAAGATCATTTACAGAGTAATTTTGATAATTACCCTACGACCAAATAATTAGGAAAATGTCACCGCGTTTTTTTGGCTTTTTCATGTTTTTTTGTACGTTTAATACATTAAGGTTATTTGTACCAAAACTTTACCCTACTTTTGTAATATGGGACATCATGCATGCCATGTGCTGTGTATAATCATGGCATGACATACATGGTGAATTTTGTACTACAAAGGAGAAGAAAACCTCAAAAAGACCCATGTAACATTTAATAACCTGGAACATGAAAAGGATTCTAGCATTATAGGATAAGAAACCTAAATTTCAACAACTTTACATGTCAATTTGATTAAGTAAAATAAAATAACAATATTCTAAATCGAGCTTATAAGTCAAAGGGGTGAATATATCCTACCCAATCAGGATTTTCAAGTTCTCACATGCCAACCACCAACAAGCATGACACACAGATGACTCATCCAACTAAAAGTTGGTAGTCTATGACTCCTTTATCATCTTATAAATATATCAGCCAACAACTTCAGCATTAAGCACAACCAGATCACAACGATCCGAGGTCAAAATATGAATAAAAGACTCTTGAGCAGTGCCATGGCCGCCCCGAGTGTATCAAGGGGGATACTTTTGTCTAAATCTTGTCAAACGCTTTGCACCCTTCCATCTTCTTCCAAATCTAATGGCATAGAAACAAAAGATAGTCTTGCAGTCTCCATTCAAAATCATGGTAATCGTTTCACCCTTGATCATACAGTAACCATTAAACTGCTCTAATTCATTCTTTCAATCTAACACTGTGTACTTTTAACTACAGTGAGCTTAGGACCCAAACTACTAGAAATTGTGAAACACAAGTTGAGTTATGGTGCCAGAATCCTACCACCGGCCGGGAGGGAAGAATCTTTGGTAAAAATTTCAGTACCCGGGACTCTGAGAAGTTGTTGCATGCTACCCGCTGTTCCATATACACTACAGCTGGCCCAATCGCAGGCGTCCTCTTTATCACTACCGAAAGGGTTGGATTTTGTAGTGATAGATCTGTCAAAACATATTCTGCAGCAGGAGAGGTGTTAAAGTTCCAATATAAGGCGTTAGAAAAGATTAAAGGATTTGGAGAGAGCGTGAACATGAAGAGGCCATCGAAAAAGTATGTGGAGGTTGTGACGGTGGATGATTTCAGCTTCTGGTTTTTGGGATTTACTAGTTATAAGAAAACTTTAAGATATATCTCACACAGCAACAAATGTAGATCATTAGTAATCAACTCTTCATTGTAAATTCAAATTTATACAACAGTTTGTTGTACAACTACAAGAAGAAACAATTATGAATTCAATACTTGATCCTTTCATCTGTTTTGATCATGTGCTATTAGTATGAATAACATGGTATATATACATTGTGTGCTACATATATGGAGTAGAAAAGATCCAAAGAAAATCTCATTTCCTATAACCAAAAATTAACTAGGAATTCAAAGATAATAAAGCTAACTAATTTACCCATTACTCTATGTGGGTCAGTATAAGCCTGGTTATATTAGCTTATATAACCCGAAAATACAACCTACGAAAAAAAAATACATTAACAAAAAACGTACTTGCCACAATACTAACGTTTGGAGATAATTGCACAAGAATATACATAACAAAAATGTTACTATAAGTATTAGGAATTATGATATACTAAAATGTTTAAAAATCTACAAAGAAGCAATTGTATCCACCAAAATGAATATAAAAAACCTTCTCAATATATTATTAGAGTCGGAGTTGATAAAAGGTTGGTAGTTTGATGGTTTAATAATTTCAATGGATGCCGTAAATTAGGTAAAAGTATCCGGTTATTAACCCAAAATCGGACAATTTTGAATAATTCATGGGCACCATATTAGGTAACGAAGTCGTCCGATTTCATAGTAAAAACCTAGGTTATGTTACATTTAAGCAATGTAAAAATACCAACCTGACTTTTTTTCCTATGCAGTTAGTTTTTAAAGAAATCTAAATATATAATAACCCTCTTTAGATACTATTCCAACTTTTTAGCTTATTCAATAATCTTTATCTTTATACTTAATCAATAAGTAAACACAATGCCACATGGCACAATTCTATAACCTCAACATTGTTTTTTCTCGCTTCTTTTTATTAACATAGCCTGATTCACCCGTGACTTGCTTCTTTTGAAATTTCTTATTTCCCCTGCAATCAAATCATTGTTTCCTATTTTCCTCTATAGTCAAATCAGCGAAGAATCGCTGCTAACTATTTAATATTTTATTTATTTAACCCTGTGTAATATATGGATTTTTAACCTATATATATAGAACTCCGTTTCATACTATTAACAGACTTTTATTTGTTTGTTTGCACCAAATTTGATACTAAAACTCGTTTTCTTTTTAAACCAACCAAGTGGGGAAATATCCAGGATTTTGTACACGTGAATCTGATGAAGCAAGATAAAGGGTGTCACCACTAGCATTTCTGTTTACTTTGTTTGCCCATGTCATCTGCATGTGACATGTTTCCATGTCAATTACAATATGCTTTTATCCAACTTCTACCCACAACCAGCTATGAAAGGAAATAAGGAATACATAGTCAGCATGATTTCAAAAACATATGTATAAACCTTATCTGAAGGACCATATATTGGACCAATATTACTCAAGGAAAAGTGGCCTAGAAAAAAGTATAATACCAACCTTCTCAACTGTCATGCTAATCAGTCAAAATAGGCAAATCATATATATCAAACCACCATTCATGATGACCATAGATGATTCATCCAACTAAAAGCCATAACTTATGCCATCTTTATTCTTTGGCAACTTCTAAACATCATGATCTGGCATACATTACCTAGTAAATTCAGCATCAAGCGAGCTTGATCAGATTGGTCTCGAACTATGGGCTTCAAGGTACATTCCATTTTAACAAAGCATATGTTGCTGGTCTCAAGTGGCATATATATGTGGTCGATCGGCGAGGTTATAGTCTATATGAATTCACATGGAAATTTAGCTAACCGGGTTAAGGAACCTGAAATGTAAGTGATGATATTAGCTTTATCTTGATTAACCAGATTGGGCTCTAAAGTAGTGGCAAATGAGGCTTTACACATCATCAGATTTTAAAAAAATTCAACCTTTTTATAGAATCCCAAATAGGCCAAGTCATGTCGGATTTGGAAAAAAAAAAGAGAGACATGATATACATCCATGATGCATGACTTGCTCCCTAGGTGCCAAAAAAGAACCCCTTTTATATATAATCTTCCCTTGTTATTATCTTCTATTCCAAATTTTGAAATCAACCTAAAGTGGTGCATGTTCTTTTATCCTTCTTGCTTTCTGAAGATTAAAAAAGAACATGCCATTCAATTCCTATTACATGAAGAAGTTCAAAATCACCATATGAAGTTGCTTTAAAAGTGTGTATTTGGGCCAAAAGAATTGGTGAGGCTGGTTGTTGAGTTGTTGATTTGATAAGGAGCTGACATATGAACTAGGAGATTCCCGCTTGGACCAACCGGACAAGAGCAATGATGCAGAAAAAAGGTCCAATATATTTAAAAAGGGCTAAACTTGGGGTATGAGTAACGAGGCCTATAAGTAATAGACTAAAAGATCTCAAAGAGCCGAATCATTTGTAAACAAAGATATATAGAAGTCCTAATTAGTTACCTATTAATGTGTGGTTAATTATTTTTAACAACTCAAAAAATTCTTTAAGGATTACGAATTACCAGCATTTGTATTCCTTCCCTATTTATATACATCAATAAATTAAAATTATTAATTACACATTTTGTTCAATTTCGCAAAGTATATGTATTTTCAAAGCCCTACTTGTTTATTGAAGTAGTAAAACTAGTCATTCCTATTATCTCCTTTCTCCGGAAAAGTATTTATAATCACTTATTGTGCTGTTTCTCAATTTGAAGGAACAGTGTGCTCATTTTAGGAGTTCTAAACAACGGTTAAAGTGAACCGAAAACAACAATGGAAACTACAACTTCTTTTTCAAGGCAAGGTTGGCGAGCCACCTACCTTTTAAAGTAATATTGTTCCGGCCGTTCATTAGAACAATGTAACAATGTGTTTTAGGTATGTGAAGAATCACTTTATAAGATAAAAGTTAAACAAGTAGTAACAATGTACAGGTGATACGTAATAAGTCACTTAAACTTGGTGAGTACTTAAGCATTTCGATCAAGTAACTATGAGTGTTGGTTGATATAGACACAAAGTTTTTGTATGTAAAGAATTCTAGACACTAACGTGGCAAATTTCATCGTCGATATAGATAAAGTAGTGATGCTTAAGCTGTATCCCTTCAGTTACAGAGGCGCTTGTTTGTTAGAGATTTGCGACGGGTGTCTAAAATACCAATATTCTAAATTGAGGTCATAAGTCAAAAGGGTGAATATATCCTACCCAATTCGACTTTTCAAGATCTCACATGCTAACCACCAACAAGCATGAGACGCAGATGACTCATCCAACTAACAGTTGGTAGTTTATGACACCTTTATCATCTTATAAATATCATGACCCAGAAGACATTAGCCAATAACTTCAGCATTAAGCACAACCAGATCACAACCATCCGAGATCAAAATATGGATAACAGACTCTCGAGCAGCGCCATGGCAGCCCCTATCGTATCAAGGGGGATACTTTTGTCTAAATCTTGCCAATCCCTTTACACTCTTCCGTCGTCTTCTAGATTCAACGGCATGGATACAAAAGATAGTCTTGCAGTCTCCATTCAAAATCATGGTAATTGTTTCACTCTGATCATCTATAACCATTAAACTGTTCTAGTTCACTCTTTCAATCTAACATTGTGTTTAACTTTTAACTGCAGTGAGCTTAGGACCCAAACTACTAGAAATTGTGAAACACAAATTGAGTTATGGAGCAAAAATCCTACCACTTCACCGCGAAGGAAAAATCTTCAATAAAAATTTCAGTGCAAGGGATACTGAGAAGCTGTTGCATGCGTCCCGTTGTTCCATATACACCACAGCTGGCGCAATCGCAGGCATCCTCTTCGTGACTAACGAAAGAGTTGGATTTTGTAGTGATAGATCTGTCAAAACATATTCTGCAGCAGGGGAGATGTTTAAGTTCCAATATAAGGTACATGGTCTTTACATACATGCATATGTGCTTATATCTTTTTTTTCAAAATAGTTTCATGACATAACTGTTTATGACTTTGTGTAGGTTTCAATTCCATTAGTAAGGTTAAAGGAGTAGGAGAGAGCGTGAACACGAAGCGGCCATCAAACAAGTATGTAGAGCTTGTGACTGTGGATGATTTCAGCTTCTGGTTTTTGGGATTTCCTAATTATAAGAAAACTTTAAGATGTCTCCTTCAGAGAATTAGTCATAACTGCCTAAGCAATTGATGTAGAACATTAGTAGTCAACTCCATGTATATTTATATATACACAACAATTTGTTGTATGGCGGTAAGAAACCGATATGAGTGCTTATGAATTCAAGCTTCAACAAACCAGTGTTGTATGTTTTAGAAGTTTAAACATCATCAAATCTTTTTCTATATTGATCTTTTCATCTGTTTCACCATCTCACCTGAATAGAACAAAATATAACAGGGAGTGTGCTATTTATAATAATGGCATGGCACATGCATGGTGTACATTGTGTGCTACATACAGAATAGAAAAAATCCAAAAAAAAAATCTCATTTCCTGTTACCATAAATTAACTAGGATTTCTAAGATATGACCATGGTTGCAAAAGTCGTTAGGCGCTCTCTAGTCGGTCGACCGAGGAGTTGAGAGTAGTCAGGCTAGGCGGAGAGTACTTGGGAGTAATCAGACATGTTAAATTATAAAGAAATTAGTTTTCAGAAATTAAATATATGTCAAATAACACAAAGTTACTATATTTATAACAAAATACGTGAAAATGATATTCATTCTCTAATATGAGAGGCATAGAATTTATGTTCTATTTTTCTTTAAGTCAAACTCGGCCTGAGTTGACCTACTAGATCCGATTCTGACCGAGGTAGACCGCGTTTGATCAATTCCGAGTAATTAGGTGGAGTTGAAGAAAGTCGCTTTGCCAGCATAGCGACTACTCGCGGAGTACTCGGTCCTTGGAGACCTTGTTTTACAACCATGGATATGACAATATAATTGTTAGGAATTATAATATGCAAATGTGTGGAAAAAATATCTACAAAGAGGCAACTGTATCCACACATAAAAAATACTAATAACATGTCAAAATATTGAAGTCTAAGCTGATTAGAAGTATAGTAATTAGAAGGTTTGATAATCTCAACAGATGCTATATAATACAAATATTAAGGTTCGGTAATTAATAGAACCCGACTTATGAATAATTCAAAACCGGACATCGTAAGCTTATGAATAATTCATGGGCGTCAAAAGGGGCGCACACTCGCTGTCTACTAAATGAGCTCACCGTATTAGGTAATAGGCTATAGAGTCCGATTTCCTAGTTAAAATTATGTCCTGTTACATGTAAGAAATATTAGAATGTCATCTCACGTTTTTCCTAAGCAAGTTGGTTCTTTTACATTTTAGATAAATCTAATATGTAATAGTGTGAGTGGGACACTATTACATTTTTTTAGTTTATTTATGTGTATATATAGAGAATTCTGTATCTTATCATAATCATAGTTTCATTTGATTGCTAACCAAGTTATATAATAATAATATGCATGATTTTGTACACGTGAATCTGATGAAGAAAATAAAGGCTGTCACGTACCACTTGCATTTCTGTTTGCTTTTTTTGCCCATGGCATTTGCATGTGACATGTTTCCATGTCGATTACAATAATCTTTTATTTTATCCAACTTTTACCCACTACCAGCTATGTAAGAAATAATCAGCATGAAAATGAAATTCAAACCTTATCTCATGGACCATTGGACCTATATATCACTAAAGGAAAGTAAAATACCAACCTTCTCAATTTATGCAATATGCATTTGTGCTAACTAGTTATAATAGGCAAATCAATTCAATAAGGCTTTCTTTTTTACCCAAACATGATGACACATAGATGAGTCGTTTAATTAAAAGTCTTTAACTTATACCATCTTTTATTAGCTTCTAAATATCATGATCCAAAATAGATTACCAGTAAATTCAGCATAATTAAGTGATCCAGCTTTGGTCTCAGGTACGTTCTTCGCCTATTTTAAAACGTTGGATTTAGCAGTTAAAACTGATAAGTCCTGCAAAACGTATTCTACAATATTTTGCTATAAGCTTAAGAAGCCTCCCTCTCAGGCCATGCGTAGTTATACAGCGCTATATTCAGCTATAACGCCCCATAGCGCCCCTCAACACCCCCCCCCCTCACGTTATGGGGTGTTATAGAACATGGCCGTGATATGCATAGCAGCGTCACCGTTGGTTTCTCTCTCACACACAAATATATACATACATATATATGTATAATTTAAGGGGTATAACCCCACTCCACACTCAAGTTACATAACCTCTATTTTTACACATTTGTCACATGTCGTATAATTTCACATCTATGGGTGTTATGGGGCTTGATCGTGAAACATGATCTCAGAATCAGTCATGATAGTGCGCACTTAAGTGATCTGTCTCGAAGAATGGACTTCAATGTATGGGTTCCATTTTTATCAGCAAATATGTTTCCGGTCTTAAGTGGCATTCGAGGTAGATCAAATTAAAGCTACATGGGGATATTATAATTTACACACCAACAATTCACATGGAAATTACCTAACCGGACTAACTGGTATGTTTGGCAAAAGTAGCTGGTGGCTGGAAACCGGAGGCTGGTGCTGAAGCTGGAGTGGAGGCTTTTTGGATATATTTAGGTGTTTGGCAGAGTAGCTAAGCTTTTAATAAAATGTATAAAATGACAAAAATGGACATTAAAAAGTTGGTACATTAAAAAATTCATTATCTTTAGATGTTAAAATAGTCATTTTTTCCATAAAAGCTTGTAGCTCCTTCTAAACGTACTAGTAGGAGCGTTCAACCAAAAACTTGAACCTCCTAACCTAAAAACTTGAAGCTCCTTCAACCAAAATAGCCATTTTATTGAGCATGAGCTTTTTCTTAAAAACTTAAAACTAGAAGCTCCTAAAAGCTTCTAAAAACTCCTTGCCAAACATACCTTAGACTAAGGAACCTGAAATGAAAGTTATGATATTGGCTTTGTCTTGATTATTCAGATTGGGCTCTAATGTAGTGGCAAATAAAGCTTTACATGTCACTAAATCTTATGAAACCTTTTCAACTTTTCATAGAATCCCAAGTAGGTCAAGCCATGTCATGATTTGAGAAAAAAAAAGGAAAAAAGAGAGAGACATAACATACATCTTGACTCAAGACATCCAAAAAAGAATCCCTTTGATATATTATCTTCCTTTATTCTAGGTATTGTTTTCTATTCCAAAATTTGGCATCAACCGAAAGTGATGTTCTTTTTATCTTTTATACCTTTCGGAGATTGAAAAGAAGAATATATATGTCATTTAATGTCTGTTTAATGAAGGCAAAGTATAATTCAAATTAAACACGATTTGTAAGTTACTCCAAAATTGTATAGTTGGACAATTTATAGGCTAATTGTTGAGTTGTGGATTCCAATTTCCAATGATACATTCAAGCACCGCTCAGGCTATTGGGTGTGGAGGAGGGTAGTCCTCAAAGAATGACCCGCCACGTAGGCGTTCACGTACATCAGCAGGTGTGGGGATGAGCCTAAAGGAGATGGACATATGGTATGGGGGATAAGCCTCAATATGTATGTGAAGAAACGTAGACCTAACATATCGGAATCTGGTTAGATCTAGGGTTTGGTTCCTTGCATAAAGAGGTTAACTCGTTTGGTTTCCCGATGATGATGGTTGCAACTATACTCCGACTGATCCTGCAAAACAGAACACCGTCAGCCTCGCCACGGGAGAAGGGGGTTCTCTCCGTGACTACCCTCCGGCGTGAGAATAAGTACAGGTAGTCGGAAATAGTTTTAAGTGAAGTAAGAGAGAGAGAGTAAGTGAGTGTGAATGACTTTCTTGTACCTGAAGTTACCTATTTATAACCAGATTTTGGGCGCCAAAAAGGAAAGGTGAAAACTTAACGGAATCTTTGCCATTCCGTTAAGTGTTGCCGTTATAGTTTACGCACATGGATCGACTTGTTATCAACGGCTAGGGAGATGCCACGTGTCATCGTGAGATCATTATATTTCTTTGATGCAACCATGCCATCACTGTGATCTTTCTTGATCGTCCCTGATGCTGCCATGTGGCATTTGCTTATAACTGAAAGATGCTCTGCACAATTGTGCATTAATAGCTTCTAGAAGGTTTCACAGCTGTAACCTATCTACTGCTCACCACATGTGCATTTTGTTACAACAGAAAAGATTCTCTTTGCCTTTGCACCATTTCCTGTAGACAGGGATTTTTGTTAAGGAAAAGTCTTTCAGGATTAACTGTTTCCTTGGGCGAGCGGCGCAAGGTAGTTAGACGATCTTTTTCCCTTTTAGATGCTTGGTGCAGAGATTTGTAAACCTTCTCTGTTGTGTTGTTGGTTGCGCAAGGTTGCTGGGAACCCATCGTGACAGGGAATTCTTAAGATTAACTATTTTCCTTACGCGAGCCGGCGCAAGGTAGCTAAATGATCTTTTCCTCTCTTGTTGTTAAGCGCAATGTCTGCTGAGTTCTTGCTTTGGCACAAATGTCTGGCGCAGAGTTTAGTGAGTCTTTCTTTGGCAGAGAAGCATGCGCAAGATTTCCTTGGCAGTTAATAGTGGGTATGGTTCCCTTGCTTGGCGCAAGGTTTTTGGGACCATACCCTTCAAGTCCCCCAGTCCAGTGTTGCTCCTATGCGCAAGTAACAAGTGGGTGGAGCACTGGACTTAAGTAAAAATGGTGTGTTGCATGTTTATAGATAGTTGCGCTGAAGGTAAGAGGAAACTTCTTGGAGAAGAAACCCCTTGGATAAGGGAGAAATTTTGAATTTTGAAAAAGTTGTCTTGTGTCAGGGGTTGGTGAGCGAGAACGTGCTATTGTGACGTTTTGAGCACTGTTTGAAAGTTGTCATTGTCAATCGTACAACATAATTGCCTGACGGGAAAAGTGATTCACAAGCGCACGTGAGTGACAGTTACGTTCCCCACTCGCCCTGTTAGTGTCTCGGGTTTGTAAAAAGCATGGAGGCGGTTACCCTTGTACCAAGGCATTTATTGCGATCACTATAAATAGAAGACGATTGGATGCCCTTTTTCCTTATGCTTTCAAATTTTCTTCATCTTCTTATTTTTCTTCACTGAGAAAAACTTCTTTCTTCAAGAGTTCCTCTGCAGAGTGTTCATGGCTACTAGAACGAGTTCTGGGAAGACCGAAATGCAGGCGACGCCGATACTTCCACCGCTAAAGTGGAAGAAAGAAGAATTTGATGCCCTGGTTAACAATTTCTTGTTCGCCAAATCCTGGGGAGCATATTACCCTAAAGAGGGTGTGACGGCGGCGGATGCTCCGGTCGGTTACATTACACTGTTCTACAATTACTTTGCCGAGGGCAATTTCAAGCTTCCGGTGACCCACTTTATGTTGGAGATTCTTGAGTTCTACAAGTTCCACATCTCCTAGTTAAATCCGATGGGGATGGTGAGGATTAGGCATTTTGAGTTTGTTTGCCGGTCGATGCAGATCATTCCATCGGTTGAGAAATTTTGAGTTTTTTTATCAACTCCATTGCTCGTTGGGCTTCTATTCTTTTCAACAGCATTTACAAGCAAAACGACTGTTACTTGTGCCTCCTAAATCTTATCACGATTGGAAGCAAAAAAAATTTATGTTAAGGCGGTTGTTATCCCGACGGCGATGACGTTCCGAGCCGGGGAAGAGATAGAACTGGAAACGTTGGCTATTCCAGTTAACGAAGTGTGATACCAGAACATAAAAGATGCGCCCAATATTGTCTTGCCAGAAAGGTCATTGATCGTTGCTGGAATGAGTATCTTCTCGAAAAAAGAATGTCAAGAGAAATCGGTCTACACCGAAGATGGAGTTGGTATGTTACTTCATAACTCCTTAAAACTGCCTTCGATAAATGTATATTGATGACGTTTATCGTTGTGTTTTGTGATATATTTGCACCGTTATATTTGGTCTCTTTCAAGAGAGATAACGGGAAGATGGCCCCTGTGCCACTTGAAGAAAATGAGGAGCCCTGGTTTGATCAGATCTTGGGAAATTTTGAACTTCCCAACAAAGAAAACCTCAATGCGCAGCCCTCCTCCACTACTGGTATGTAGTATACTGTGAAGCATGAGTTAGTTATTGCAATATTTTCCAACTCTAAGTAATATTGCAATGTAACTTATGGCGCAACGTTTTTTCTTTATTATTGATCATGTAGGTGATTTGCTAAACTTGAGCGTAGGCCCCGATTCTAAGAAGAAAAAGAAACCAACTGCTGCTGCTGCGCCCCCTTCCTCCAAACCAGATGGTCAAAAAACTAAGCCATCTGCAGCTGTAAAAACTGAGGGCAAGAAAGGTACGCGTCTCGTATCTGATTCTTGGTGTGATTACGTGGTGGTGTCAGACTCATTAGAAGGTCTTGCGCCTGTAGGTTTGAAGAAACCAAATCCAGAGCCTGTTGACACATCGTCTATCTCTGCCTCTAACCCGGATGAACCTTTGGAACTACCTTCAAGCCCGGAGGAGGCATTGAAGCGTTCCTCAAAGAAGAGGAAGGAATCTGAGACTGCACCACCCTCTCCGCCGAAAAATCTGCGCGTCCGTGCATCGGCAAGAAGAGCAATCTAGATGCTCTTGCAAAAAAGTTTTCTCCAGGTATGTCTACGTTTTGAACATTCTGTTGTAATAGCTGCGCACTGCCTTATGCTTGACACTCTTGTGTTTATTTGTTGCAGAGAAACTTGTGAAGGCTGCACCGGTCACATCATCCTCCATGCCATCCCCGCGCAAGCCTGATAATACTGAAGGAGGTGATGTGGACCCTCGCGCACCTATTTCTGATGCGGACCCAATTATTCCAGAAAACCCAGAAAAGGTGGCTCCAGAAGAAGAGCCAAAACAATTTGTTGCTGAGAATCCTGCTGGCGAGCAGGTAAAAGATATTCCCCCCCCCCCTTCTGTGGAGACTGAAGCTACGACCCAAGAGACGACTGTCTCTCCCACTCATGCTGAAAAAGTTAAATCAACAATTAAGGGAGTGGGTCCCTCTACTGCTGGTCAAGGGTTCTCCTCATTTTTTCACGATCCTGTAGAGGAGTCGCCTATTCGCCCCGAGGAGACTCTTGGGGATTATTATTATCGGACTTACTCCGCCAAGAGGGCCTCCCTGTTCATGAGCCAGTGTGGAAACTAAAACAGAGCGACACCTTTACCGATCTGCAAGCTTGCAGGGAATGGTACAAGGGAATTTATCCACCGGCGGAGGTCAAGCGCCAAGAAGAAAAAACTCATGACCAAATTTATCAAGCTTATATTTTGGAGACGGCGCAGGCCTCGTCGGTTACACACAGGATTGTGCGCAAATGGCGCAACATGAACAAGGAATGGGATGAGTTTGAATCCAAACGATTCAAGGTTGGGACTGAGAGTGAGAAGTTGGGAAGGATGAGGGTTGAGCTTGAAGCTAGAAGAGTAAATTTGAGGATGAGAAGAAGACCGAAGAATGGTCTGCACTTGCATGGAAGCGAAAGTGTGACACCGCTACTGTGCAACATGCTGAAGATCGCAAGCGCTTTGTGGAGGCTTGTGATCGTGATAAAAACAAAAAAAATTTCTCTGCGCAACGAAATCGAGAAACTTAAGAAAGAGAAAGCTGATGCAGTTGTTGCAGCAGAGGAGGCTCGTTCGCATAGAGAGAAGAGCAAGCAGAATGAGGTAGCGACCAAAATGACTCTCCTCCTTAAGAATAAAGAGATTGATAAGCTAACCTCTAAGTTATTTGATCAGGAGCGTCTGCAGGCGGAGGTTGATTCCTTGAAAAAGGATATCAAGTTTCACCGAACTGAGAAAGCCGAGTTGACCCGCCGTCTAACTGAAGGCGAGCAAAAAATTAACAATACCGAGGTCACTCGTGCCACAGCGGAGAGCCTGGCAGAGTCGCTGATGAATCAGCTCACCTGGTTGCGCGAGTATGGGATAGTGGAGGTATTATCCCTATCTTTGAAATACATGTCTTGCTGAATTATCATATTATATACTGATGTGTTTGTTTACAGATTGCAAATTCCATCTTAAACTCTACGGAGTTAGATGAGAGAGTAGCAGAACTGATGGTAGCGGCGCGCAGCGATGGTCATGTTGACGGCTATAAAGAGTGCACATTGCATGTGGCCCATGCTCTAAAAACCCAATGGGATACAAGCCGAGCTGCCACTCATGGGATTGATACTGCTGCCATTTACACCGCTACAAAGGAAAATTATGATAATTTGCAAATCCCCATCATGGACCTTGTGGATGCTGCACTGCAACATGACGATTTTGCAGACAGATTAAAAGAAATCTTTGCAGTGGCGGAGAAGCAATCGAGCAAAAAAGATGCAGAAAAGGGCAACTAGACTGTTTAGAATTTGCTTGATGTTGTAGTTATTCTTGATGTATCATTGCGCGGCTGCGCAAGTACTTCTTAATGTGAATATAATATATTTGGTTTACAATGTTTGCATGTGATCAATTACTTGTTTAGGATAGACATATGAACAATAATCAATCTCATGTATGAGCGTAAGCATTGTTTTATCTTGTGGCTCATGAGTATGTGTTTTGGTTTATCCAAAGGAATTGCATGCATTTGTAATAACTATATAAACAGAATGTAAGTAGCGACAGAAGGTATTTTATTTCATTGATAAATCATAAAGCTACACATTCACTTAGATTACAAGCAAGAACTAATGTAAGCAAACTCATGGAAAGCGCAAGGCTAATGAGCTCTGAGATTACATGTAACATCTACGCAATTGTTGGGTGTTCCGGAACGCGGGATGCTAGAACCGTCCGAGCGCTTCAACGTGTATGCTCCTTTGCCAAGGACTTCATTGATTACATAGGGGCCTTCCCACCTTGGCGCGAGTTTACCCGGTTTTTCAGCATTAGATGCTTCATTATCACGGAGGACGAAATCCCCCGGTAAAAATGTGCAAACACGCACCCGCTTGTTATAATATTTCTCCAGCTGAGATTTATATTTTGCTTCTCGAATGGCTGCGTTCTCGCGTCTTTCTTCAACCAAATCCAAATCCAAGCGGCGTTGCTCTTCGTTGTTTTGTTTTCCTAGCGCAAGCATTCTTGGCGATAGGAAACCTATCTCAGCAGGTATTACCGCCTCTGTACCATATACCAAACTAAACGGGGTTTCTCCGGTACTTGTTTTAGGCATTGTTCGATGCGCCCATAGAATACTGGGCAACTCATCAACCCAACCACGCCGCGCCGAGCCAAGGCGGGCTTTAATGCCATCAACTATCTGCTTGTTAATACTTTCAACTTGTCTGTTCGCCTGGGGATGCGCAACGGGTGAAAACACATGTTCAATCTGCATTTTCTGCATCCACTTTTGCAGATCTTCAGACGCTATATTGGGACCATTATCTGTGACAATGCGCATGGTAATCCGGAACGGCAAATAATGTGCTCCCAGATAAACTTGCAGATTACCATGGTTGTTGTCGAGGCTAATGGCTTTGCTTCAACCCACTTTGTGAAGTAGTCGACAGCAAAAACAATGAATTTTACTGCGCCTGGCGCATCAAGGAAGGGCATCGATGGCCCATTGTTGAAATGGCCACGCCGTTGTAACTGGACCAACGGATTTTTGGGGCGCAACGTTTTGGGTGCATGTCTTTGACAAGCCATGCACTTGCGCAGCATGTCCACAGCATCTACGTACATCCCAGGCCAATAGTAACCTGCGCCCCTCACCTTTGGGACGACCATGCGTGGCCCCGCATGTATGCCACACAATCCTTCATGGATTTCTCGGATCAGATATTGCGCGTCATTCCTATCGACACATCTCAATAAAGGGCCCATGTACGACTTGCGATATAGAATACCCTCTGCCATTTCATAGTTTAAAGCTTTGCATCGGATCTTTCGTGCCTGCGCCTTGTTGTCAGGAAGTTGGCCATGTTGTAAAAAACAAGATGATCGGAGACATCCATGATGGATTCCCCATTTCGACCATGGTAACTTGCTTTAGCGGAACAGATGGATTTTGTAAAACTTCGATCCTGACTTCCTTTGCTAAATGCTGAAAGCTCATGGCTGCAAGTTTGCTTAACGCGTCAGCGTGTTTGTTTTCACTTCTGTTGACATGTACAACTTTAAACTGTCGGAATTGACTGATTAAAGATTTGGCTTGTTCCAGGTATAATGCCATAACATCACCGCGTGCATCATAAGTGTCGTTGCTTTGTTCAGCTACTAGTTGAGAATCAACATGCGCTGTCAAATTTGCCGCGCCCATTTTTATAGCAAGGCGCAACCCTGCTAGAAATGCTTCATACTCGGCCTCATTGTTTGTGCTTTTGAAATCCAGACGTAAAGCATACATGAACTCTTGGTTATCTGGATTGACTAGTCGGAGGCCTGTGCCTACTCCATCAATATTAGATGCGCATCTGTATGTAATAACCATTCTCTATCATCCGACAATTTGGATCGGATTTTGAATTTCTTCGTATTCTTGCGCCTTATCCGTCGGAACTTGGCTATAAAATCGGCAAGGATTTGCCCTTTAATTGCTGGTCTTGGCTTGTAGATAATATTGTGACTGCCTAGTTCGATAGCCCATTTGGCTAATCGCCCTGAGAGTCTGGTTTAGAAATAATTTGACCAAGATGATAATTTGTCAAGACATTGATGACATGCCCTGAGAAATACCTGCGAAGCCTGCGCGACTCGTGAACGAACGCAAGTACATCATTGAGTGTCGATATTCTTGGTCATTTAACATTTTGCTGATGTAATAAATAGGTGTTTGAACACCTTCTCGTTCAACAAGCAAAACTGCTCCTATTGCCAATTCAGACGCAACAAGATATAGAATTAGAGGTTCTTTATTGCGCGGGGCTGTCAAAGTTGGCAACTGAATCAAGCAATCCTTCATGTCTTGGAAAGCTTTTTCTGCCTCTGGCGTCCATTGAAATTTATCCTTCTTCACGCAGTTGCGCAAAGTAGGGATGAAAGGATAAGATTTTGCCGCATGGTTCGCAAGAAAACGATTGAGAACAGCTAATCGCCCCGCCAATCTCTGCATCTCCTTTACGCTCACTGGAGATGTCATACTTTTAATTGGTTCAACTTTCTATGGATTGACTTTAAACCCATTCTTGTGACGATGAATCCGAGAAACTTGCCTTCTTCCATGCCAAAAGAACACTTGCTTGGGTTTAATTTCAAATTCACACTTCGTAAAGAATCAAAAATTTTCTGGATGTTTTCTAACATCGTTTCTTCTATATGGCTCATGATGACTAGGTCATCAATATACACCTCAACAGTTTTCCCGATGTCGTCTCCAAAAACAGAATCCATAAGTCGCTGATAAGTGGCTCCCGCATTGCGGAGCCCAAAAGGCATTTTTGTATAACATAAAATACCTTTCTCCGTGCGGAAAGCCGTTTTGTCTTCATCCTCTTGTTTCATCAGCACTTGATGGTACCCTTTGTAACAGTCGAGAAAACATTTCCAGCGAAATGATGCTAAGGAGTCCACTTTTTTTTCGATCTCTAGAAGCGAGTAACAATCTTTGGGACATGCTTTGTTTAAATCCTTAAAATCGACACACATGCGCCACCCGCCGTTATGTTTTTTTACCATAACGGGGTTCGCTACCCAAGTTTGATACTTGACTTCGCGCAGGATACTAGCTTTAAGCAATTCAGCAACTTGCTCGTTCATAGCTTCCGTTTCTTCACTTCCCAAGCTGCGCTTTTGCTGAATTACTGGTTCTGCTGATGGGAAGACATTTATGCAATGCTCTGCAACATTGTGCGGAACCCCTATCATGTCTGCAGGTGTCCATGCAAAGATATCCATATTTCAAAACAACAAGGTTTTGAGTTTTGCGCGAATTGCCATAGAAATTGCAGGACCAAGAGTAATTGGTTGCTCTGGATACTTATTGTTCAGAACCCATTTCTCAGGTTCATTTAGTAATGTTGGTTTAGCAGCCTTAACAACTTGTTCTTCAATAGACATAATCTCTTTTCGAGCGAAAATGATAGCTACTCCAGTTGGTGTTGGGAAACCACATGCAGCGTGAGGCGCAGACGTGACCATGCTGAAATCTCGTTGTGCTCGACGCCCTAACAAAACGTCATGACGGGAAGTTTCCGGCATTACCATGAAGTTCACTTGAATGGTGCGCGAGTGTTTACCGTCTGAAAGGATTACGGGAAAAACGATCTGTCCAAGAGGAAAGACAGCCTCATTGCAGAATCCGGTCAATGGAGGTCACGGATTCCTTAATTGCTTGAAACATTGCTCATATATGATATCCATAGAAATTCCCGGATCTATGAACATGTAGTCAGTCTGGTAATGGCCAAAGATACCTGTGATTACCACCGGTCTTTCTTCCTGAGGTCCGCCGAGAACCACAGGAAATATCACTTGCTGCTCGCGCCATTTCTTTCCTCGGAATTGTTGAAAGATGCGCTTGCGCGATGAGCCTCCTTGAATCATGGCAACTCGTTTCATCTTTTTGTTGCTTGGCCCTTCATCCGCGCGTGAGTTGCCTGGCCTCTTTTCGAACTGATTGCACTAAGTGTGTCAACTTACCATTTTTCAAAGCCTTTTCAATTTCTGTGCGCAGGCTAATACAATTGTCAGTTGTATGCCCTGTGTCTTTGTGGAAATCACAGAAAAGGTTTAGGGGCCTGACCCATTTTGTTCTTCATGGGTTGAGGTTGTTTAAATTGATAATTCTCAGTGCTCAAGACTTCCGCATGAGACTTTGTTAAGGGAGTCTATTGTTGATCCCGATTATCATGTTTGATTGCCTTCTGGGTAGCAATCTTATTAATCATTTAGTGAGCGTCTACAGGCGAATACGAGGAGTATGAGCTTTGATTGGAGTCCTTCCGTCCTTTCTTGAACTTTCGACCACCTCTACTCAGTTCTTGAGGGCGATTATGAGGTAATGGTGGCCTGTTAGAATTGAGGTTCCAGTTCCGTTTGTGCGTAAACCTTGGCTGTTGCCATTAGCTTATCCCAGCTCTTCGGAAGGCCAGTTGTTCCAGAAAGTGCTTTAATCATTTCGTCGCACCTACCGCGTATTTGAATTGCGCGCGTATAAGGTCCTCATGAACGTCTCCAATCTCCAAAACTTCTTTGTTGTAGCGCGTAATAAAATCTTCAAGGTTTTCATCATCCCTCCGCAAGATGTTCATCACATCTGAGGAGTCGTGCACATATCGCCTTTGTTGGCTAAAGTGAGTAAGGAACTTCTCCTTGAGATCGTTCCAAGAAGACAATTTACCCGTAGGTGGGTTATCAAACCAGAGTCGCGCGACGCCTGTAAGTGTTTGTACAAACAGATGACACCACATTGGTAATGTCCATCCTCCAATTAGCCCTGCGCCAATGAAGAGGCGCATGTGATCATCAGGATCAGTTAAACCGTTAAACTTACCTACGTTAGATGGTAACTTTGCTCGCTCTAGCGGAGCCAACGCTATTTCTCTTACAAACTTAGATTGTTCCGTTGTTTTGGCTGGTCGATATACCAGATTGTAATCGTGCTCAGCCTCTGGATTATATATTGCACGTACTTTGGGCTTGTAACTAACATGATCTGTAGACAGACAGTTAAAAACACTTGCACTATCTCCTTCTTCATAGGTCTTATCATACTCATCGTGTTGGGTGTCCCGCTTCTGTGATGATCGTGGGCCCAAACGTGAGTGAACTGATGGGCGACGCTGAACGTTTTCTTCTTTCTTTCTGTTACCAGAATGAACAGAATCATTTCTGGTTTTAGAGTACATTTCAGTTCCATCTACAGACACATGCGAAGGCGCACGAACTTGGTTCTGAGTTCCGTAACTCAACGCTCGAGGTGCCGGCGAAGCACGGACCTGAGGTGTATTAACCGGAGCTTGAAAAGCTGGAGTTCCGGTTTGAGCACACAATTGAGCATACATGGCATTCAAAGCAGTTTGAGACTTAATCAACCATGATAATGGAGTTTCTCCAGGCGGGAGAATTGACGCAACGTCAACGTGAGGAGCCGCCGGTGTTACTGGAATGCTCGCATGATCTGGATCATACGGAACATCAGCTTCACCGGACGAATCTTCGACAATCTGTCCGTCGACCTGAGGAGCGCCGGTGACGCGACGAATCTCCGATCGAGGACCTGGAAATGATGAACCATCAGCCATGATGCTGAAGATCTGAGTGAAACGAAACAAAAGATGAGAAGAGAATTGAAAATCAGTGGGCGCCAATGAAGAAATGTAGACCTAACAGATCGGAATCTGGTTAGATCTAGGGTTTGGTTCCTTGCATAAAGAGGTTAATCCTTCGGTTGGTTTCGCGATGATGATGGTTGCAACTATACTCCGACTGATCCTGCAAAACAAAACACCGTCAGCCTCGCCACGGGGAGAAGGGGGTTCTCTCCGTGACCACCCTCCGGCGTGAGAATAAGTACAGGTAGTCAGAAATAGTTTTAAGTGAAGTAAGAGAGAGAGAGTAAGTGAATGTGAATGACTTTCTTGTACCTGAAGTTACCAGATTTTGGGCGCCAAAAAGGAGAGGTGAAAACTTAACGGAATCTCTGTCATTCCATTAAGTGTTGCCGTTATAGTTTACGCACATGGATCGACTTGTTATCAACGGCTAGGGAGATGCCACGTGTCATCGTGAGATCATTCTATTTCTTTGATGTAACCATGCCATCACCGTGATCTTTCTTGATCGTCCCTGATGCCGCCATGTGGCATTTGGTTATAACTGAAAGATGCTCTGCACGATTGTGCATTAATGGCTTCTAGAAGGTTTCACAGCTGTAACCTATCTACTGCTCGCCACGTGTGCATTTTGTTACAACAGAAAAGACTCTCTTTGCCTCTGCACCATTTCCTGTAGACAGGGATTTTTGTTAAGGAAAAGTCTTTCAGGATTAACTGTTTCCCTGCGCGAGCGGCGCAAGGTAGTTAGACGATCTTTTTCCCTTTTAGATGCTTGGTGCAGAGATTTGTAAACCTTCTCTGTTGTGCTGTTGGTTGCGCAAGCTTCCTGGGAACCCATCGTGACAGGGAATTCCTAAAATTAACTATCTTCCTTACGCGAGCCGGCGCAAGGTAGCTAAATGATTTTTTCCTCTCTTTGCTGTTTAGCGCAACGTCTGCTGAGTTCTTGCTTTGGCACAAATGTCTGGCGCAGAGTTTAGTGAGTCTTTCTTTGGCAGAGAAGCATGCGCAAGGTTTCCTTGACAGTTAATAGTGGGTATGGTTCCTTGCTTGACGCAAGGTTTTTGGGACCATACCCCTTCAGTATGTATATATGTGTGTGTATGAGGCCGTTGAAGACGGTAACGGGCCTGAGGGGGTGGGGAGGTGGTCAGGCGCCGGAGGTCGATCGACAGGGACGTCCCCCATACCTGGTAGTCTCAAAGACCTAGGAGGAGTTGGAAATATTCACGGTTTCTGCATTCCTAAATCAAACCACATGCAAACTCTAGTATTTTTTTGTTTTTGTTCTTTCTTTCGTATGTGTCTTAGTGTTTATTGTGATTGAGTAAAGACATGGTTTGGTTCCCCTTGCTAACTCGATTGTGTTATATATCCAAGAACTCACGGTGTAAAAAAAACAGTATATGTATGACTATCAAAAGTGAATGTTGCGAGTCCGTTAGAGCATTCACATCCTGGAAATCAAAATCTGTGTGTGGGGTTTTTAAAATATAAAAAGCGGTTGTGAGTGGAGAAAAGAGAAAATGTTAGTGTTCATCTGTATATTAGTGTAGGAAGGTTAGGAAATAATCTTGATCATCCATTGAATAATTAAGGGTTTGGAGCAAATGAGTTAAATTGAACAAAAACCAGAAGCGAGTGGGATTGTTTAAGGGTATTCTAGTCCATCCAAGTTAATAGTTTCTTTCTTCTCCAATCCCCCCCTCCCGTTTTTAAAACGTTAATAACGTTTTCATACGACATTATCTTTTATAGAAATTGCACTATAAAAACGAGCCGTTTTTATCTTTAAAATGAGCACACTATTGCTATATTTTTGAAAAAAAATTGATAACCCAGATGCGTAAAACGCAACAGACAAAAAACACAAAAAAATGTTTTTTTTTCTAAAACTCAATGGATTAGAAACACAAAAGAAAGTATATTTCTAAAACGCAATTGACAAAAAGCACAAAAGAAAGTGGTTTTTTTTTCTAAAACGCAATAGATTAAAAACAAAAAATAAAGTGTTTTTTTTTCTAAAAAGCAATGTATTAAAAAAACATAAAAATGTTTTTTCTAAAAACCACAAAAATGTGTTTTTTTCATTTTTTGTAAAACGCAATGGACAAAAAAAATTGTTTTTTTCGTTTTTTTTTTGTAAAAGGCAATGGACTAAAAACACAAAAGAAAGTGTTTTTTCTAAAACGCAATGGACTAAAAAAAATGTGTTTTTTTTAATTTTTTTTGCAAAATACAATGGACAAAAAAAATATGTTTTTCATTATTTTGTAAAATGCAATGGATTAAACACACACAATTTTTTTTTATATAAAACGTAATGAATAATCTCAAAGGACTGTCTATTTGGTGTAAGCATGCCATCACCATTTCAGTTGACTGCTGGTACTTCATTATGTGACAAGACATCTAAACTATTGGTCTTTGTTGCATTTACCTTCTCTTCATGCTAATGTGTAAGCCTCCCACAACAATGATTTACCAGTGCATAACGCAGCTACATTAATTCCACTGTAACATCAGTAGTGAAATATAAAGCCAACCATCTACATCGTCGTATATAAACTTTGGAAGCTCCAACTTGACGATGCAAGTAGTGGTGTTAGGGAGGTACGGTGGCAGGTGGTGGTTGTGTCGTTTCCGGTGACGGGAGGGATGGGTGGTGGTGGTGTGGAGGTGGGATGAATTATAATCTGGGTTTTTTTTTATTTTCAGATCTAGGGTTATATGTAGCTAATTACTAAAATGTCTTTTCTATGCTTTTTATCTTTACCATGTGTTACTATATTATTGCTTTCTACACTTCGTACCAAAACAAACTTCCTATTTGATCCTCACCTTTGTTATTAATCGATGTCCACACTTAAATTATAAAATTATCACTTTATTGTCAGTCATATAGCTTTTTTACCTAATGTTTATGTTAGGGTTTATTTCTTTATTTATACATGTATGAAAAGAACTTAAAGCAAACATATATCTAATTCTAATAAAAAAACTCTCAATAATGTTGTATCGCATTTTCTCATCCAGTTCAATAAATAATTAATATCTAATTTTAATTTATGATTAAAAAATATATAAATTATCTATAATTCTAAAACCTATGATTTTATTACTTCTTAAAATGGAAAGCATGTGGTTTGAGTTACTTTATCTGTTAAATCAAGTATAAATATAATTAAATGATATGTTTACCTTGAAAAAAATTAATTGCAATTATCTAAGAAATATGGTGTGACGTTATTAAAAATACCTTTGAAAAAAATTAATTGCTATTATCTAAGAAACATGGTGTTACATTATTAAAAATATTATTTTTTTTAATTATATGCACTAATATTTCCTATCAACACCACGAAATATATGTAAAATAAAAACACATGGATTTGTGTTTATATATTAGAAATAGTGAAGTGAAGTGATTATTCCAACTAAATAGTTTTGTGATGAATTTATCTATTAAATCTATTAATTTAAACAAAATTTAATTAATTAATAATATTATTAATGAATTGAAAGAGAGAATATTATGTGACATTAACTGAAATCTTTTATTAGAATTTGATATACCCATCACAATCCATCTCCCTCACCACCATTTTCTGCCACCAACTCCATCTCAATTAAGATTTAAGAGTCTTCTTATTACTATCCCAAAATTTAAAGAAACATTTATGTGTTCATCAGTTATTTTCTACTTCGTCTCATTCCCCAAGATAAGGATGAGATTTAAGAATTTACTTTACATTCTTTACGTATCGTTTCATAACATAGTATATAAATTTATTTATTATATAAATATATATTTTATGTATATCTAATTATTATTACTAAAGTAACAAATAAATAAAAATTATTTGCTTAAACCCATCATTTATAGTGAGTAATGTTATATTTTCTTTAACTTGGTATGGATAGTTTATGTAGGATAATATGTGTTTGTATCAAAATTTATATTTTAACATGTGCAATATCAAGAATAATTCAAATTTTGTAATTATTCTGTTATTCGAATACAACCAATATTATCATTCAAGATGTGTAACACATGGAACTATAGTTATATTATACATGATGAATATGATCTGATCAATACTTCTTAAAGGAAAAAATCACAAAAAGAACATTGACTAATCTAGAAAAAACATGTAAAAAGGCTAAGACATAGAGGTTTCACGGAATACAATGGATTTTAGTGATTGACATTTGGCTTAAAGGTAAAGTTGCAATTTCCAAATATGGTGGGACCCAAAAAACTACCAATTAAAATTACAACACGTGGCAATTTTTAGAGGAATGATTTCTGTAGCCGCTTGAGCTTGAGAAAACGTCTCCAAAACTTTTCTCTGAAAAGGCTAAGAGGCAGAAGTGTAGCCTTTTCTATGAAAAAGTCTGTATAGCCACTTGAGCTTGGGGAAACGTTCAAAAGTTTTCTCTGAAAATACTAGGGGGCAGAAGTGTGTAACCTCCTAACCTTTTAAGAGAAACGTCTGTAAACGTTTCCCCAAGCTCAAACAGCTACATAGATTTTTCCTCCATCACGTGGCTAAATTTAATTGGTAGTTTTATGGGTTTTACAAGCTTTGAAAACAGTTATAACTTAGATTATCCTCTAGGCCAAATATCATCCTCCAAAGCCCATTGTATCTTGTGAATCCCTACACCTAACACCTTAGCCTTTACACATGTTTATTTTTGCTTAATGGGTTAGTCAATGTTTATCATTGTGATGTTTCTTTTAATAGTAATTGACTTGATGTTTCTTTTAATAGTGATTGACTCTAAATTTTATATGAAATTTCGTCCGCCAAAACTTTGACACGTGTTTACTTTGTGCCACGTAAACGCAAGAGAAATAAAAAATATCAAACTTCTAAATCATTCAATTAATATTTTCTTTACCCATTTTTTTTACTTTAATCATAAAAGTGCCAATAAATAAACAAAAGATAAAAGTAACCTTAAAACCATTTCATCTCCATAATCAATGTAATCTCAATTTTTTTTTCTAAAAATAACAAACATGAACTATCACTATAAGACTTTTTTACATTTAAATATAACACTTTCACATCTTATCATCAATTGCTCAAGCAGACATGATCAGTGATTGCGTGACGGATGTATCTCAATGTTTTCTTATAATTTATAAACCCCATAAACCAAAAGCTGAAGTCATCAACTGTCACTAACTCCATGTAGTTATTTGATGCTCTCTTCATGTTCCTACTCTCATTTACTCCACTAATCTTTTCTAATGGTATTGAAACCTGCACATTAGATCAATTAACATGTCAAAACACTATTTTAAACCTAGTCAAATATATAACTATAAGCGCGCGCACATATATAATAGAGTAAACTGCTAAAATGGTCCATGAGGTTTGATCGCTTTTGTCACTTTAGTCCAAAACTCAAACCTTTTGAATATGGGTCCCTGTGGTTTCAATTTTGTTGCCATTTTCATCAAAAAGCAAAATCTGATCCGATTTTTCAGTTAACATCCAACTTTTTTTCTCTTTTTCCTTCCTTTTACTGAAGGGTAAAATTGTCAGATTTTTTTAATCTGTTATAATAAAACGTTAAAAGACTATTTTGCCCTTCATTAAAAGAGAGGAAAAAGACAAAAAAAACTTGATGTTAACTGAAAAATCTTACCAGATTTTGATTTTGGATGAAAATGCCAACAAAATTGAAACCACAGGGACCCAGATTCAAAAGGTTTAAGTTTTGGACTACAGTGGCAAAAGCGATCAAACCTGACCATTTTGGCAGTTGACTCTATATAATATAAGAATACTTTTAAGGCCCCTTACTATACCTTATATTGGAACTTTAGCAGTTTGCCTGTTGTAGAATATGTTTTAATGGACTTGTGGCTGCAGAATGCAACCCTTTCTGTTGACACAAAGAGAAATCCTGCAATGGCACCTGCTGTAGTGTATAAGTAGCATTGGGAAGCCTGCAACAGTTTCTCTTTCTCATTGGTACTGAAGTTTCTCCTGAATAATTTATCTTGGCTGCCAAACTGAATAATTGTGGCACCATAACTCAACTTGAGTTTCATGATTTCAATTAACTTTGGTCCTAGACTCACTGCATATCACAAAAATAGCAACAGCATAAGATACGTAAGTAAAGTTATCCATTTGTAGTTATAACTTAGAGTTAAATGACATTTTAGTCCCTGTGGTTTGGGCCATTTTGTCATTTAGTCCAAAGGTTTCATTTTTCGCCTTTGGGTCCAAAAAGGTTTCATCGTTGCCATTTTAATCCACTGGGTTAACTTCATCCATTTTTTTTTAACGAGAAGGGCAATTCGGTCATTTTATATGGCCGAATTGCCCTTCTAGTTAACAGAATTACATATAAAATGGATGAGGTTTACCCAGTGGACTAAAAGGGCAACAGTGAAACCTTTTTGGACACACAGGCAAAAAATGAAACCTTTGGACTGAACTGACAAAATGGTCCAACCACAGGGACTAAAATGACATTTTACTCTATCACTTATAATACAAGATTAAAGACAAATTAAGATAACTAAGTAATTACCATAATTTTTAATCCAGACTGCAAAACTGTCCTCTCGCTCTAACCCGTTGATCTTGGAAGCCGCGTAGATAGAGTATTGTAATGAGGTTGATACGGTTTCGACAACAGTAATCCTTTCGTCGATCGCATCGGGATTCCAGTAACATGTGTTAAGGATCTGGGATCCATGTTTTGACAGATTGTTGATCTGATTGAGTTGCCTAGCATGCCTGCCATACCTTATTCAAATGTAGTTAATGACTTCAGAAGCTAAATGCTAGTTGAGTTGGTGCTATAATGTGTTTTGAATAATAGTATATATATAGCCATATAAAGATGTTTGATGACTCATCAGTCATCACTGTCTCATGATTGCTAGTGGTTAGACATGACCTCAAAGAATAAAAGTAAGATAGCACAAATTCTGTCAATGAATTGACTTGAGAGACAATATTAACGGTTGAGCTTTAGTCAGTTTGGTAATGATATGTTGATGGGTGAGAAAAAGATTTGAAGATTATGGTCTACAAAGACAATAATTCACATGCAGATTATTAGCTAACCAGACTAAGGAACCTGGCATAGAAGTGGTTGATGATCAGATTGACCCACTTTTTTTCTTGATTAATGATATTGAGCTGTAAAGTGGAGACAAGGAAGCTTTATTTTTTTATTTTGATTTCTATTACACGGTTTATTTGATGTTGGGATACTTTTTCTACTGTTTGAAGAATCCCAGATAGGCCATGCTTTGTCATGTAGATCAAAAGAAATGAGACATGTCACACATCATGATGCAATGTATGCTACAACTTTCCATTCTTGTTGAGATTGTTTGTTCTCTATATACTTTTTATTTTTTTTATATTAAGAAAAACTGATGCTCTTTATGTCAGATTCTGTATTAAGGTTTTATCAATACAGGGTTTATAAGTTGTTTTACGCCCCGCTTGCGGTGTGCACATATAATGTATATATGTGGGCCATCGGGAGCAAAAGTGAAATTGCACTAATTTTAATGTTATTTTACTAATTTCGTGAAATAAAAGTGGCGGACGGTTAATCATGCATCATATGGTGGCGTTGATAGCCGAAAGACAAAAGGGTACATGCACGAATTGGCCTTTGTCCCAATGGTTGAGTGTTATGTGCCTTATGTCCAATGCTTGATGCAAAACTACTATAGAGCCGGGGGTATCATTAGAAGCAGTCTCTCTATTCCTACGGGGTAGAGGTAAGGTTGTCTACATCTTACCATCCTCACACCCTTACGGGGTAGAGTTAAGGCTGTCTACATCTTACCCTCATCAGACCCTACCTTAGCGTAGAGGTAAGGCTATCTACATCTTACCCTCCTCAGACCCTACCTTATCTTTACAAAATGGTACATGCACTAATTGGCCTTTGTCCCGATGGTTGAGTGTTATGTGCCTTATGTCCAAGGCTTGATGCAAAACTACTATAGAGCCGGGGGTATCATTGGAAGCAGTCTCTCTATTCCTACGGGGTAGAGGTGTAAGGCTGTCTACATTTTACCCTCATCACACCCTACTTTAGCTTTGCTATTGGTGGGATTTACTGAGTATGATGATGATGATTATGTTTATAAGTTGTTTCTAAATTGTATAGCTGGACTGTCAACCACAAGTCACTGGTTAATTAGACACTATAACAAATATGAGAATTTTTTGTGCATTATGCGAACACATAAAAAGATTAATAAACTTTTATATAATTTATAAGTGCATAAGTAAAAGAACCCACACATATATATAAGCTTTTGAACTAATAATTACAAAAAAGTTCAAACATAATAGTTTTGGAGCTTAAAATTTTTGAGACATAACAAATTTGTAGAGATTTAAAAAAAAAATCGAGGGGTTTTTAATAGGGTTCACCGGATTGTGAATATTTAGATCTAATAGTCGAGTTGTGGAGCGCTAATGATTGCAAGAGGGGCCTAAATGCCTAATTGCTGCCATATACGGGTTGTTATACATGATACAATTGCTACCTTCAAGAATAAGCTAGCATGAATATGATACTAATGTAGTTGTAAACCTGTTAAAATTGACAATTCATGAATGATAAACATGTGTTAGGCTGATCTTTCTAACTTGGAAAGTTTGTATGTTGTTTATGTTTTTCAGGAAGTGCCGAGTAAGTGCACTTTGTGGAAGTGTTAGGAATAAAAAGCCGCATTTTAGAAGAGCTTTATAGCAACAGTTTTAAGAGTTCAAGGGCAGGAGTAAAATCAGAAGGGAGCTCTCACTTTCATCGTTGATTTCTCACACAAAATTAGGGTTTACAAGTTCTTGTTTCTTGGTTTCTATGTACGACTCATTTTTAATAAGGTCACGTGTAATGGACATTAATAGGGGCGTGAAAGGGTTTGATAATGCCCTCAACACCGCCCTTGGGCATTATAGGGGCATGGGGGCAATGCCCAAATAGAAGAAAAATAATGTAAAATAATGAATGAAATGGGCATTAACCGTTACACTTTTTCTGAAAGGGCATTATGATGATGATGTGATGAAAAGTGTACCTTAGACCATAAGTAATGGGGCATTATAGGGGCTTGAAGTGGTTTGATAATGCCCCTAACACCACCCCCATGGGCTTTATATGGGCATGAAGAGAAATGGACATTTCTAGTATAATGCCCAATGAGGATAACAAATTTGAAAAGTAATGATGAAATAGGGCATTAAGGAAGGGGTTAACCATTACACACTTTTTAATGGGCGTTATAAGTATTGATGTGGCGGAAAATGCCCCTTAAGGGGCATTAACCATTACGCATGGTCTTAGTGGGCATCAACCATTACCTATTACCTATGGCCTAAATAAAGATTTGTTTTATTAAATTGCTTTTAAGATCATTTATCTAATTAATGATCACTGACCTTAATACTCCTATATGTTTAAATGGTAATTACACTCCTATATGTTTAATTGGTAATTATTCGATAGACGTAATTATCCTTACTACCTAATTAAGGTTTCTCATTGAGTGTATAAATATAGATTATTAAAGAGAGACTTCAAAGAGGATGTGTTAGCATGGTGGAAGGCCATAATTCAATCTACTTGGAAAGTTCCCTATATAATATGGGTCGAGATAAGTTCGTTGAGCTGATAAAGGAAACTTATTGCCCACCGTATGAGATCGAGAAAGTGGAGTCATTCTGAAATTGACTATGAAGAACTTGGACTTTGTAGAAAAATATACCTCTGAATACAACTCAATGTCTAGGCTAGTACCCTATTGATCACACACCTAAATCTATATCTCTAGATACATTTGGGGTTTAGCACTCGAAATCCGAGGGATAGTAAAATCCTCCAATCCCTTCACTTTCAGGTCAGTTGTAGACCTCGCCAATGCCTTGACCGAAGATGAGATTCGTTTGAGAGAGGCTAGGGCTAAGTTAGAGACGAAGGGAAAGAGAGGGGGAACTACCATAGGATTCAAAGAAAAGGAAATTTGATACCAGGATGAATCAGTCAAAATTCAGTGGGAACAAACCTGAGTGTAAGGTTTGTGGAAGGAGACACTTTGGGAGATGCCTTTTAATTAATCAAAAAATTATGACATTTGCAAAAGGCTTGGCCACAAGACTCTCGACTGCCCAAGATTAAAGAACGCGGTTTGCTTAAAAATGTGGAGAGAAGGGCCACATCAGGACAAATTTCACTAAAGGTGCAACTGTTGGGGGTTACAGAACTGGCGACGCCAAGAAAGGAAACTCTAGGGCCTTTCAGTTAACCGCTAAGGAAGCGGTGAAAACGACAAATGTTATAACGAGTATGTTCATCGTTAATGATGTTTTTGTAAGAATCCTGTTCGATTATGGACCTGGTAGGAGTTTCGTAGATCATAAGTTTTGTGAACTATTGATATACCCATAGAGGTCGAAATGGACGATGGGAGTATAGAAACAACCTCTAAGATTCTAGAAGGATGTTCCATATCCATTAAGAACCACCATATCCCCATCTATCTCATACCCATGACATTCTTGGGATTTGATGTAGTTTTAGGCATGGACTGGTTAGCCCATAACCAGGCCCGTATTGCCTGTGATAATAAACTAATCGATATCAAATCCCCATCTGGTGATGTACTCACCATCCATGGAGATCGTCACTATGGATTGCCGGAGAAAGCTTCCATGCTTAAGGCTCATTTTTTTACAAGTTCTTATTGTTTCTTGATTTTCATGTACGGGTTTACAATCGTCACGCCATTAATCCCCCAACACCCGGGCCCACTGTCGCGGGAGGAAAAATCCAGGGTGTGACATGTTTTATGGAGTCTAGTATTTTGAGACCTTTTGTTACCCTCTTGGCATGCTACAACCCATGTTCAAAGCTCCCCACATCTCCTTTATTTAGTTGAGATATCAAATTACTCTCTTAAACAGTAGCAACAATCTTGTCACAATGTTGGGCTCCTAACCTCGAGCATATTACATATCATTGTTTTTTGAAAAAAAAAGAGTTAAAATAGAATAAAATTTTAAAGGTTAGATGTAGATGTCAAGGATGGAGTAAAAAAGGTAAAAAAAGTAAATAAATGATGTTCTGTGATAAATAAGTAGGTTCCATAAGAGTGGCTCCAATGCGCATGTTGGGGGGTGCATTTAATGAGGTGGCATGCTGCACTTGGGAAGGATGGAGTGGAGTGAAGAATAAAGTGAGGTGCATATATGTGGGGAAGTGTAGCCAAGTGGAGAGAGAGGATGGGCCTATTAATTAAAAAACCAATTTTCATTAAAAAACAATAGAAAAAGAAATGGTGATGTGGAAGAGAGAGAATGCATGTGGGAAGGATGGGTTAGAGTTAAAAAAAAGGAGAGATGGTGCATGTGGGAATGATAGGTAAAAAGGTGATGTGGTAGTAATGACTAGGATACATGTAGTAAATGCAGGCCGTTGCATTAGAGACAGTCTAAAAGATTACATGACATCTCATAGGCTTTTCTAACGTAGATATTGTACCATTTCTCAATAAAATAATAACACCAATGCTACAATATAAAGTAGAAAACGTTTCCCCTAAGAATTCATTATATGTATTTGGTTTAGGATCTCCCATAACCAAACTAGCCCATAAACATCCTAGTTGAGAAATCAACTAACTGATCCTTGGATGCATATCCAACTTAAAATTTTCCAAATCTTTAGAAGTTTGGTTTTACTCTGTAACTTAAAGGTTTCCAAATCCTTAGAAGTTTGGTTTTACTCTGTAAATTAGAGTTAATGTATTTGGTCTATAGTCTTGCTTGAGATGAAATCAGATATAAGCTTTTGTTATTACATTGTGGTTACAATGTAGTGGTGACTTATATGGTCCATGGTTAGGGCTATCCAAAAAGCTCGCGGCTCGGAGCTCACTCGGATTTAGCTCGGAAAAAGCTCACTCGACATCTCTCGGTTTGAAAGTGAGCCGAGCCGGCTCAGCTCGGTTAGAAAGTGAGTCTTGTAACGCCCTGTTTTTTCGTACACTCTTATTTTAGCAAATCATGTTGTACTCTCTTTGTAATCTACTTTCATTTCCATTTGTAATTTGGGACTATTGATCATGATGAGAACGAAACTATTTTTATCATGTTTTGAGCGTTATGTTATCCAAAGATTCTTGATTCGTTATTACATCATGAAACACGATACTCGTTAAGCTAAATTAATTATTTAAATTAATTAATTAAATGTATTAGTTAAATAATTAAACTTCTTTTTTTACAAATTAAAATTATTTCTATATATATATATATAATTTACTAACCTAGATAATTTAAATTGTGTTATATCATAAAAATAATAAAGTTAAGGTCTAATTGGTATTTACTAATTTAGAACTTACAGGGACCATTTGTGTTACATATCTATAAGTGGTATGGGTTTTTAATATTAAAAAAAATACACAAAACGTTGACCGTGAGACTCGAACCCGGGTCACCGGGTTCAATAAACAACACATCAGCACTTCGCTGTGAGCTTCACATTTGAACAAAACCCGGATCTTAATCTCTTAAGCACTCACTCGCTGCGACCAACCAGCCAACAGGCCGCGACCAACAAGGTTTTAGGCGGGTTTTTGTTGGATTTTTTTGAGTTTTAAACATGTTTTGAAGACTTTAATACCCCACTCAACTCAACCACAACCTACCCTAATCCTTCCCTATAAAACCCAAGCATAAGCCAAGCCTTTTTACACTTTGCAAAATATCAAAACACTCTCAAATCTCCTTCCATTCAGTGAGAATCAAGAATTTCGAGCAGATTTACCCACCTTTTACAAAAGTGAGCATAACTCACTCAATTCTTAACGAAATCACTCCATTCTTTTTTCCACTTGTTTGGATTGACCTTGTGTATATTTCCAATGGTTTTCCAGGGAAAACCAGGCTCTGGAATGTCACGAAAAAGGCTCCAAAGTGGACTGTTTTACTTTATTTTCATCATAACTTTGTTAAACTTGTTCAAACTTGAGTCTAACTCATCCCAAACCTATGTCTGAATGCTTGCAACCTCACTTATGGTTGGTTAGGCTTAAAAACAAGGTTGAGATATGTCAAATTAGAGGTTAAAACCTCACAAACTTTCTGTTTTCGACTAGGGTTTACATACACAAGTGTCCAAGTTAAACTTGATGAATGTGTGATAATTGGATTAGCTTGGGCTATCCATCATTGAATCCACACGCTACTTGATGATTTCATTAGTTTTAGTTGTTGTTCTTACTTAGTTCATGATCCTCCTTGTGATTATAACACAAGTGTGGTAGTGAACATTTGAGGTACCTAAATGGAAGCTTGTTCTTCCTACCTAATGCATGAAATCTATGACACAAAGAGGTACCTAAATGGAGACTTTGATCTCCTACCTCCTACTTGAATTATATGTTATGTATTTTATGTAATCTAAGTATGTATATGACTATGTAACAAAGACTTAATGATAACTTAATATTAATTGTTAAGAAACTAGTTACATCATCTAAGGACCATACACTTGTTACGATTCTAATGGATCTTCGAATCCATAAAAACACACCAAACCCTTGAGGTTTCAATAGTATCAAGGACAAGTGTTATGAGTACAAGATGATTAATTTTATAAGACTATTTTCATGTCGATTAAATTCCGAAATCTTTAATCTTCCGTTAAACTCCCAACACTCATACGCCTTTGTTACTTCTTGTAGAAGGACAAGGTGCTCCAAGATAATCAACCAAACAATCTCGGAATTCAAGTCGGATAAGCTTGCAAAATCGTGAGCATACTCGATCCCTTTTTTCATTTTTACACTTTGGGTGCAACATGTACATTATACAAAAATCACACGACACATAAACTATTTTAATCTCTATCCATGCTTAACATGAAGCTACTTGATGCTTGTTAGACTTGTATGATATGTAAACTATTTGTGTCGATATATGCTTCATTAACTTTGCTAGCCTACCTTAACAATTATAGCGCTATAGGATTAAAGCACCGCCCACGAAACTTGGGGTATTGTTAAGTTAAACATGTTAACCTCCCGCTGCTCTATTGGGATAGGCTATTTTAATACGTCAGATTCTTGGGTTTGAACATATAGTACACTGTTTCGGCATGCTAGTAAACTTGCATAATATGATTCATGTTGGATATGAGACTTTAAACAATTTTATTCTATATTATGCTATGTAACAAAACTAGTATGCTCGCCAACTTTTGTTGATATATTTTAATACATGTTGCAGGTTGATTGATGAGGCGATGTTGAGAAGAAATGCAATTTAGGTGGACTTAGATACACACCTAGATAAATTTTGTTATTTTAATGTTATGTTATGAACAATGTTGTTTTATTTGGAATCTTTGTATTACATTTTAGACTTGAAATGAAATTTGAATTTAATTTATATTGTCACATAGCCTTATGAAGTTTTGAGCAATTTGTTCGTCTCATCCCGATGTTTCCGCCATCGGTTGGGGTGTGACAAGTCTAGCTCGGCTCGACTCGTAACGAGCCGGATTGGCTCGATTTGGCTCGCATACCGGCTCGGGTCGGCTTAGCTCGGAGTATTTTACTTTTAATATATTTTATTTTATATACATTATAATACATTACAAAAACTAATTGTTATTTACATGTGGTTAGGAGTGTAATTTGATATCTACACCACATTTAAAGGTTTATTATCATGCTAATGAACTTATATTGTATTTCATTGAAATTAAGAATCTATTTTGTGTTGTTAAACTTGATTTTGGCTTATAATGTATTAGGTTGAGCTTATTATGGATATGTTCTTTTGAATTATTGAATAATATTTTAGATTACTGAATTTTGAGAGCAATGTATTACTTTCTCTTTTCAAAATCGAGCCAAACCAAGCCGAGCCGAGCCAGCTCGGTTTAAAACCAAGTTAAACCCGAGCTTAGATTTCCAGCTCGGTTTCAAATCCGAGCCGAGCCAACTTGGTTTATAATCGAGCCGAGTTTGAGTTTTACCCTAGCTTAGCTTAGTGCGGCTCGTGAACAACCCTATCCATGGTGGTGATTTAAAAGGGTTACTTGTCTAAACAATTTACGTTGATGCTTACAAGAAAAAGTACGTTACTTGAAAACAAATTATGTTTATCCTTACAAGAAAAAAATACGTTAATTTTGAAAACAGCTTATTTCACCTAATGAGTAAAGCTATAACTTAGAACCTACAAAGTAAATTTATTTAACATAAAAAAATCTTCATCAAAATAGGAGTTAAATGCTTGGTTGGTCCATGTGGTTTGCAAATATTGCAGATTTGGTCCCAGTGGTTCAATAATTACACACTTGGTCCCAGTGGTTGTAAGTTTTGCACTCGTGTGGTCCTTACCATGAATGGCCATTAAAATAATCAGTTAAGTGTGTGTGAAATGTCCAAAATACACTTATCCATTTAATATACAATTAAAAAAAAACCTTAAACAAACATCATGCCATACCCCTCACGACCTCTCCCAACCTTGTTCTCCTTCCCATCAGCCGCCACAACCCCATCGCCGGTAACCAGCATATCGTCGGAAGCTGCCGCAACCTCGCCGTTGACAGCCACATCATCTCCCCTCTCATCTATCTCTCTCAGTCCACCATTGTTGGCCACAAATCACCGCCAAAAAACACTATCCCTCGCTGAAAAAAAATGCCCTCGTCTTCGGTAAATATACCCACTAGTTTCAATATCAATGCAGATGACATCAGATCCACAACCGATTTTAGATTTGCAACTTCCGGTCCGACTAACCACCATCATTATCACCTCAGGCAACTGTGAAACACAGACGAGGAACAGAGGAGCCTAAGGCCGCTGGTTGAACTGGGGGTGCCGGTTGGAGTGGTGGTGGCGTGCATCAGTGGCGTAGGCGCTGAGTTGAGAATCAAGTTTTGAGATGCTATTTTTCAAAATTATACTGTTGGATGTATTAAGCTTCAAATCATACAATTTTTTTTGGCAGAAAGCTTGTATGCAATTATATGGATCATCTTTCCACCCATAATGTGAGCTACAAGTTTCTAATATGTTGATTATATAGCTGTATGCTATAAGTTTCCATTTGAGAGCTTCTGAAGAACCATTGCTAGAGCGAGCTTCAACGGTTCGTCTGAACCGGTGACCGTGGTGGTTTTTGACGCTATTTTAAATGTTCCTTGATCCCACACGGTGGGTGGTGGTTTGGAGAGACGGTGGTTGTGACGGAGATGGTGTTTGGAGAGACGGTGGTTGTGATGGAGATGGTGGCTGGTTATGGTGATGCATAGTGGTGGTTTGGGGAGATGGTGGTGGTGGTGGAGTGGGGAAGAAGAAGGGTGTAGGATGGTTATATTTTTATTTTCTTAATGTTCAAGGGTAAAAATAGACATTCTATATATACTTAACTGAGAAATCTAACCTAGGTTAGTGATAAGGACCAAACGGGTACAAAAATTACAACCACTGGGACCAAATATGTAATTACTGAACCACTAGGACCAAGTCTGCAATATTTGCAAACCACAGGGACCAACCAGCCATTTAACTCTCAAAATAGTAAGGGGTGTTTTCAAGGAAATGAAATCTACAATGGAATTTGAATTTGAATATATGATGGAATTGAAATAAGTGAAAGGAATTGTAACTTATGATGTTTTTTTTGTTAACAAAATAAATGTTTGGTCTGAAAACTTGTTAAGGAAATTTAAAATGAGAAGGTAAAAGGTTGATTTCCTTTATGTTCCTGAGTTCACTTAAGAAGTAAAAGAAAAGAAAGTAAAGGGAAGATGAGAGAGGAAGAGAAAAGATAAGGAAAAAACGTCTTTCCTTTAATTTCCTTTCAAATCGGAAGGAAAGAAAAACTAAAGAATTTAGCTTAGTTTTCCTTCACTTCACGTTCCTTTCTTTTTCTTCCTTAAATGAAACTCGAGAACACAACATTTTTTATTTTTATTTTTTTTTATTTCCTTAAATAAAACTCAGGAACACAATAGTAAACTCGGAAACAGAAATGTTGATTTCCTTTGGTTGAAAGGATTTTAGGGCAATTATTCCAATTCCCCTTGTTGTTTAGTCAAACATGTTATCATTTTAGTTCTAAATTTTTCAAGTTTATAGCAACTTCTACAAACTAAACAAGTTAGAAGTGAATTCTATGGAACCAACACACACCCTTTGTTTATTTACTTAAAAAAAGACTACTAAGCAAATAATATTGCTTAATTTTATAAGTTAGGCAAAATGGCAGATTGGTTTATTGTCAGGTACAAATGGGTTCGGGAGAAAAGAAGTTAAGATGAAAACAATTTTTCGGTCAAAATGTACCAAAACAAACAGCAACTTGTTCAGGTCACAACGGTTCTATCAAAATGAATTCACCCGCTATATTTCTTTTTACAGCGGTTAAAGGTGGCGACAAGCGGACCCGACAATGATGGATGCGACAATAGATGAGGCCATGGCGGATGAGGCTGGTGTAGCGGGGGCGGTGATGGTTGCAACAATGGTGGTGATGATGGCGAGGAGACGTCGATGATGATGGTATATGTGGTGAAAGTATTGACGAGAACAACGAACAAAACACCATTGTAACTAAGAGAATCCGCAACAATAAATCTGGTCCAAAATCGAGACTGCCTAGTTAGCATGTCACATTATTCCTAACCCCATTTTTCCCACAATAATAAACCATTCCAAACATTTACATCACACCTCACTTTTTACACTAAAAACAAAAAGTTTATGAGTGGGTGGTCCCCACAATTCCAAACCATGCCCGTCTGCTCAAACGGACCAACACCCACCAGACCACCTCCTCCAATAAGGCAATCTGCTTTTGTTGTGGTTTGATGAATGTACCACTACAACAGACTCCTTGTTAGGCTAGAGGGTGTGGTATAAAACCCCTAGGGGTTTTATCACGTCACATCAGCGCCATATCACATAGGTGTTATCTTGAGTAAGGGGTTATTTGTTTCAACTCTTAATGGGCTCTTAATGACTTACACGACCTCTTATCGATTTATCACTTAATGGTTCAGACCGTTTGTTTCATGAGCAAATGTCTGAATGGTTTAGACATTTGCTCTGAATGGTTAAGACCTCTTATCTGAATTGGTCAGACATTAGACATTATACTGGCTCTTAATGGTTTAGAACTCTTACTGATTCAGCACTTACTAGTTCAACACTTACCCGTATTAATTCAACACTTAATGGTTAAGAAATCTTACTGATTTAACACTTACTTATTCAGAAGTTACAACAAAGCCTTAACTCCTCCTTGCAAAGTATTTTTACCAAAATTACTAGGGTGTCATCATTGTTAGACTTGAATGTTTCCCAAAATACCCTTGTTTCTATGGGTAATTACCAAAGAGGTTACCATGCCTCAATCCCTTTGAAGGTTGAAGCCAAAACCAAAATCATTTCCTTGCTAGTCTTCACCTTCACCATCATCGCCAGTTTTCACCACCAAGGGTTTTCTTCTTCCACCGTCAGGTATCCCCCCCCCCCTTTATACACTTCGTCTCGTTCGCTTAATCTCTTCACTGTATTCTTGATTATGATTGTAACCCTAGATCTGTCATCATCTTTATTCTCTCATGATACTTCTGCTTATACTTTTTATTGATCTTTATCTATTCTTGTTTGATGAAAGTTAATATGATACAATCAAGTTGAATCAGTAACCTGGATATTATTTATATCATTAAAATATTAAGTGTGTGATGATTGTTTGTAAGTTTTGGTGGGTTTATGATTACTCAATGATCGGATTATTGTTCTTGGGATCTTAGGGCTTGAGTTGATTGTCAAGAAACATCCCTTAGTTAGTTAGTTAGTTAGTTTTATCAGTTTTAATTAATCTACAATAATCCGTGTTAAAGGGTGCAATGCGGTTTTTTTATCGTTGCGTTCACCGAAAAGATCTTTCTTGCGGCTATGTGTAACTTTGGTCACATTGTTTTTTCCGAGTTCATACAGAGTGCAATGGGATGGTTTATGCAACCTGTTTTTTTAATCATTTTGAATCTGGGATGTTTTCGGTTTTTATTATTGTCATTAGTTAACCACATTGTTTTTATTTTTTAATTCCGTATCGAGCTTATGCATCGTGAGGCTAAGGGAAAACGCCTCGAGGCTCGATTCCGTTCTTTTAAACCTTGATTAATTGCAAAAGTGGCCTTTTCCAGTTACTTAATTAGGCCATGTATATTGAAAAAAAAAGGAAATTGGATTCTAATAATCCTAAGTAGACGTCATTGACTCATTGGCCCTTACTGATCCCACCTATGAATATTCCCATTGGCAGTCCCACCTTTTAACTACTTTGTCTTCAACAATCCTCAGTTAAAAAAACTTAACGGGGGGTTAGGTTTTTTTTTCCGAATTACAAACTGATGTTTTAGGGCTTTTGATCAGAACGAGGATACGAGTCGATTGATGTAAAACTTACCTCGAAATGGTGCTCTCCGAACGGTTTGATTTTTGTTAATTGGAAGTTTAAACACCTATTGAAGCACAGTTTTCGTCGTTTGGAGCACCGTTTCGAGGTAAGTTTTACATCAATTGACTCGTATCCTTTTCTGATCAAAAGCCCTAAAACAGCAGTTTGTAATTTGGAAAAAAAGTTCCCCAAAAAAATGCAGAGGACCAATAAAATGTTCAGCGACTATTAGCTTTAAGTTCTTACTCTATTTTTTGTTCTATTGTAGCAACTTCTCAGCTTATTGAAACTTGTTCCGAAAACTGACAAATCACAGAACTTGGAGAGGACAATCTGCTTTTGAGAACTGCATTAATGTTCTAAAGTTACAACACACAGGTATAATGCTACATATGCCATAAGAATTTCTTGAAGTAATAAAAATTTCTTACCGTTAAGTTTTTCTACAGTTCTACGAAACCGTCTTTATTTACAGAAATTTAAGAATTTTTTTTTCCATTCAGGGACTTATACATAGGCTGAATGCACATTTCATGGGAGGTGCAGAGGATGACGAACAACCCTCGAAACGCATGAAAGCATCTTATACACAACCAAAAGGTTATTCAAACGGCTCGTTTCTAAAAGAATCCGCAACTTGCTCATCAATGGCTCGGCCCCTAGCTTCCCAAGGGGACGATGAAATAGTCGGTTCACAAGGAATTAAAAAAGTAGAATTCGTTAGAGTTATTGCCGATGCGTTATATTCTCTCGGATACAGTAAAACCGGCGCTTGTCTCGAAGAAGAATCCGGAATAACCTTTCACTCACCAACTATTACTACTTTCATCCAACAAATCCTTAACGGAAATTGGGACGGAAGTTTAGCGTCTTTACGTAAAATCGGCATAGCGGATGAATCTGTAATCAAGTCGGCGTCTTTTATACTATTACAACAGAAATTCTTCGAACTCTTGGATCGTGAAAAGGTAATGGAAGCGTTAAAAACATTGAGAACTGAGATATCGCCTCTTTCTGTTAACAGTAACAGAGTTCGGGAGCTTTCTTTCTTCATATTGTTTCCTAAATCCAGGATAACTGACGGAGTTTCGGGTCATCAAATGGTCAAATCTAAGGCGCGGTCCGAGCTACTTGAGGAATTGCAAAAAATGTTTCCTCCGACGGTTATGATACCGGATGGAAGGTTGTTACAGTTAGTAGAACAAGCTCTTGACTTACAACGGGAAGCTTGTTTGTTTCACAATTCTGATGCGGGAGAAACATCGTTGTTCGCTAATCATCATTGTGGAAGAGATCAGATTCCGTCACAAACAGTTCAGGTTAGGGTTTCGTATTTCTTCATTGTGATTTACGTTTTCAAGTAGTGAACAGCACTTGTTCCCTTGAAATTTATACACAAATTCTTAGTGTATTAATATTAATCATGTTTAGTAATTAGTTAAAGAGTAAAATGCCATTTTCGTCCCTGGGTTTGGCCAGTTTTTGCGACTTTCGTCCAAAAGTTTGTTTTTTTCGCATCTGGATCCAAAAGGTTTAAAATCTTGCCATTTTCATCCGGCTTGCTAACTCCATCCATTTTCTCCGTTAAGTCAGGGGTATTTCCGTCTTTTTTGTTAACTTAAAGGGCAATTTGGTCGTTTGAATACTTGTACATTAGGCTAAATGCTTGTACATAAAGTGAAAAGGACCGAATAGCTCTTTAAGTTAACAAAAAAGATGGAAATACCCCTGACTTACTAAAAAAACGAATGGAGTTAATGAGCCGGATGAAAATGGCAATATTTCAAACCTTTTGGATCCAGATGCGAAAAAACAAACCTTTGGACGAAAGTCGCAAAACTGACCAAACCTCAGGGACAAAAATAGCATTTTACTCTAGTTAAATATTAAATTTAACTAATTACGCTTTAAAACTTGAAAAAACCGACTATGGTGTTACATATGTAACACAATTAACAATTTTAGCAGCATTATCAAAATGGACAGGGTTGACTCGCTAACACAGTTTATGTGTATTTTTGTTGCATGGCATGATAATATGATTTCCAAGTTACGAATACTAATTTGTTTTAATTACCGGGTTGTAGATCTTGCAAGAGCACCAGGATGAAGTCTGGTACTTGCAGTTTTCCCATAACGGGAAATATTTAGCATCGTCTTCAAGTGACAATTCAGCAATTATATGGGAGGTAACAACACTTCCTCCATTTCACTTAACATTTAAATTACTTTTATCGTGTTATGAACTTCTTGCTTCTGATTTTCCTGAAGGTTAATTCGGATGGTAAAGTCTCATTAAAACGTAGATTAACGGGCCATCAGAAACCTGTTTCCAGCATTTCATGGAGCCCAGATGATTCCCAGATCTTGACATGTGGCGTAGAGGAAGTTGTTAGGCGTTGGGATGTATCCTCCGGTGAATGCCTTCACGTTTACGAAAAAGGCCTTCTTGGTTTAATCTCGTGTAGTTGGTCTCCAGATGGTAAATGTGTGTTCTCGGGGTTAACCGATAAAAGCATCGTAATATGGGATTTGGACGGAAAGGAGATAGAGTGTTTGAAGGGTCAAAAAACGGTTAAAATCTCGGATTTGCAAATAACGAGCGATGGGAAATTGATAATTACAATCTGTAAGGAAACCATGATACTGCTAATTGACAGAGAATCGAAAAGTGAAAGATGCATCGAGGAAGAACAAATGATAGTTTCTTCACGTTGTCTAGGGACAATAAGTACTTGTTAGTTAGTCTCGTGAATGAAGAATTGCATCTTTGGAACCTCGAGGGCCGTATTCGACCAGTTGCAAAGTTTAAGGGTCATAAACGGTCTCGGTTTATTGTTAGGGCTTGTTTCGGTGGTCTTGAGCAAGCATTCATTGCTAGCGGAAGTGAAGATTCTCAGGTACATCCGTATATTATTTTATGTCAATTTAAAGCGCAAACTGATGCATGATTATTGAAACATGGTTTGTAGGTTTATATATGGCATAGGGGATCAGGAGAGTTAATCGAGACGCTGGGAGGCCATACTGGTGCGGTTAACTGTATTAGCTGGAATCCAGTGAACCCGCATATGTTGGCTTCAGCAAGTGATGATCGTTCGATACGAATATGGGGATTAAAACAGTTAAGCTCAAAACAAAATGGTAAAGGAAAATTGACAGCCAACAATGGCATTCACTATTGCAATGGAGCAACAATTTGAATTACTTTTCAAAGTTTCAACGTAAATACATCGACTTGTAATTTGAATCTGCAATGCACTTCTGTTATCCTAATAAACCTTCTTTACTGCTTTATGTGTGGTAATGGCTGCTTCTTTACATACTTCTGTTATCCTAATAAACCTTCTTTACTGCCGGTGGTTGGATGGTGGTTTGTGGTCGGTTAAAATCCAATTATGTTCTTGAAACACATTCGAATTTCGAACCAACTTTTGGTAAAATAACATTTGATTTGACCATTTGAGGTTTGACTGATCCTCAGTTACAAACCTTGTGCCCGTCTTCCTACAACTCGGTCACACGTGGTCCTGGAATTTTGGCTACATTCTTCAGTCTTTACCTTTGACATATGCAAATACGCTTTCGACAATATAAAAGTTACCCACATTGACGAATGATTACGTCTTGTATGTGTCGAATATGAAGATTGAAAGTATGTAGTTATGCGTCTACAAGTTGAAAAGACGAGAATTAAGTCGGTTTGGGTGAATTTTTGTAGCCATGCATTGTTGCCATGAGATGAAGATTGTTTTTTTATTGCTGCATTGTTGTTTGTAGGGATAATTTTCATAGAATATAGATGTCATCTAACGTGAGCTCTATGATGATAAACGGGTCGTAATGGGTCGAATGAGTTTTGTTTTAGGTAAGCTATTTCGTGTGGAGGCTAGTGTAAGGTACAAAACCTTTGTTGTCAAACCTTCGGATCAGAGGCGTAGAAGTTCAATCAGTAGATAGTAGTGTGTCCAATTTGCTTCTTGGAGTGCAATATGTAATCATCGACAGTCCTTTACTTGACAATCCGGTGAGATACCGTCAAATTGTTGGTGCTCTTCATTACGTGACACTATCTCACAATGACATCGCCTTTGCAGTAAACAAGGGTTGTCAGTTCATGCATTCAGCAATTCGCCGACTGAAAATCACTGGTCAATTATTAAACGGATTCTTCGTATTTGCAAGGCACATCTGACTATGGTCTCTTGATAACACAGGCATCTGGTTCTACTCTACATGCTTATACTGATGCTCATTTTCCATCTCTTCATGCCTTCTCGAATGTTGACTGGGCTGGTTGTCCAGACGACCGACGATCCACCGGGGGATTTGCTATCCACCTTGGTTCAAATCTCATATCATGGTCTGCCAGAAAACAACGCTCCACCTCTCGGTCGTCAATAGAATCTGAGTACAAGGCCATGGCTGACACATTGGCTGAACTCACCTGGCTTGAAGCCCTTCCACAAGAGCTTCAAGTTCCCATGAAATCAGCCCCTGTTCTGTGGTGTGATAACTTAGGGGCCACATACCTATCAGCTAATCTTGTCTTCCATGCTCGGACTAAACATGTAGAGGTCGATTTTCACTTTCTCATGGAAAAGGTTGCAATATATTAATTGACGTGTATTGAGACGAAAGAAGTAAATAGAGAAAAGCTGTTTCATACAACTAATGAGAAAACTTCTAACACTGTGTAACATATTACTCGTTTGTCCCAAAACCAAACCGATAATCGCTTCAGCCGGTTTACGATCAACACCCCTAACTGAATCACTGTACGTATGCAAACGAAAAATTAGCAAGAGAATTGAAGACTTGATACAGTTATACATAATTCTCCTGCTGCACATAAATTACAAGTCACTTGATCATATATTATTGTGTAACAAAAAACAAGTAACTAAAAGTTCTCGCATTTAAGCAACCGATAATGATTGCAGTAATGCATCAATGTAATCCTTCAATTTCGCTTTTGTAATCGCTCCTTCTCTTCTGCTTTCTGCAATTTCTTTACCATCTTTGAACATAATCAATGCAGGCAATCCGTACACCTTGTACTCTTCTATTAATTTTGGATTTGCGTCGTGATCGATCTTCACAACCAGTAGTTTCTCTTCATATTCCTGAAAATTAACAAACACACACATATGAAACCCTAATTAACCATCAGAATGTTTAAAAATCTCAAAACTAGGGCTATTCGGTTCATATATCGAATTACAAATGAAAATCAACTGATTTCATTTATGATTTTACAATTCAAATCAACAAACTAATTCGTTAATCGAACTACAAACGAATTCCAGCTGATTTCAGTTATGATTTTATATTCAGATCAACAAACTGATTCATTAATCGAACTACAAAAGAATTCCACCTCATTTCAGTTACGGTTTTAGTAATCAAATCAACAAACTGATTCATTAATCGAACTACAAACGAATTCCAGCTGACTTCAGTTACAATTTTACTATTCAAATCAACAAACTGATTCATTAATCGAACTACAAACAAATTCCACCTGATTTCAGTTACGATTTTAGTAATCAAATCAACAAACTGATTCATTAATCTAATTACAAACAAATTTCACCTGATTTCAGTTACGATTTTACGATTCAAATCAACAAACTGATTCATTAATCGAATTACAAACAAATTTCACCTGATTTCAGTTAGGAATTTACGATTCAAATCAACAAACTGATCATAAATCGAATTACAAACAAATGTCACATGATTTCAGTTACGATTTTATATTCAAATCAACAAACTGATTCATTACTCAAATTACAAACGAATTCCACCTGATTTCAGTTAGATTTTACGATTCAAATCAACAAACTGATTCAGTAACGAATTACAAATTACAAAAAATATCACCAGATTTCAGTTTACGATTCAAATCAACAAACTGATTCATAAATCTAATTACAAACGAATTTCACCTGATTTCAGTTACGAATTTACGATTCAAATCAACAAACTGATCATAAATCAAATTACAAACAAATTACACCTAATTTCAGTTACGAGTTTGTTAAAAAAGTAAGTTAGAGCATATCATTAATATTAATACCTTTGATAAGTCTTCAATGGCGGGAGCGACTAACCGGCAAGGACCGCACCAGCCAGCAACAAACTCAACAAGAACAGGACGATCAGATTTCAAACGACGTCCGGAAATTGACTCTCGTTAATATCTGTGACTCCGCATTTGATCGCGAGCGGTGAACGAGGAGGAGGATGAAGGTGAGTTTTGGAACGAGTGACTGAGTTTTCTGAATGAAGGTTTTCGGCAGAACGACGTCGTAACGGAGTGGAAGAATGGATTGGATGAACGGACCGGTGGACGGCGGGAAATGGCGGGAGTGAAGAAGAGGATGATGCGATGAGAGTGTCCATTGATTGGGTAATGAGATGATGAAAACGTTACCGGCGATAAGAGGACTCCAGGCGAAACTGAAGATGACGTGGATAAGACACGAATCTACTCGAATTTTATTCTATAATGAATTTCAAAATTTATTATTTATCTTTATACCCTGTTTAGACGGTATCTTTTATCTTTAAAATTCACAAGTTTTATATTTTATATTTTCAAATCTTACATGTTATATCTTTTAAGCTTAACCATGTTAATTTTTTCAAGCTTAACCATGTTAATTTTTTCTGTTAAATCTAGTCACTAAAAGACAGTTTAGTCTTTTTGCATATTACTTTAAAATATTTTAATTAATAAAACAAAAAGAAATTTATATATTAATATTAATGAATATTTATAACAAAAACTAAAACACTCTCATCTCTTCCTTCAACCACCACCACTACTCACTCCTTACAACCGGCCACCACCACCACCGGTTCACCACCACCAGCCGCACAACACAAAACAGGCCGCAGCTCTCCCCAATTTCAAAACTAACAAATCAAAAACCCCTTAATTTCAAAATCCTAATTAAAACCCACCTCAATTATCATCTGAATTGGAATCCAATCAGATTCAGGACGACGTTCCAAATTAAAAATCAAACCCACATTAATTATCTTCGTAGATCTAGATGACGTTCCAGTCTTCGACGACGAGTGCCAGGTCAGATCTTATAGTTGTCGACCCAATCTCGGTCAACAAGAACAGATCCGGGCCTGAATCAGGCAGAGATTGCCGGATATTTAACAACAGAGATCACCGGAAAACCGTCAACACTTGCCGGACAAATTTCTTATAACCCCAAATAAGTCCATCAAAATAGAACCGAGCAGTCGAGTGTTTGTTTTTTCAATTTGCAAATCGTTTTTTAGACAAAAAAACAATTAGGAAGCAAAATGCTTCTTGTTTGCAGATCTTGTTGTTGCTGCTTGCGACATTCAAAGAGATAATATGTGCTATTGAAGGCTAAGTTTTGAGAAAGAGAATTAAGGAGTGGGTGGTTGTGGAGTAATGCGGTAGATGGTGGTGGTGTGAGGTGGAGAAAGATAAAGCTGTGAGAAATGCAGAGAGTGAGAGAGTGTGTAGAACCTGCAAATGGTTGGATTTTTTTTAAAACCTTTTTTAAGTATTTTTTATTATATGGTTGGATATTTATAAAAATTTACACAATTAGTCCCTACAAAGGTAAATTGACAAAAATGCCTCATGTGCCTTGCACATGACCAAATTTAACAGAAAAAATTAACTGGGTTAGACCCAAGGACATGACGTGCAAGATTTGGAAACATAAAGTACAAAAATAATCAATTTTAAAGACAAAGGACACCGCCTGATAAATGGTATAAAGATAAAGGACAAATTTTAAAACTCACTCTTTATTCTATTTTCATTAGAATAATTTAAGAGTAAATTACAAGTTTTGTCCTTTATGTTTGTATTAAATTGCATGCGTTGTCTTTTGCCTTTAGATTTGACGAGCTTTGTCCTTAACGTTTTAAAATCCTGTACGTTATGTCCTTTGGCCCAAGCTTAGTCAGATTTTTTTTTGTTAAATATGATTACATGCCTTGGATCACTGAGGATTTATCTTGTCATTTAATCATTCAGGGAAAAGAAAGATAACCCCTCTCTCTGTGTATCAAACTATCTTCTTCAACTAGCCACCAGCCACAACCAACCACACCCACCTGCCACCAATCTCCACCACCTTTAACCAAATCAGAACGATGAGACTCCTAAACACCCCTCATTTTCCCCCCTTCGTCGTTTCACCCTCCTAAACGTGGTGGTTGTTGCAGCTCCGACACAGTGATGTCTCTTTTTATGTATGTATATACCAAAACAAAGAAAAGCAGCAACTAGCAATCAATCCCGCGCTGAGCTCGTATAGCATCAAGCTTGTCGTCGACCATAAAAGGATTGATTCTGATCCACAGAGGCGAAGAATATGGAAGCAAGAATAATGAACCAGACGATAACAATGGTGGATGTGCAGTTTTTAAAAACGTCGTAGCTGCTCCGTCAACCACCGTACCGCCACCACTTCCACTACCCCACCCGCCACTCAACCGCCACAAGCGGCGCCACTCCTCCCCCTTTCAAACGGATACATCGATTCCGTCATGGAGGCGATGATCCGATTTGGTGGAATCGGGTTCTGAAAATTGCCCACCCGAAACATGTCTTAACATGCTGGCTTCCGATGTACAGATCCCTGTGGTACGTTGTCGGATGACAATGATGATGAAATTAATTATTCCAGGTGTAAATTACAAAACTCGTCCTTTATGTATGTTACTTATTACAAACTATGTCATTTGTTTCAATATATACAAGAAACGTACTTGATGTTTGCAAATCTTTGCATGTCATGTCCTTTAGCCCTGACAGAGTTAGTTTTTATGGTTAAATCTGACCAGGTGGATCCCACATGAGGGTATTTTGGTCTTTTCACCCTTTATATATATAATACACACACATAAATCCTATCTCTATCTCATCTCTCTCTCTAAAGCTACCCTACCACCACCCACCTGCTGCCGCCATCCCCTCCCACCACCATCCATCACCCACCTCTCCCACCGCACCACCTGACATAACCAGCACCATCAACCTCTCCCAAATCGCCTAGCACCACCGCCTATGCCTTTAAAACCCCAACCCTAACCACCACCTCCAACTCTGTTCGATTTTTCAGATCGACGCTTTGGGATCTGACAGAAAACGATGGATCAATGTCTTGGTGGTAGAAAACCATTTGGGATCTAGCAGAAAACGTTGTTCGAGTTTCAACATGTGGCTGAAAAATGATGGTCTGGTGGTCGAAAACGAGCATATCGACGGCTTGGGATCTGGGAGCCCGACGGTGAGAGGGTTTTTTTCAGCGGTTGAAGAGGCGGCGGAGCGTGACGTCTTGGGTGGTACGTGACCAGATCTATTATTGCTCTGTATTTCTTTGTCAAATTGTGGTGGTTTAGTGGTTTTAAAAGTGAGGTAGGTGTTTGAGAATTCTGTTGCTTTTGTTTGATTTTGGCAATTTCTATTATATTGTGATGATTTGGTTGAAAAATGTGGTAAAATTATAGTAAGGATTTGTAGACATGGAATGAAATACATTTGAACTGATTATGAAATTTGGAACTAGTTTAGCGGATTCTGTGGATGGTGATAATGGAGATCTATAGATACAAAATTAATTACATTTGGAATGAGGTAGGAGGGTGGGAGCTGGTGCTTCATCAGAGGAGGTAGGCGGTTACGAGCGGATCATGGCTGCCGTGTTGGTGGAGAAGGAAGCGGTGTTTATTAGACAGGAGGAGACACCGAAGTTGGGCGGTGAAGCACCGGAGTTGGGCGGTTGTGCTTCACCGGAGAAGAAGAGCAAATGATGGGTGGCTGGTGAGTGGCAAGTGGTGGTAGGGTATAGTTAGAGAAAGATGGGGTTTTTATATATACAAGCATAATTATTTTATTTAGGGTAAAATGTCTAAAATACCCTCATGTGGGATCACCTGGTCAGATTTAACCATAAAAACTAATTCGGTCAGGGCTAAAGGACATAACATGCAAGGATTTGCAAACATCGAGTACGTTTCTTGTATATATTAAAGACAAAGGACACAGTTTGCAATAAGTAATATACATAAAGGACGATTTTTGTAATTTACTCTTATTCCAGTGATTTTATATGAGATATTATATAATATATTAAATTAATAATTTTTCAGTTTCTCTCAAGATTTGTTTTCGCAACTTTGGTTCTTGCTTAGATTTGAGGGTTTGGGGTCCCTGCAAAGATGAATTGTGAAAATATTGCAGTAGTAGGTTGAGAGCGAGAGAGGTGAGGAGGGGTATAGTGTTTTTATTTATTTTTTTGTATTTTTAATTAAATGGATAAAATTACCAAAATACCCTCATCTGTTTACTAAAATACAAAACTACCTTGATTTAACAGAAAAAAATAAATGTGCTTGGTCTAAAGGATAAAACGTGCAAGATTTTGAAACACAAAGCACAACACTTGCAAAGTTTTGCGCTAAAGAACATCGCCTGCAAAATTGTGTAAACATAAAGGACAAAACTTGTAATTACTCATAATTTAATAAGGATTCCTTCAGGGTTTTCATCAAATCGAATATCGAATTTTTGATAATAATTTTTATTTTTCCCTTTAATTGGAATTTCTGAAGCTCAACCCCAGCCAGGGGCTCTGCCCCTTGGAACGCTTTATAAGAAAAATGCTTCAGAAATTTAAATTCGGAATAAAAATACAAATAAAAACCAAGAATACAGGCGACTCGCGGGCCACGAGAAAGACAGGGAAGAGGGTCGCGGGGCGCGAGCGAGCCCTGGCTTGCGGACACTTCTGACGCCACGTGTCACACACGTGGCACACCTATAGTGGTGACTGGTCAAACCTAGCCGTAGCTAGGGTTCCTTCGCGGGCCGCGAGAGAGATAAAGAAATGGCTCGCGGGGCGCGAGCCGACCTCGGATCAGCCTATAAAAGGAGGCCTCTGGCCTCGGTTTCGTTTGTTCAATTCTTTTCTTTCCCTCAGTCCCTATAATAACTAAACGTGCTCGATATAATACCCCTAAATAGCAAAGCTCTGCTACGTTGTAAGTACGATAACCCCTGTTCATTGATTTGTCACCCTACCGGTTGACATAGGACCCAATGGTATATGTCGAGGCTCTGTCAGACTAAGCCGTTAGAGTTCTGTCCCGTGATGTATGGCTAAAAGTGACTTATCCTACCCGGTTGACCTAGGACCCAACGTGTATGTCGAGGCTCTGTCAGACTAAGCCGTTGGAGTTCTGTCCCACGACGTATGGATTAATGTGACTTGGGTTATTTTACTAACACGCGTGCATTATGTGTTTTTAATAGATAACAATCAGGAACAGTTGCCAGAAAACCAGTAGGATTACCAAAGATACCAATGTGAGTACATTCTTTTTTTCTCACAATTTGTAAGTCATTTCCCTTTTTCTCACAGTTTGTGAGTCATTCTCTTTTTCTACTAAATTGTTTTACAAAATCTCAAATGTTTTAATTATACTTAACAGTGATTGAGTCTTTGTATTCTACCAATGCTGCCGGTAAGTGGGGTTTTGGAATATAGCGTTGCTATTGGACGACGAGTTAGCCAATAGTAATATGACCACAGTCAACATGACAAATACTGAATGAATACTTGGGTAGAAGTAAACATTGTAATCGTCTTAATACTATAAAGTATAATATTGTGTCATTGTGTAAAATGGAAAAGTACTCGCCATATTTCTTGCTGATAAAAAATGTTTTTAAAACGCGTTTCAGTTAACTTAATGTGAAGCTAGAAGAAGCCAGCTATGGAGCACTGAAGGCTTAAAGAAAGTGGCTATAAAAGTTACCTACATAAAAGTTTATGTTTTCATAAATTAGGGTTTACCCCTACACGTTGTTATGAATAAAATAAGGGTTTTATCCCTTTAGTTTATCAATAATATCTGGTGTTTAAACTCTGAAATTTATTTCCTAACTACGATCCTGATGTTTAAATTCCGCTGCCAAATTAATAAACACCGGTACCACTTGACTGGTTCACGGCTCCCGCTCCCGGGATGGGGTAGGGGTTGTGACAAAAACCTACCGAATTCGATTCGTATTCGAATAAAAAACCCAATTCGTATTTGAATAAAATCGATTTGATTCAGATTCTTTTAAAACATGTAAAAATTTATCAGATACATAAATTTTAAAACAACCATAAAAACACGATATCACATTAAAAAGTTCTAAATAAAGTACTATAAGTCTAAAATGCAAAACGAGAAGTCGGGAATAACAACTCTACATTACAAGTTAATATATTTAGGGTTAGAAATCTATTGATCGATTTGTTACTTAGGTTTTAGGGGTCATATAATGGGTTTGGTAACGGGTGATTTTAATACCTGGAATAAATTTTGAAAATAATTTATAGTATAGCCTAATAAAAGTTATATATGTATTATGTATAAAAATACTATATAAAAATGTATAATTTTTATTTCGAATTTTGAATCGAATTTGAAATTATAAATTCGTATTCGATTTGCTTGACTCAAATTTAATCGAATTCGAATTCAATTCTAATAATCGAAACAAATTCTTGATAATCGAATCAAATTTAATCAAAATTTCGAACTTTTCGAATTCGAAACGAATTCTGAACACCCCTACCCTGGATTAAGTGGCGCCAACACCATCCACGTAGCCTGCCTTTTGGGTTATACCCATCTGCTCGTTTGTTATCACGGTGGCGACTCCCCTCTTTACGTTTCATCAGCATGGTAATGGATTAATTGAATTAAAATGTTGCAATCGGAAGAACAAAACACTACATTAGAAACGTATTGTGTGACAAATCACCCAATTTTATTAAGGAAACTAACACAAAACTTTAGTTACAAATTTCCTATCAATTTAATTAGTATATATAGCTAAACAAACACATTATACTATAACTAGGAAACCTAATTAATTAATTGCACAATAATTCCTTTGACACAAATCGTAACCTATCACGTATAGGATACTAGATGATTATACATCAATTAATTAATATATTGTTAAATTAACTTGTTAACCAAGTTAATATCTCCAGTCGTTCCTTCACGCACAAGGCCTTGGTACGACTCGGTAATTCCCAACATTCACCTCCTAAAATTTTGAATTGTATATGGGAGATCTTCAACACCAAGTAGATCCCGCATCACCTTGAACTTGATTTTCGCCAATGCCTTCGTCAATATATCCACTCGTTGTTTGTTGCCAGATATGTCACACCCCAACCGATGGCGGAATCATCGGGGCGCGGCACTAGGCGGATCAGATTGTTTCACGAGAAATTCCATAACAACTAATAATGACAATATTTAAATAGTCCGATTTCCCATACAATCAACCAATATTTCATAACCAATCATTACAAAACATAACATCTCATAAAACATATCAAATCCGATCTTCCCTAGATTTTCTATTACAATGCGTTTCTAATGATAAATCCTAAGTCCAGTTTGCAGCAAGTAGATCTCAATAACCTGCAACATATGTTAAAATAATTGTCAATACAAAAGTGTATTGGCGAGCATACAGGTTTCGATATAATAGCATAGTAGATAAAAGTATCGCGAATTTCCACATACATAAACATGATACACATAACATACAAACTCACAAGACAAATTTCACATCTTAAGCTCTCGACAAGGTTGCGATGCGCGATGTGGACTTCTAACTAGACCCCGTCGGGTGTTAGCCAAACTATAGTACTATACTAGCTAGGGTGGAGTCAACGAAAATGTGTCCTAGTTTACATGTTCCTAGTATCACGTATAAATATTTAAAACAGGTATTCGCGTGTGATAAATCAGCTTAGCATGTTTTGTGCGTTTTGATATAAACGTATGTTACACCCAAAAAGTGCATTAAAGCGAAAATGGGTCAAGTATACTCATAGTTGGTGCGATTAAAGGAGAGCTGAGTTCTGAGGTGAGTTGAGGAGAGCGTCGGATCAGCCTGTAAGCGAACAGAAGTGCATCAGTCTTTCGAATTGCTGAAACGGTTAACATTTGATGGAACGGCAGACAAGTTCGGGCGAACTTGTACCTTGGGGTACAAGTTCGAGCGAACTTGACTAACTAGCTTACTGAGGGAACTTGTCATGTTTCCAGAGAAACTTGACAAGTTCTGACAAGTTCGGGCGAACTTGTCTTGTCTGATGGAGGGTGATACAAGTTCAGGCGAACTTGTTCTGATTCCTTGGAATCAGTACAAGTTCGGGCGAACTTGTGTGAATTTGGTGAAGATTTGATCAAGTTCGGTCGAACTTGGTCACCAATCTGGTGACAAGTTCGGGCGAACTTAATGCTTTCCGAGCGAACTAGACTGTTTTGACATCCAAATAGTGCGTTTTTGATCCGTTTGCTGAGAAAATCGAGTGTCCATCCCTCCAACCTTAGGCTACGGAGAAAAACCAAGGCTGAAGAGGTCTTTTGGAGCGAGTTTTAGCCATTTTACAGAAACTCGGACTATCCGGGCGAACTTGAAGATTCGAACGGTTTAGTCCAGTTTGTGCAAAGTGACGATTTCGTCTTTGTGCTTCCGGATCTGAGATCTAGCTTGACAACGCCTCGTTCCACTTCAAAGTGAACGAAACATACGTCATTTAATCCGAATATTGTGTAGAAATCGATGTTTTAAAATGTAACATCCGTAAAAAAAACGGGTTTCCAAAACCCGCTTCGTTTATTAACCGAATAGTCAGTCATAATTTTCGTCGCGTATATATTGGTTATTTTAATTTTAAACGATATATAATTAATAAACATTGTTAGAATTTTAAAACATAATTAATAAATCATAAAAAATAAGATAATAAAAAATATTTGAGAATGCCGGGTTTCGAACCCGGGTCAGCCGGTTCAACAAGTAAACAACACACCACGCCGCCACACGCTGTTTTTGTTAACATAATGAAACAATTAATACTTATAATAAAACTCAAAACTCAAACTCAGTAATCAGCGCGCCCAATTCGCAGTCGCCGGAAATACCGACGATTTCGCCAATTGTCGACAGTTTCCTTTGACTAAACGCGTGTATTAACCTCGACATCGGTTATAACCGATGTCTAGTCCCCCAATTCAAGTCGTAACCGCCGGAGAAAACCTTGACCACGAATCAAGATCGAATTCGGACTCGATACATTCTGCTTCTTCCCTATAAATACACACCCAAGTCTCTGGTAATCTTTTCGCTCAAAATCGCACAATTTCTCGAAGTATTAGCACTCGCCGGAGATATTCTGCAATCGCCGGACTTTCGCCGGAAAACCGAAACTTACATCAAATCGGTAAATTTCTCGACTCTTTCGTCTTCAATCCATTGTTAGACATATACTAACTTAAATCCTTCAACCAGAATCGGTCCCAGACGACGTTGCCGGAAATTCTGTACTCGCCGGAAAATTTTTGGAAATTCCGAAATCACCCTGTGTATCGGTACAATCATCTAGACCCCCTGATATCTATTGTTTAGTAACTTAATTTCACAACTCATCGATCAAAACTGTTAATTGATTCAATCAGACGGAATTCACAAATCAGAGCCGACGACCATTGCCGGAATTCTGAGAAAAACATTCTGTTCGGTACATTCGATTCCGTAACTCTCTTTATCCATTACATTTCAATCACTTATATGTTCGACGAACGATTTAAACCAGAACAGTTGGATATCGTTTGTCTGTGTCTTTGAATGAAGAAGACGAAGTCGACATTGTGTATAACTTTAATTAAAACAAGATATTAAACCGGGTTAGACACACAGTCCAGTGGTGGACTGTGTGCAAACACACAGCGCACGTCACGAGTTCGAACCTTACAACATACCGACTCTCCGAATTAAAACCAATTTTTTTTAAAACAGAATCAGATCAAGTCACAGTATGTCTTTAAGATTAATATAAACCGTAAGATAAACAGATTAGACACACAGCCCAACTGGTTGTGCTGTGCGCTTACAAACCGAAGGACCCGAGTTCGATCCGGGTCCCTGCAACCGGTTCGACCATTTTAAATCCTTTTAATATAAATCAAATAAATTAACATTTAATTAGCATATATATATAATTAAAACATAGAATATTTCGGGTTAGTCACGTATCTCAGTTGGTAGACCTGCGTGCACGCGTACGAGAGGTCCCGGGTTCGAACCTCACTCAGCGCACATAATAAACACAATCAGACCGGTCAACGGTCAAAGTCAACGGTCAACATTTTTATTTATTTATTTATTTAATCAGAAAATTATTTAAAAATACTTAAAAATAATATTTTTAAAGTTAGAAAATGTCCTTAAACTCACAAAAATAAATCTAGAAATCCTATTAAGGTTATGAATTAAAATTTATTAATCTCAAATAAAATCCATTTATTTACCGAACTATTATGTTATTATTTAGGTTAGTTTCTATCGTGGTTAAATCCAAATTCGTGCGCATTCATCATCAATCCAAGAAACGCAACCACTGTGAGTGAATTCTTACAAATTCCCCTTTTTATTCATGTTTTGGGGTGTATCATGTGTCGCTTAAATTAATTCGCTTATTCAAACTCGTGCTATACCATTATATGATCTGAACTTAGAATGTAAATATTGTTTGTTGTGATGTATTACATATTGTCAAGTTGTGTGCAAATTATTCGTTAGGCCCATCAGTTCCTCGTGGGAGACGAGTTGAACAACGCGTGCCTCAAAAACATTCATTAGGCCCATCAGTTCGTTGAACAACGCGTGCCTCAAAAACATTCATTAGGCCCATCAGTTCCTCGTGGGAGACGAGTTGAACAACGCGTGCCTCAAAATCAATCATTTGGTGTATATGTGTGCAATAATTAATATTATGTGTTTTGTGATTAAATTTACATTTACGTTTACTCATGTGTGGTTATGCACTTTATTTTATAATCGATACAATAAACACGTTTAAATGTTTTTCATAGGATTCACTCGCCAACTTTTTGTTGACCCAAAAACCATTTTTACATATGATACAGGTGGACAGGTTGAAGCAAGGAACATATAGGAAATTGCCTTAGAAGAAAAATAATGAAGTCTTGAAAGATGTATAGAACATGTTGTACTTGTATTATTGATTGTAATGATTCTCCTTTAAAAAGAAATAATAAATATGAAACTTTATAATAAATGTCATGAGCTTTGATGAAAACCCAATCATGCCCCGATCACCTTTTCCGCTGCGGGTCGGGGTGTGACAGATTGGTATCAGAGCTTTTGACTATAGGGATATAGGATAGGTTATTAGACCCTTAGAGCCTATACTATAGTTGATTAGATTTTAATTGTTTAAGTGGTTACATGCAAACTCATGATGTTTATTTGTTCCATATTTATTACATACACAAATGCATGCAAACACTTCCAATATTATATTTTGTGATACTTAATGAATCATACTTATAGTCGAACATAACATGCTTACATATACAATCATCACGCATATTTCAATGTTCACATATTCAAATCATCCTACTTCCGTTATTCAAGATTTTGTTGCATTTTTTCATTTTTCAATCTCATCAAAGTGAGTTCTACGACGGGCATGTAGTAACTGTAAGGGTACGAGTACCGGTAGTCGGAACGTCCTGTCTAGGTTGGCATTCGTATAAATCCAATATAACGGACCAGTTTGCCTACCTGGGGATTAACGATTAGAGTACGAAGGACCTATTAGGCCAAAGCATGCCACACCAAACGTCGTTCGAACTAACCCCACTTTGAGGTATCACCGTGTCCACACCTGGATGCACTCCAAATTTCATACGTTACATACATATTTCTCGATTTTCTCCGGGTTTTAGTATACGTTACCAGGCTAACACATGCGAACCATATGAAAGACCCGGTAATCATGGGGGCCCACATGATTACGAAGGTGAAGTATGGCGGCATGCAAGGCCCAATTACGAGCAAAGCCCAAGACATCCTATGGATGTAGTCGATTTTTATTATTCTATATTTATTTTATGTTCATTCCTAAATACGACACATGACACCTAAAACGTCAAACTCATACTCTCGATGCGTATTTCTTGTAGATGTCTTCCGGTCTCTCTCGTAGAAAAATGAGATCAGGAAAATCCCGCGAGCGCATGGCTGCCAAAATCGCTCAACAAATGGCGGCCGTAATACCCAACATCGTAGTTCAAGTTCAACAGGCCCTTACCGCAAATCCCGTCAACCAAATCCACCAAGAAGATCAAAACATTGTCAATCCTTCCCCAAAAGCCACTAAATGCACCTACAAACATTTCAAATCCTGCGATCCTCCAAAATACAAAGGGACTGAAGGTGTCACCGCTCTCCTCCATTGGTTTGAGGAGATGGAAAACACTTTTCTCAATTGCGACTGTCCCGATGATCGCAAGGTGCGATATGCTACCGGTCGTTTGCTCGGAGTAGCACTTACATGGTGGAATACAGAGAAGGCCAAGCGAGGTGTTGAGAATGCTATGACTTTGACTTGGGAAGAGTTGAAGGAAATCATGACAAGACGGTTCTGTCCAAGAAGCGAAATCAAGAAATTGGAAGATGAGTTCTATTCTTTGAAACAAAAAGAGGGCGACCACACCACATACAACAAGAGATTCCTTGAGTTAAATCAGATGATCCCCAACTTGTTCACTCCCCTCTACCGTTTGATCGAGCACTACGTTCGAGGTCTTCCTTCAAAAATTCAAGACCCTGTAATAAGTACCACACCTGCAACTTTGGAAGCAGCAATGGAGTTAGCTACAGAGCTCACCGAAAACCGCATACGTAATAAAGACTTTAAGGAGGAGAAGAAGAAGGATAAAGCATCAACCGAAACCCCAAACTCCACCCAAACCGAATCCTCTTCTCAAACCACTTCTAAGAGAAAACGAGATGGACAAATCTTCGCTGTCACCCAACACAACCAACCAGCTTCACAAGTTGTACCCCTCCAAGCTATCCCAATCACTCAAGTAGCACCCAACTCAACTTACCCAAATAAGAAACCTTACTTTGGACCTCACCCTCAATGCAACACCTGTTTTTATCACCATCCATCTACCTTACCTTGTCGACTATGTGCGAATTGTGGACGCTATGGTCATTTGAGCAAGGTTTGCCGCACCTCTCAAAACCAAACCTCACCCCCTACTCAAAACATGATCCAAACATATCAACAACCCCAATACCCCATGTTTCCATATGTTCGAGCTTCTTTTTAATTGTGGCGACCCTACCCACTTTAGAAACACGTGCCCTCGATTGGTTAACATCATAAACGCCCAAGCTCAAGCAAACCCAGTTAACCAAGCAAATCAAGAAAACCTAACCACTAGGCCACCAGCAAGAGGAAGAGCTTACAACATCAACGCCAATCCTGTTGAAGATAATAACAGCCCAAACGAACAACCCAACTAGTTTTCTTCACCAAAAATCAAGATTCAACTCCAACCGCTTAGTTTTTATGTTTTCTTTATGTTATCTCAATCTTCACGTATCTCAATTATAAATTGGAAATTTATCCAAGAATCTTAATGCGAATTACTATTTCAGTTTTGTTTTATACTCATTGATTTAACATTCATATCATCATACATCTAGACGTATCTCAATCTCATCATTCAAAGAAGTTGGGTTGTGTCTCACTTTTACCTAGACTAACCCCTTCATCATAACAAACGAGAGAGGTACTGTCATCATTCAATCATGTATACCTTCAGATTTGAGACTCAAGTTTTGGTTGTTGTGTTTGTTTATGTTTTAGAGTCACATAGAACTAATCATAATTTACTGATAAAGCCAATGAAAATCTGACAAGAATATGGTGGATACGCCGCTGGTACTTCCTATATATAAGTATTCTTGCCAAAGGATCAGAGGCATTGTCAGGCGGTTATGAGAAGTTCCATGTAGGATTTAGTAATGTCATGGTTGAAGTTTGTTTTATACTCACTTATTTAGCATTCATATCATCATACATCTCAACGTATCTCAATCTCATCATTCAAAGAAGTTGGGTTGTGTCTCACTTCTACATAGACTAACCTCTTCATCATAACAAACGATAGAGGTACTGTCATCATTCAAACATGTATACTTTCAGAATTAAGACTCAAGCTTTGGTTGTTGTGTTTGTTTATGTTCTAGAGTCACATAGAACTAATCATAACTTACTGATAAAGCCAATGAAAATTTGACAAGAATATGGTGGATACGCCGCTGGTACTTCCTATATATAAGTATTCTTGCCAAAGGATCAGAGGCATTGTCAGGCAGTTACGAGAGGTTCCATGTAGGTTTTAGTGGTAGAAGTTTTGTTTTAGGATATAACCTTATCTTTCCAAACGTATCGATTCTCTCAAAACTCTTGTGCATGAGATCATACCTAGTCAATCAACTCTGTTTATCCATATTCCTTATCTTAGGCAACAAAAAAGCGATTCCTGTACCAGGGTATTCAACCCTTACTAGGAACGTTACCGCCTCAAATAAAATTTAAACTCTTACCCCCTTCTAAGTATATAATTGTCAAAACCACCCTCCTTTCGAGTCAAACATACCACTACTTAAATTTCGGGACGAAATTTCTAAAAGTAGGGGATACTGTAACATCCGTAAAAAAACGGGTTTCCAAAACCCGCTTTGTTTATTAACCGAATAGTCAGTCATAATTTTCGTCGCGTATATATTGGTTATTTTAATTTTAAACGATACATAATTAATAAGCATTGTTAGAATTTTAAAACATAATTAATACATCATAAAAAATAAGATAATAAAAAATATTTGAGGTTGCCGGGTTTCGAACCCGGGTCAGCCGGTTCAACAAGTAAACAACATACCACTCCGCCACACGCTGTCTTTGTTAACATAATGAAACAATTAATACTTATATTAAAACTCAAAACTCAAACTCAGTAATCAGCGCGCCCAATTCGCAGTCGCCGAAAATACCGACGATTTCGCCAATTGTAGACAGTTTCCTTTGACTAAACGCGTGTATTAACCTCGACATCGGTTATAACCGATGTCTAGTCCCCCAATTCAAGTCGTAACCGCCGGAGAAAACCTTGACCACGAATCAAGATCGAATTCGAACTCGATACATTCTGCTTCTTCCCTATAAATACACACCCAAGTCTCTGGTAATCTTTTCGCTCAAAATCGACACAATTTCTCGAAGTATTAGCACTCGCCGGAGATATTCTGCAATCGCCGGACTTTCGCCGGAAAACCGAGACTTACATCAAATCGGTAAATTTCTCGACTCTTTCGTCTTCAATCCATTGTTAGACATATACTAACTTAAATTCTTCAACCAGAATCGGTCCCAGACGACGTTGCCGGAAATTTTGTACTCGCCGGAAAATTTCTGGAAATTCCGAAATCACGCTGTGAATCGGTACAATCATCTAGACCCCCTGATATCTATTGTTTAGTAACTTAATTTCACAACTCATCGATCAAAATTGTTAATTGATTCAATCAGACGGAATTCACAAATCAGAGCCGACGACCATTGCCGGAATTCTGAGAAAAACATTCTGTTCGGTACATTCGATTCCGTAACTCTCTTTATCCATTACATTTCAATCACTTATATGTTCGACGAACGATTTAAACCAGAACAGTTGGATATCGTTTGTCTGTGTCTTTGAATGAAGAAGACGAAGTCGACATTGTGTATAAGTTTAATTAAAACAAGATATTAAACCGGGTTAGACACACAGTCCAGTGGTGGACTGTGTGCAAACACACAGCGCACGTCACGAGTTCGAACCTTACAACATACCGACTCTCCGAATTAAAACCAATTTTTTTAAAACAGAATCAGATCAAGTCACAGTATGTCTTTAAGATTAATATAAACCGTAAGATAAACAGATTAGACACACAGCCCAACTGGTTGGGCTGTGCGCTTACAAACCGAAGGACCTGAGTTCGATCCGGGTCCCTGCAACCGGTTCGACCATTTTAAATCCTTTTAATATAAACCAAATAAATTAACATTTAATTAGCATATATATATAATTAAAACATAGAATATTTCGGGTTAGACACGTATCTCAGTTGGTAGAGCTGCGTGCACGCGTACGAGAGGTCCCGGGTTCGAACCTCACTCAGCGCACATAATAAACACAATCAGACCGGTCAACGGTCAAAGTCAACGGTCAAAGTCAACGGTCAACATTTTTATTTATTTATTTATTTAATCAGAAAATTATTTAAAAATACTTAAAAATAATATTTTTAAAGTTAGAAAATGTCCTTAAACTCACAAAAATAAATCTAGAAATCCTATTAAGGTTATGAATTAAAATTTATTAATCTCAAATAAAATCCATTTATTTACCGAACCATTATGTTATTATTTAGGTTAGTTTCTATCATGGTTAAATCCAAATTCGTGCGCATTCATCATCAATCCAAGAAACGCAACCACTGTGAGTGAATTCTTACAAATTCCCCTTTTTATTCATGTTTTGGGGTGTATCATGTGTCGCTTAAATTAATTCGCTTATTCAAACTCGTGCTATACCATTATATGATCTAAACTTAGAATATAAATATTGTTTGCTGTGATGTATTACATATTGTCAAGTTGTGTGCAAATTATTCGTTAGGCCCATCAGTTCCTCGTGGGAGATGAGTTGAACAACGCGTGCCTCAAAAACATTCATTAGGCCCATCAGTTCGTTGAACAACGCGTGCCTCAAAATCATTCATTAGGCCCATCAGTTCCTCGTGGGAGACGAGTTGAACAACGCGTGCCTCAAAATCAATCATTTGGTGTATATGTGTGCAATAATTAATATTATGTGTTTTGTGATTAAATTTACATTTACGTTTACTCATGTGTGGTTATGCACTTTATTTTATAATCGATACAATAAACACGTTTAAATGTTTTTCATAGGATTCACTCGCCAACTTTTTGTTGACCCAAAAACCATTTTTACACATGATACAGGTGGACAGGTTGAAGCAAAGAACACATAGGAAATTGCCTTAGAAGAAAAATAATGAAGTCTTGAAAGATGTATAGAACATGTTGTACTTGTATTATTGATTGTAATGATTCTCTTTTAAAAAGAAATAATAAATATGAAACTTTATAATAAATGTCATGAGCTTTGATGAAAACCCAATCATGCCCCGATCACCTTTTCCGCTGCGGGTCGGGGTGTGACATAAAAGGTTTTACTCAGATCTAAGCATAGATATGAGTGAAAAACAGAAGCTTTGCATAAAAAGATGAAAATTTTCGTAAATAGAAGAGATTTGATGAAAATGAAGGCAAAGCCTTGTGCAAAATCGTTGTAAAACGTCGTTGTATCTTGAAAACGAGATGATTCTTACTTAGAAAAGAAAGGGTTTCGGTCTTGGGGAGCTCTGGGCGAACTTGCAGCAAGTACAAATGAAGAATGGAACTGAGTATTTATAAGTGAAGTGAGAAAAGGAGTTGGATACATCAAGTTCGGGGGAACTTGTATCAAGTTCGGGCGAACTTGCTACAAGTTCGAGCGAACTTGCTTGGTTCTTGAGTTTTAAGACAAGTCCGGGGGGACTTGTTGGATCTTGAAGAGTTAAGGTGGCCTAAACAAGTTCGGGCGAACTTGTGTACACAAGTTCGACCGAACTTGACCTATTGGCCAAGTTTTGTTCGGTTAAATTGCATTAAGAGTTCGTTTGGCGATTCGGTTCGTATTATATAGGTATATTAAGCGTTTTAGCAAAGCGTTAAGCGTATTAATCGATTAAATTAAGTTAAGATTCGAATAGATAAGCGAGGTAGCATGCGGCTTTGTTCCCAAGTCTTGCGAGAGTCGCGTGGCAGTTTAAGCGAGCAGATAGCCTTGGAAATTTCACGCAGGTTGGTAGTATTTAGCGAGTGCGATATGAGTGTAAGCGTTGTGAAGTGTGATGTGATGCGAAAATATGTGATATAGCGTAATAAGCGATGTAGGTTACATTATGATCCGAATCTCTGGTGCTAGGCGTAACGGAGACGACGAGCTTGCGAGAAAGCGGGTTGTTACAAGATACATGTTCAATGGCCACTTCATTGGTTTCAACACATTTCCAAATAAAATGAAAACGAGACTTTATATGCTTGCTTTAATTATGAAACACTGGGTTTTTCATTGAGGCAATTGCTGAAGTTTTAGACTTTTAACATTACTTTATGCGTCTGTCTTCCAATAACTTCAATTATCAACTCTCGCAACCAAATAGCCTGACAAGGTGCTGAACTAGTTGTCGTGTAGTTAGCTTCACATGATGATAACGCCATTGTATTATGTTTCTACGAATACCAAGTAATAGGTTCAGAACCACAGTAAAACATATGTCATGTTGTACTCCATCCATCATCAGCATCAATATTGTAACTACTATCGTTGTAGCCATATAACACACCTTCTACTTTTCTCGGATTCGTAATCCCATAGCTCACAATTCCCTTCAAATATCGGAGTATCTGTATAATTGCCACTGCATGACTCTGTCTTAGATTTTTCATGTACCGACTAACAATGTCGATTGAATAAGCGAGATTCGGACATGTCTGGAGTAAATAACGCTCCTCTTCTTCATCCAGTCCAACCCTATCATCACCCAACCCAATAGCTTCCGTCACCCACACACTTTATCTTCAACCTTTCTCTGTATCAAACTTTTCAAAAATCTTTAGAGGGAAACAATCTCTAGAGAGAGAAACAAACACAGAACAAACACTAATTTTATGTGATTTCCCATTCAAATTACTTAAAAAAATTTCTATGAAGATTACCGTCACCATTCAGATAATATGTATCAAGATTCAAGATATTGATATGATGATACACACGGCATGCATATGTGGTGGGTGCATTTCACCTGGGTACGCATGGATGACTACTTCAAATTGAAAATTGCATACAGCTCTCATGAGTTCAGATTGCTATTTTGGCTTTATACAATTTTTCTTTTCTAAAATTACGATATTTACGTTGTTCTATCACCATAGCACGGTCAATAAAATTGTATTGCGTTTTTTTTTTCTATTTTTGTTTGATAACATAATGTGAAAACTATTGTGTTTTAGTTCATTGTGTTTTATAGCACAAAGAAAAAAGATATTTTTTTGTATTTTTTGTCCATTGCATCTTATGTATCTAGGTTTTTGATTATTCTTTTCAAAAGTATTAGCAATTTTATACTCGTTTTAAAATAAAGAAACACTCGTTTTTATGATATAAATTTATAAAAAAAATAATGTCGTATAAAGAGTTTTATACAAATGTGTGTGTATGTATATATAGTATATTTATAATTATACCTTTTTTTCTATTTAAAGATAAAAAGGAAAATTAAAAAATAAAAGAATAAATAAGTACAATGTCAAAATCATCCCTGAGGTTTGAGGATTGATAAAATTAACAATATATTTTAACTGAGTTAGTAATTTAAATAGAAATGATAACAAAAATAAAAACTTAAAAATCTAATTATAAATATTTCATTTTTAAACTGTGGTGAAAAAAATACAACAACTGCATTTCAGAAATTCAAATTCTTAATCTACCCTTTTATATATTTCAAAAACCTATAAAAAGAAACAACTGAATCGGAATATTTGATGATCTTGACTCAAGAACAACGCATCAGAGATACTAAAAACCCCCACGTGGCACTTCCGCCTACGTGGCAATCTCTTATTGGCAGAACTACCACTGACCACGTTGAGTCAACCTGACACGTCACTAATACGCTAAAACCTTCTTTAAACTCTTCTCTGCAACTCCAAAATTCAATCTCACTTTCAGATTCACAGATTCATCTAGGGTTTGTAAACAATTTGAACACACATTCATCAAATTATCGTCCTCAAATGCACAAAATGCTGTTCAAATTAGGTTTAATTTCATTTCTGTTATTATTAAACTCAATTCCATCACAATCAGCGGTTTCGAGCATCGATCTAGGCTCCGAATGGCTAAAAGTAGCAGTTGTGAATCTGAAACCAGGCCAATCTCCGATATCAATCGCCATTAATGAGATGAGTAAACGGAAATCGCCAGCACTGGTCGCGTTTCACGCGAACGATCGGCTGATTGGAGAAGAAGCCGCCGGACTTGTGGCTAGGTATCCTAATAAGGTATACTCTCAGGTTCGTGATTTAATCGGAAAACCGTTTGATTTTGTGAAGAAGTTTCTAGATTCGTATTATTTGCCGTTCGATGTGGTGGAAGATTCTAGAGGCGGTGTAGGGATTAGGATTGATGACGGTATGACGGTGTATTCGCCGGAGGAGTTGACGGGGATGGTTTTAGGTTATGGTATGAGATTAGCGGAGTTTCATAGTAAGGTGATGGTGAAGGATGCGGTGGTGACGGTGCCTCCGTATTTTGGACAGGTGGAGAGGAAGGGGCTGCTTCAGGCGGCTGAATTGGCTGGATTGAATGTGTTAGCTCTTGTTAATGAGCATTCAGGTGCTGCGCTGCAGTATGGGATTGATAAGGATTTTTCTAATGGTTCGAGGCATGTTGTTTTTTATGATATGGGATCTAGTAGTACTTATGCTGCTCTTGTTTATTTTTCGGCGTATAATACGAAGGAGTATGGGAAGACTGTTTCAGTTAATCAGTTCCAGGTACCACATTTTCCATTACATTGGTGTCTTATAGTATGTGTTGATTTTTTAATTGGTGACTGGTAGTATATATTATGTGGTAGACCTGGTATATTTGTTTAGATGATAGGGATTTTAAGTTTATACACCAAACTGCTTTAGGATTCCATTTCCACCCTTGTTTACATATTGTTAGTTACTTAGGTGTCTGATTGGCAAAACTTGAATCATATGTAAAGCAAAGTATAAACAGTTATTACACATTGAAGACGATTTTATCTGTTAACCACTTTAATATATGCCTAACAAAAGTATCAAAAGTTTTACTAAAGTGATTGAACATACTGAGATGGTATGCATTAAGCCAAATAAGGCAGGAATTTGGGTGGGAGTAACTTAACCAACACCTACAACTGAGTGAATATCTGACACTCTTTGGAGTGAAAATACGAAACCACTACCAATAAGATGAGACTCATCCAACCCAGATACCCGCTACTGAGAAATCCTCCAGTTGACAGTATCAAACTATACTGATAATGCAAATACCCAGTTGCAAAGAATATTAAAGAGAACTGTTAATAAAACTAAAACCTAGTCGCTACCCAAACCATTGACACCCCTGCCAAGTGTCCCACTATAAAACTGCTACCGATTCTGTTCAAGTAAACCAAATACATGTGTTCCTTGTAAATTGGATGCCTAATCCTGAATTTTCTAGTAGTTACCTATACCATGCTATGGTTTATGAGGATTCAAAACTCTTGGTGTATTAGTTACTATCATGATATTGCTTGATAACACATGTGTGATGCAGGTCAAAGATGTTAGATGGGACCCTGAGCTTGGTGGTCAAAATATGGAAATGCGGTTAGTGGAATACTTTGCTGATGAGTTCAACAAACAGGTTGGAAATGGGATTGATGTGAGGCAGTTTCCCAAAGCAATGGCCAAGCTGAAGAAGCAGGTTAAGCGTACAAAAGAAATTCTTAGTGCAAATACCGCAGCACCAATATCAGTTGAATCACTTCTTGATGACCGTGATTTTAGGTACATGCGACACATCTTTTCTTGGTTCTTTATATTTTAGGCATTTGTGTTCTTTCTATGCAAATCTGTGATGATGGCCATTAATCCAAAGTTTTTTTCAATTAGAGTAACTTACTTATACCTTTCTTTAATTGTATGAAAGAAAAACTGTTTCTTTCTCCAATGTATGTAACATACTTCCACTCTTTAACCATTGTATGCAGATAATCTTTTATAGTAGCTGAAATGGTGATGTGTCACTAGTTTTTTGACGACGCGGTGCTGTGCCACATCATCATCTATGAACATTTTATTAACTCACTGCATTATATGATTTTGTTTCCAGGAGCACAATAACTCGTCAGAAATTTGAAGAGATGTGTGAAGATCTGTGGGAAAGAGCTATTATCCCTGTGAAAGAGTTGCTTAAGCACTCCGGCTTGAAGACTGATGAAATATATGCCTTTGAGTTGATTGGAGGTGGCACTCGAGTACCAAAGTTGCAGGTATTTGGTTATTTCTTTTCCATTCTATTATACACATAATAGTTGTAGGCCGTAGATCTTTTTATAATTTCTGTTATTAGCGTTATATTTTTTTTGCAAAACCCTTCATGAGGTATCCTCACTTGTTTGGGAATGATAAGAGTTCTTGATCTCGTTGCAATAAACATTGTTTTGCTGTATTATTATTTTTATTAATTAATGTATGGTTCATAGGCTAAGCTTCAAGAGTTTCTTGGGAAGAGTGATGTTGACAGACATCTAGATGCAGATGAGGCTACAGTTCTAGGTGCTTCGCTACATGCTGCAAATCTTAGTGATGGAATAAAATTGAACCGTAAGCTTGGTATGATTGATGGTTCTATGTATGGATTTATGATGGATCTAGACGGTCTTGAACTTGTAAAAGATGAAACCACCACACAGTTACTTGTGCCACGGTTGAAGAAGTTGCCCATCAAGGTAAATATTGATCATTTTCTGTTCTTTTACTTATGAATGGATCGATTTGGGTTGCTGTTTATCTCCAACGGGTCAATTTTTCAAAAAGTTAGCTAAAAGTGAAACGATGGAACAGGTTTAAGTTGTCCTAAGTCATTCTTTAATACATACATCATACAATCTTTTTGTTAATGCATTACATATTTATAGAAGGTGTACAAACCTGTTTGCTGGTCAATCCGGCCCGGCCCCTTTTGATCCGTTTTAACCAAACTAGTTTGACCCATTAGTTGTTAGTGGTAGTTTTATCTTAAAAAACTATCAGACGACAAGAAAGCTGCCGATAGTTGTTAGTGATAGTTTTATCTTAAAAATCTGACAGATGTACCGGTCAATCACTCACAACAAGGATTTTGATGTTTCACTTTTATATGAGAACGAGAATCTCTTGCCACCTGGTGTTACTTCACGTACATTTGCGAAGTATGCAGTCTCTGGTCTTGCTGATGCTAGTGAGAAGTAAGTACTGTAAACTTAAATAGTCATCTCTTATTAATAAAATATTTTTTGAATTTTATATTTCTTATTAATATTCATCTCTTATTAATAAAAATGTTTTCTGAATTTTATATTTCTTATTCTTCAACTCTTTACTCTTTAGGTACATGTCACGCAACCTTTCGTCCCCTGTCAAAGCAACTCTTCATTTTTCTCTTAGTAGAAGTGGCATACTTTCTCTGGATCGTGCAGATGCTGTCATCGAAATATCTGAATGGGTGGAAGTCCCGAAAAAGAATCAGACTCTGAATAATACTAATACTAGTGCTTCTACTCCCCTCAACCAAACGGTTGAAGCCGATTCTGCCAACTCAGCAGAAACTAGTGATGTTCCCAATCCAGATGCTTTGACTGCCAACTTGGTCAACTCCACAGAAAATAACCAAAATAGTGTAGATCTTGGTACAGAAAAGAAACTAAAGAAACGGACTTTTAGAATACCATTAAAGGTTTGATTTCGGGAATTACTAGATTTAACCCCACTGGAAAACAATCTCGGTGATTTGGACTTTTGGATATTTTGTCAACTGCGCAGATCTCTGAAAAGAGTGCGGGGTCAGTAGCACCTCTCTCAGAAGATTCTCTTTATGACGGTAAACTTAGATTGGATGCACTAGATTCGAAGGATGCAGATAGGAGGAGGACAGCAGAGTTGAAGAATGATCTGGAAGGTTACATATATGCTACCAAAGAAAAGGTTTGAACTCCTGTTTGGAATTTATGTGTGTGTGAGTGTGCATATTAGTTTTTGTTTCTCGTGTTGATTCTATGGTGATGTGGCAGCTTGATTATTTGGATGATTTGCAAAAAGTTTCTTCTAGTGAGCAACGCCAATTGTTCATTGAAAAGCTTGACGAGGTCAGTTTGTCTCTCTCAATGCACACATGTGCAGTATATGTATTCTATTAGTAGAAATCCACTTAAGATGTAATAGTCAGATAACCAGTTGTTTTAAGTGTTTGGAAAATTCTCGATAATTTAAGAAATTAATACATAAAATGTCCAACGATAATCTTGTGAAAAAAAGGAGATTCATCTTGTGAGATGGGAGTAAAAGTGTCCAACTAGGTTATGAAGAAGTGGTAATAAGATAGTTTATTTCTCTTCTATACCATATTTAACAATAGCACTCATAGCGAGCGCTAAGTGAATAGTGTAGCGTAGCACGCATGTGTCGCTATTTGATTTCGGCGCCTCCATAGCGGCAAATAGCGGGATTTTAGGTTTTTTTTTGTTTTTTTTCCTGATTTAATATTAATAGCGGGATTTAATAGGTATAAAATAGCAGGATTTTAGGTTTTTTTTGGTAATCATACATATAAAACAGCGTATAAAACAGCTTATTTGCATATAAAATACATATTAAATATTTCTAAAATTTTCTCCTAGTGTGTTGCTAAGCATAAAATAGCGACCGCTATTTCGTTGTTGTCATTACATAGCGTATAGGTAGCTTGTCGCTATCGACCACTATTCGCTATCAATAACTATGTCCTAGTGTGTTGCTAAGCATAAAATAGCGACCGCTATTTCATTGTTGTCGTTACATAGCGTATAGGTAGCTTGTCGCTATCTACCACTATTCGCTATCAATAACTATGTTCTATATATGCTTATCTAGACTACAAGTATAATTAGATAAACCCCCTTATAAATATAGTATGTGTTGACTTTTTTTTTGTTGGCGAAAATAATGTTCATTGGTCATCAGCAACTAATCTATATACTCTTTTAGGTACAAGACTGGCTGTACACTGACGGGGAAGATGCTTCAGCTACTCAGTTTCAAGAACGCTTGGACCAATTGAAAGCTATTGGCGACCCTATTTTCTTCAGGTGTGCAATGAACGCAAGTTTTTATTTTTATTTCCATATTACAAAACTTATATTTGTCAAAATATTATAGATACAAAGAGCTCACAGCAAGGCCAGAAGCATCACAAACTGCTAAACAGTATTTCAGTGAGCTGCAAGAGGTAAATAAGATCCAATCCCATTGTTTCAAGTTGTGGAACCCTGTATTGTTATCTATGTCTATAATTTATGAACTTTAGGGTGCAAAATATATGACCTATCACTTTATTTTTATGCAGATTGTTAGTGGGTGGGAATCGAAAAAACCATGGATTTCAAAAGAGAAAATTGATCAGGTGAGAATTTCTTGAACTTTTCAAACATTGCTATTGTTGACCTTTTTAATAATTCTCAACGAAATCATTTTCAGGTATTACGCGAGGCAGATGATCTCAAAAAGTGGTTAGATGACAAGGAGGCTGAGCAACAAAAGTGAGTTCAACATGATTCTTTACATGATATTTATGTGTTTTACTTTCCTTTTTGGACCTTAAAAGTGTCAATCTGTACAAAAAACTCAAATGGTAAAACATATGTTTATTTAGAAATATAATAGTGAGTAAAAATCAGGCTCTTTTTATATAAGATGTAGCTTTCTTCTTACAAGATATGCTTGAAAAGACCTGTATTTGTATCAATGAACATTACATAAACACTGTTATTCGTGTTTCTACACCCCTAATTGTTTAAAATCAAAACTCCCTTAACAGGTTATCTGCATCCAGCACTCCGACTTATACTTCTCAAGAGGTTATCGACAAGCTGCTAGATCTTAAAGACAAGGTATGTTTGAATATCTTATGAATATTTCTTTGTGTCTTTCCTCTCTACCAGAGTGGTACGCGTAAAAGGAATATCGGTCTAAAGTTGCCAAAGTGTATTTTCAATGTGAAACCTTATATAAACTATTGATAGAGTTGATCTGGCCTGGCCAACCTCTTTTGACCCGCAACAAAAAGTTACTTGTTATAACCCGACAACTTGGCCACCTCTAGTTTTTATATTAATTATTTTTGGTTTTTCCACCTTTTTTTTTCTTTTTTCTTTGCTGATAAGCGACTGTCATATAATAATTACTAGGTTGCAAGCACAAATCGAATCCCGAAGCCAAAACCAAAAGTCGAGAAACCAACTGTGAAGAATAATGATTCCAAACAAGAGGAAACAGTCGAGAAACCAACTGAGAGTCAAACAGACGAGTCAAAAAGTTCCAGTTCCTCTAAAGATGACAATAATTATTCCAAACAAGAGGAAACAGTTGGGGAATCAACCGAACACGATGAGCTGTGAGTTAACGAACCTAACATACAAAATGAGTGGTTAGATTCTGGTTTTTATAGGAAAGTTAGGGGAGAGGTAGTTAAACTAATATATATATATATATATATCATAAATATTCAGACAGGTTTTTTGCATATTCCATTATTTGGGTCTGTTTTTGTCCCATTTCCAAGTATCAATTTTTGTACCCTCAACAATTTCTGATGTTTTGATGTATAATGCTAGTATATATTGATGCATTTTTGGTTGTTAGTTGTTACTATGGGTTTATAACTGAACAAAATACTGAATTTTAAAAGCAGTAAGAAAACCTTATATTATTAAGGAATCTTGGTTTTAAAAAGTGGGCTTTTTCGCTTGGCGCCTAGAACGCGTTTCTCGGTTTTTTTTGGCTTGAGGCACGCGCCTCTTGTACCCGAGGCGTTTTTATGCATCTAACTGTTGTACCTTGGTTTTTTTGGCTTGTACATGCAACTTATATAAAAACCTGACTTATAGCTCTATTTTGGATAGGGAAAACTAAAAACCTATGTGACATATAATAAAAAATATATATATAAATTAGCTTGTGCCTTGGGTATGAAAAGCCCGCCGCGTTTGCACTTAGCACCTTAGTTTTAGACCCTCACTTTTGTAGCGCCTCTCGCATTTTTAAAACCAAGGAATACATCCATTTTTCATTGATATTGATTTGAAACTATACTACGTAACCATCAAAACATTTTCTACATATTGATGCATTTTTGGCTATTAATTTGGATTTATAACTGATAACATAATACTGATTTTCAAAAAAGTAAGAAAATCTTATAACATTAAATATGACATCACAACAATATAGAGCTTTCATTGATATCGACTTGTACTATACTACTTAACCATCAAAACATTTTCAAGCTCGATGGCGTTTGTGAGTTTCACCCTTTGGAGCATTAGACCCGTTCCCCTGATTTTGATGTCGGTTTTGTGGTGCCGAATTAGATTGACGATAAACCTGATGTTTGAACCCCACCCCTTGTTTCTGGAAGTGGTGTTGTGAACCGTTCGATAAAAGTGATCTAAGAAAGTTATTTGATCCCCTCACCGCCCCTGGCTGACCAATATTAGTCTCTCGAACCATTGAAGTCAACGAGTCAACCGATTCCAATGGCCCGTTAATCCCAGAAAGTCCATCGTAAGATAACACATTGGCTATTGCATGTATGGAGGCTGCAAGTAATTCAGGAAGATCTTTTCCCGGGTGTGTGATCTGCACAATATCAAGAAATCGGTTTTAAAACACAAATCCAACACGCGATGATAAAAAAAAGATCAAAACATGTACCTTAAACATGATTGCGGCGGACAATCTTTCTCTCAAACAATAAATCTGAGCAACATCAAGAGCCGTTGACTCGAAACAAAGCCACCTGTCGGCAATAACTTTAACCACATTCTCCGGATTCGACATAATTTTATCGTCACATTTTTCATCATTACCTTACCGTCTTCATCACTATCTTCATAAACCGTCTCGTCATCATCTTCACTATCGTCATCCTCATCATCAAGAGGAGCAACCGCAATCTCCGTTGCTAGCAATAATACAGGAAGCGGGCCGATAATACTACAATTCTTAATATTCAAACCCCCGTCATCACGTGTTATCTCATCATAAATCACCAAAGGGTTAACGTCTTTTTTCTTAAAACTTAACCTAGAACTAACCGAATGAGGGTGCAGCCGGACCTTATCATCGTTGGCATTCTCTATAACAATCCGTTTCGCGTTCTTTCTAGGTGGATGTAACCTTCCCACCATCGGATACAAACCCGCAACAAGAACCGCATGAATTATACCAATATCATGAGAATTTTCACTAAACCTAGATGAATTTTCCGGAATAAACCCGTTCCTATATAGTTCATGTTGAAGTTGCTTACGCATTCCAAACAACATGTTCATAACACCACCTGATACAAAATATTGAGAACAAAACCGCGCTTCTTGACCCCTTTGTTTGGCGTTTTTCCAGCATTCAAAGGCTGCTATTACCGCTAGTTGATCACCATGGCTGCCATATAAAGAAGCCAACTCACATTTAGCAGCGGTCGCTTTCTTTTTATCGTTAGGTAACACAGGGAGGGTGAACGGGTCTCGATAGTCATTTGCACAAGCTAAAGTCAAAGCCGGGTCAAGGCAGTTCATTGATATAGCAAAAAGAAGCATCTTGCTTGTTAACGGGTGAACGGGTATCGAACCAAGTTTCTCCCCGAGCTCTGTGAGTTCTTCATCAGGTGATAAGGCTCCAATATCTTGAAGAATAGTGATAGCATTTTGAATGGATTCGGAGACTGGGGGGTCTAATGTTTTTTTCAAGAAATCTTCTATTTTGCAACTTGGGTCAAGAAGCTTCACCTATATTAGGAATGTTATATATTTACTTCATAATAAAAATTCATCATAACTCAAGGAACAATATTTCTGTACGAAAATGCCATTTTCGTCCCTAAGGTTTGGCCAATTTTGGGACTTTCGTCCAAAGGTTTGTTTTTCCGCATCTAAATCCAATAGGTTTGAAATTTTGCCATTTTCATCCAGCTCGTTAACTCCATCCATTTTTTCATTAAGTCAGGGGTATTTCCGTCTTTTTGTTAACTTAATGGGCAATTCGGTCTTTTTCAGAGGTATTCGGTCTTTTTACATAAAGTGAAAAAGACCAAATTGCCCTTTAAATTAGGATAAAAGGTGGAAATATCCCTGACTTAACGGAGAAAAATGGATGGAGTTAACGAGACGGATGAAAATGGCAAGATCTCAACCTTTTGGATCCAAATGCGGAAAAATAAACCTTGGGACGATTGTGCAAAACTGGCCACACCTCATGGGCGAAAATGGCATTTTACTCTTAAAACTAATTATACATGTTAGAGATGATGATTACCTGCAAACACAGTTCTTCAATAGGCGTTCTCTTGATCTCGGGCACTTGAAACTCAAGCAGTGAAGCTGCCCGAAGTTTCGAATAAAGATGGTAACATATTCCAGCTTGGCACCGCCCTGCCCGTCCTTCTCGCTGCTTTGCACTTGCTTTCGAAATCCAAGAAGACTGTAACGTCGAAACTTTATTATACGGGTCGTAACTTTTTTCTTTCATTCTTCCACTATCTATTACAAAAACAACATCATCAATCGTGACAGCTGTTTCCGCTATATTTGTCGAAAGAATAATCTTTCTGCAACCGCTGGGTGGTCTTTTAAAAACTTTCTTTTGTTCTGAAGACGGGACCATTGAATGAAGCGCTAATATTAAAAACTTAGAAGCGTCTTTAAAGAAACTACTTGACGTTAACTTATCTCGTGCTTTATTTATATCATCCCATCCCGGAAGAAAAACGAGTATAGCACCTTCGTCAGATTCCGTACATATTTTTCTGAGTAATTGTTCTATGAGGATAACGTCAATTAACTCAGGATCAACATCTTGCAAATAGCGATCGAGCAATAGTTTTTCTTCTTTTGGATCTACCGATGTTGTGTTTAAATGTTTTCTTAAAATCTCGGAAGTTTCTTTCTGATTCTCGTGTTCTGCCCATGAAAGTGCGGTTTTTCCTTCGTTATCTTGTAAATGACAATCAGCACCGAAGGAAAGAAGCATGCACATATCGCCCACTCTTCCTTTTCTAGCGAAGACCATTAATGGCGTGACACCTGTCACCGAATGCTGATAATTGAGAACGTTTAATCCTTCACCAACTGAAACGATATCTAATAAGGAATCCATCTCGTCACTTGACCATGCTATATTAATAGCCTCATCAAGGGCAACCTTATAATCTTCGGTTAATTCCGAATCGTCATCTATGTTTGTTTTTGTAGTACGGGCGTCACGATGACTGACTTTTTTGACCTTGATTTCAAAAGCAAAAGTACATCCTCTAGATAGAGCTTTTTCACCTATAACATTAATGCAACAAACATTATAATCGCAAATTTGAATTATAATTTATATACCATAAATAACCAAGAATGATATGCATATGTAGCTGTACAATGGGTTTTGGGAGTTTTTCAAAAAAAATTGAATTTTTCATTTCTAACCCTAAAGTTTAAGTGTTTGGCAATTTAAGTTTAAAGTTTCATTCTTTGTAATTAAACCCTTAGATTAGTTTGATTTTCCACTTCTAATTCAAAAGTTTCTATCTTTTGCAATTTAAACCCTTTGATTTTTTTTTACTTTTAACCCAAAGCTTTTCATCATTTACAATTTAACCTCAACACTTTTTAACTTTAAACTTTGGTCCCTTATACTTTTCATCTTTCACAAGTTTTCCGTTTAACGTTTCGTTCTAAATTTTCCGACTTAACACGCCGCAACGTGCGTGTGGGGTTCTACGTTTTTTCATCCACCTTTTCCCATCTGACTTGCTTGTCGCAACGCGTCTACTTTGCACCGTTTGATAAGTCTGTCACAATGCGCGTGTCAGAGATCAACTTAGTTATTATTTTCTATGTTTTACACACAGGTTCGCGGTCATGTAAGAAACATTTGGCTTTCATCTAATATGATATATAACTAACGAATCCCCCGCCGCAATGCGGCGGGTGATAGTTCTAGTTATAATTATAAATACCAAATATAACAAAATCAGGGTAAAGAAAAGAAATATACATCGTAAGTGAACCCAGGAACACGTATGATCGGGCAGCCTCCAAAGTACTGAGAAAAACGTTCCGCATCAAGTGTAGCACTCATCAATACCTTTCAAAAATATATTTCAGTCGATTTCTTTACGATTTTTTCTGTTCCCATTTAACCAAAGAGTTTAAAGATTTAAGGAACAGATATTCGTACTAACCACACGGAGATGAGGATACAAAGGAAGCATATCTCTACAAAAAAAAGCATAATTAGAACAAGAGCATATGCATGTGAGTTCATCAAAGCCAACGTTCAAACGTTTAACGCTAAAGAAACCTGATGATTGTCAGCATAAAATCAGAAAATCGGTCTCTCTCATGAATTTCATCCTGCAAAATTTTTTAGAGAAGTATTTTAATTTTATAAACGAGTTACACACATTACAAGAATTATAAATGGTGTACTTAAAGAATGAAATTTATGTATAAAAACTTCCATTTCATTCTTTATGATGAAATAAACTATTTAAAAAAAAAACTTGAAGTCATTACATGTTATTTATACAACAAATTATCTTTCAGTAATTAAATTTTAATCTGTACCACAATGATATGAGTGATGTCCGGAAATGCATCTTTGTCCATCTTTGTTGACTTTTCTTTACCGGCCCTACTATTGCCAGCTTTTACTAAAACCCTCAACAAGACCCCATTTGTGCAAAACACAATGGATGAATGTCTTCCACCTTTGTTCTCCAACCTTATCTAGGGTTTTTCACCATAAGAGGTAAGTGATAACATAAAACAAAATACAATAACAGTAAAAGAAAGATGTGCGGCAGAAAGCAACAAACACCTTGTATCCAACACTCTCTCCAATATTTTCGCCTCTTTCAAAAGATATTCTTTCAGCCACTACAAAGAACATAACATTGGATAAACTACAAAGAGTTACAAAAACAATTTACTGGATGTTTTGTAAGGATACAAGTGTACAGATAAAACCGGAACATCAGTGACGGATACCTGATATTGCAGAGATTCTCCGTGGTTGGGTGCAGACTATTTTACATGCATCACCTTTACTCCACATAGAATCCAGCAAATATTGAGGTACCTGGACCAAAATTTATTATTAATTACATCTTTGCACCAAAATTTATTATAAATTATAGAAATATAAGAAATTTAAACAAAAGAAGTCACATAATATTATTATAACAAAAGAGGGTGTCTTAGGAATTAGGGATGAGCACGGTACCCGGAAAAGTACCGGTACCGAAAAAACGGGAAAAGTGGGTACTGGTACCGAATATACCGAAAAACGGGAGAAGTTCGGTATCGGTACCCAGTACCAAATGCTCATCCCTATTAGGAATAGTACCTTAGACACAACCTCTATCTATTATTTTATTGTTTTTTTTGTTAAATTTACAAAAATACCATCCAATGTTTTTTTGTATATTCAACCCTTCAACTTTTAGCATTGCCACTTACACCCCATCAACTTTCTAAAAACTTTGTAAAATATCATTTTGACCCCTCGAGTTTTACGTGTTTATTTTTATGTACGAGGGTCAAATTTAATACGTTTCATGCTTAGTTTTATGTACGTTTTTGGTTTGTATACTTATGGTTCGGAAACGAGTCGGGTCAAATATAATACGTTTCATGCTTAGTTTTATGTACGTTTTTGGTTTGTATACTTATGGTTCGGAAACGAGTCGGGTCAAATATAATACGTTTTCATTAGGCGGTCTAAATTCGAGTTACTTTACGTTTCGACTCCGCCACAATGTGTGGTACCATTCTTTAACGTAAAAAACACTATTTTCTTACGTGCTTATTTTTAAGTACGTTTGGTTATAAATCCACGTTGTTTACGTTTTGACGTAAATTTTCTTGGTGATGAGTCGGGTCAAATATAATACTTTTTCGTGCTTTTTTTCATGTGCGTTTTTTCAATTGGTCTACATTTTGACGTAATTTTTGTTCAAAAATGAGTCGGGTCAAACATTTAACCGTATAAGCTCGAGTTACTTTAATTTTCGACGCTGCCGCAAGGGGGGGGGGGGTGTTAATGCTAGTTTATTGTTATTTTACATAGCTCGGTGATCTATTTGTAGGGAAACAGATCCTAACCTGTGTTGTCTTTCCACAACCGGTTTCGCCAGATATGAGGACCACCTGAAGCAAAGCACATAAAACAAGATTATTTTCGTCTTCAATATCCAACAAAATAAAAATATAAAACCGAATTGTGAAACCTGATTAGATTCTATAGTTGATGTAATCATGTCTTTAAAGGACGCAATTGGAAGTTTAGATCTATCATCAGTAATCTGCAAGGTAAAAATATATATATAATATATATAATGCAATTCGTGTTGATGATTAAAAGAAAGCTTCTTGCATTGAAAACGGCATCAGCAGTTCAGAACACCTGTTTTAACTTGACATCCGATTGCGATCTGGCAACAAGTGATTCAAGCTTCTTTGCAATTTCTGCCTTTTTCATCAAAGGTTTGCTGAGAATATCATCTGTTTTCGTTCGTGTGTTATCAGTATTTTTACTAGATGTGGCTGAAATATTTTCAGCCTCCCGATGATCGCCAGGTGGATAATGAGAGAAAAAATCTCTTAAAACTGTTTTCCCCTCTTCTGAAAATGTAAAAGATGTGAGATTGGACTTCTCCTTTGTATCGTTTGACTTTTTCTTGAACTTGTAGACTGAAACACGCCTATTATTCCCCGTTTTAGACCTAAACAATATCCGGTTTATTAGAGACTATCCTTAAATTTAGTTATTAACAATCAAACAAGTGAACTATGTATATAAAACAAATCTGAGAAAAGCTTTAAAATTTGTTTTGATACACAACGAACAATACTCACCCGGAGCTTGCCGACTTCATACCCATTTTTCTGCACAACTTGTGCACCTCAGCACGTTCAAAGTTTGTAAGGTTGGCTTCGAATGTGTACACTGAAATTATAAAACATAGATGCCTCGTGAATTTCAACCATGTAGTAAGAACATAAATTGCAAATACACTATGCGGTCGAAACATTATAGCAAAAAAAAAACTTTTATCATAATGTCTCATTGTTGTCCATCTGAGGGACAGACGGTCGAAGAAAAAGCTACATCATATGCACAACCAAAACAACCGCACGAATACCTACTCCCACCAACTCTTAAAGGTTCAACCATCCCCAAAATAAGTGCAAAATCATAACAAGATATAAGTGAAAACTCAAAACCATGTTAACATCACTTATCAAGCAAAAAACTTTCTTTTTTATAAATTTAAAGAATAGCGGGAGCATACATGCGGCAGACGGGTTAGGTTCATTAGAGTACCATTAAAAACTTGAAAACCGAGAAAACTACTACCAACCAATCCTTTTTTTTACTTTTCATATCTTTTTCTTATAAGGTCAATATTTAAAAATAAACTAAATATTAAAAAATATAAGTAGATTGACGAGCCACATATATTTTAGAAGGTACACATATTAGATATATGTAAAATGTAGTTCACGAGCAAACATAGCTCGAATCTACATATATTTTTTTAGTTTCTTTTTAATTTCTACGAATAATCGTATCATATAAAAGAATTAAAGTAAAAATCTTGTTTAAAATTAGTTTTCTCAGAGTTTTCTAGTATCTTGTTTTCTAATTATTTGTGGCAGACAATGTAAATTATACCAAAAGGTCCAAAAACCACTAAATTGATCTAAAGAGTGTTAATAACATCATTCTAACTCCAAACAGACTCAAATCAAGACTCTTATGAACAAACAGAACAGAAATTTAAAAAAAAAAACCCCTCAATATGAATCATTAACAACCAAATTAAACAATCAGCCTTAATTAAAATAAGTAAAGCAAGAGTCTTGTGAATCAATCAATCACACTATCTTACCATCTTCATTAGAAGCCCTAAACTCTTCAAGGGTTCGTCGAATATGAATCCGGGTACCCTCCGCAACCGCCACCGGTTGCTGCCGCTGCTGCTGCTGTGGTGGTGTTGTTGGTGTTGACCTCCGCCTCTGTTTCGCCTTTTCTTGGTGGATGAATTTGGCATCATTTTTGTTCGTGAATCTTGAATTTTGTTAATTGGAAGATGGTGCAGTTGTATTGGGCGAATGTGGGTGTGAAATTGCAGTTGTTTTGTGTCGAAATGGATCCGATTGGAGTGTGTTTGCGTGCTCAATTTGTAGGTTTGAAAATTGAATTTGAAACCCTATTTGGTTCTGAATCTACCACATCACATATCACAGGGGTGGTGTGGTGTCCTGTTTTCAAAGTTATGATGAGTAACTACTTTTAAATAGATGAGTTAATTTCGTTTTTATTTTAAGTCATGATTTAACAAGAAGATTCTAATTTCGTCTCTACTGGCGGGTGAGTTACCGGGTTTTCTTCGAATTGGTGGTAGAAGACTCGGGTTACTCTAGGAGTACTCCGTTTGTCCAATGGGTATCCCAAAAATACTCGGGATTGATTTGTTGGCTGTTAAAAAAAACAAGACTTGTATAATGATTATCATAAATGGAAAGTATATAAAAGATGATAGTTGTCAGGAGTTTAGAGAAAATTAACAACTACTAATTAGTAATTAGAGTATCTGTAAATGTTTTAAAATTTGGTCTTTATATCGTATCGGATTGGGCTCGGAACGGTTTAACCAGGTGTATCGGGTGGTTCAACTGGGTGTATCAGTCGGTTCAACCAGTACTACCGACCGGTTTGAACCGGCTTTAAAACATTGGTATCTGTGAAGCTAGAGTTTTTTTTTTGTTATATATCACACGTCACATTAGTTGTCACTATCATATTTCAAATAATAAGCACTCATTTTTTTCATATGACGATTACTTGATTTTTCAAACACCCACTTTTTATTATTAAATATTATTGTATGTGTGTTGGGTCCACTACGTAATTTGGAATGGGTTTGGATTCAGGAATAAGCAATCGCACGACAGCCACATGGGTGAAGTTTGGAAATAGTTTGATTTTGTTTGGAAGTCTGGAGTGTGCCACATCGTTGTAGATGCTCTTACTTATACTTTGTTTTGGTTATCAACTTAACAAAAGAAAGTGATACGTCTTATTTTATTACGTTTGGAGATACTAGCTAATTAGAAACTTTGCAAGGAGAAATTACGTGTTATTTCATGGCTGATAAATACTCGCAAAGATGAATTTTCATGCAAGTTGAGATCGTTTTAGCATTGGTATTACTTTTGAAATGTATGTTTGTAGCAATAATTACATTTTTGATGAAAGGTTCTATCGATTGTATGTCTATGTTATTGAATTTACAAAGTTAAGTATCATGAAATTTTTAAAAGAAGAAGCAGAGATTGGAAGCAAAACTTATGTACACTTAAGTAAAATTTATTAACCATGTTATTTCCGAATAAACAAGGTTGAAACTTGACTAAAATAAAATTTTAGCAAATGAAGAAGTTATGTGGATCGAGATAAAAAGATGTACATTGATCGATCTTCAAAGTGTCCTGTGACCAAAAACAGGAAACATTTTTTTGTTTGATTGGGAGTTATTTTCAAAAGAACGAAAGAGTAGAAACAAAGGTACGCTCTCTAAAAGATTTCTTCAGAGTTATTCACTTTAACTTGGTCGACTGGTTCGAGGGCAAGAGTGGAAACACCTAAGATAGCGCTTCAGGAAGAAAAAAATTGATTGCGAGTTATTTTCAGAAGAGGTTCGAGGGCAAGAGTGGAAACATCTAAGATAGCGGTTTACTCAATTCGTAATATAAGAGAGGGTTATTGAAATGCTATATTCATCCTTCAAAAAAGAAACTCCAACTTTCTAATTCTTTGGTTGATAACCTAAGTTTTCATATACCAGTTTGAAATAATCTGAAGTAAAACCTATCGAAACACACCATAATTTCTACTTCTTTGGTGCTTGTTTTTTGCAATATTGGTGCCCTTTTAAAGTTCCATCTAAATTCTTAAGTATTTGATGTAAAGTCTCTAACAAAATGTCTTCAAAGTGTTTGGTATAACAAGTAAAATGATGTTTAGGGTGTATATGAGGTGATTTTCATCATAATGATTCATAGTCGGCTTTCATGCAGTCATACCTTTGATTTCTCTTATCTATTTTCCTTCTATTTTATTTAGGAATTTTTCATTATAATAATGAACGTCGCGTTACTGTGTATAATGGAGCTCACCTTATGAAATCACACTGTACACGATTAATGACAACCGGAAGGTGGAAAGTTTTGCTTAACATCTGGTTTGAGGCAATCAACATAGCTCAATGCAACTACAGATATTCCGTTTGATCATTTTATAAATTTTTAGCTCACATTGTAAAGTAGACAAAAAAAGGGTCCGTTTCATTGCACTCAACCTATCATAACTTTGCATTTGAATTCCAAAAACCTCTACTTTTTCCAACTTCAAATTTGCAAAACTACAGAACAATGCCATGACACTTGGCTTTTTCATAAAAAAAATTGCTAAAAATGCTCAAAACGTAAATATTTCAAATCATATAAAGCTCGCCTGGATGTTTTTATCTTGGTTATTGTGAGGACTGAAAATGGTCTTTAATACGAAAGTGGAATCATACAAGACCCCTCTGTTTGAACACCTCAAACATTGCAGATCCAATCTTTGCTGGCGATTCCACAACTGTCACACCAGCTTCCTTGAGGGTCCTGATTTTGTCTTGTGCAGTACCCTTTCCGCCTGATACTATGGCTGCAAATTCAAAGAGAGATTACTTGAGCTAAAAGCAACCCTTTACACAATTTTAAAAACATTAACACAAATGGGTATTTGCTTGAAAAACTAGCAAAATAAGTTCAGGTGATTTGGAGAACAAGTAAGAATTTAGAAAGAGTAAAATGCCATTTTCGTCTGTGGTTGGCCAGTTTTGCGACTTTCGTCCAAAGGTTTGTTTTTCCGCATCTGGATCCAAAAGGTTTAAAATCGTGCCATTTTCATCCGACTCATTAACTCCATCCATTTTTCTCCGTTAAGTCAAGGATATTTTAGTCTTTTTTGTTAACTTAAAGGGCAGTTCGGTCTTTTTTTACTTTATGTACAAGCATTTAGCATAATGTATAAGGATTCAAAAAAACCGAATTGCCCTTTAAGTTAACAAAAAAGACAAAAATATTCCCTTTATTAACGAGAAGGAAAAATGGATGGAGTTAAGGAGCGTATGAAAATGGCAAGATATCAAACCTTTTGGATCCAGATGCGAAAAAACAAACCTTTGGACGTAAGTCGCAAAACTGACCAAACCTCAGGGACGGAAATGGCATTTTACTCATTGGATAACTTAATCAACATAAAAGGGTAAAACTGTTGAGGATGAAGCATGATCATAAAAAGTACTATTATAATAGACTGAATACCTCCAGCATGACCCATACGTCGACCAGGCGGAGCAGTAAGTCCAGCAATGAAGCCAACAATAGGCTTTTCGGTCCCACTTTCCTGTTTTCATAAAACAAAAATAAGGGGATCACAAGACACTTGCACCACAAGTTTCTGCAACTAAACCTTATCATAAGCAGCATATCTCATTATGAAGCACACCCTAATGCAACTGTTTTAATGTTATCATGCTATAGGACTTGCCAACATCAGCACGCATAAATATAAGAGCATCCTAGTATTTGAAATTAATCATAGTATATAACAAGTTTGTTTCAATTTAATCTTCACTGTTACGGTTAACAAGAGATTTCATCATTATAAGATTATGCCAGCTTACTCTATACAAGCGTACCAAATCTTACCTTTATAAGGGCAGCTGCATCTTCTTCTGCAGTACCACCAATCTCACCAATCAAAACAATACCTGAAATTACACATAGCCCAAGTTTCAAATTATGAATTTGAAACATTTAAATGTTACATATTGGGACCTTTAGAATAGAATAGCAGATATTCAAAACTGATAAAGTTGACTTCTAAAAAAACTGATATAAAATTCATATTTGGATAGTACTTTGTGACACGAAGTTAAGATAGCTATAGACTAGATAAAATGCAGATTAAGTTACCTTCTGTCTGAGGATCATCAATGAATTTTTTCATGCAGTCAACAAAGTTGGTCCCGTTGAAAGGATCCCCACCAATGCCTACACAAGTGGATTGGCCTAAGCCAACAACAGTTGTTTGGTAAACCTGTAACAAATTAAGACAAACCATTCAAGAAAGTTGCATAGAAGTTTAAACTAATGTAACTTATAAGATAAGCTATAAGCGAACACAAACTTTTGACCCAGGCTTTTATGTATATATTTTACACCAAGAATTAGAAGAAACTATGCAAAAGAGACGAACAAACAGCCTATACAATTTTTTTTATGCCTATAGGTTTTTTCAAGTGCTAACGTGAGCCTCGTAAGCATCAAAAAACATAAGTTAATGGAGTACTGACAACTCAAACAAATCTTACTGCTTCGTATGTTAGTGTGCCGGACCGAGATACGATACCAATGCGTCCTGGTTTGTGAATATAACCAGGCATAATTCCAATCTTGCATTCTCCAGGCTTAATGATACCAGGGCAGTTAGGACCAATTAACCGAGTTTTTGACTGTTGAAGAAGAGCAGCCTTTACCCTGACCTGTGTGCATAAAAATATAAAGGGATAAATAGTTAATAATATTATTTTTACAGCAAAAGCACATGTAAATACACACATCACATAGGTTAATCAATCAATAGAACATACAAAAATCAAACATACCCATATCAAAAAGTTTTAAACATAAATGCAGGTTACCATATCATGTTGTGGAATTCCTTCTGTAATGCAAACGATCAAATCCAGTTCAGCCTCCAACGCCTCCATGATTGCTGCTGCAGCAAAAGGGGGAGGTACATAAATTACAGACGCATTCGCCTTGGTTTCAGCTTTTGCATCTGCAACCGAGTTGAAAACAGGTAGGCCCAAATGCTCCGTTCCACCCTTCTTCGGAGTAACTCCACCAACCTACAAAACATTCAAAAATATTAAAACAATATTATTCATCCCCTGCAAACCTCATATCCCAATACAACAAACTAAAAGAAACATGTAGACCAACTACAGACTACGATTTATGGTAGCCGACAATTGAAATATCAAACAGATATATAAGAATATCAGTAGCATATAACTTTCTAAGCAAGTATCCTGTTAAAAAACACATGTGCTATAGTAATTTATGACAATTTCAAAATTCCCCATTGATTTTCATAAAGGGTCCTAATAAAGCCACACCCCAGAATCTTAAATTCACACTCTTACAGGCCGTTTAAGAATAATCTGACATGACAAATATTGGGTCGTATAACATTATACGGCTCGTATAATGTTATACGGCCCCGCGGCCCGTATAGATGGAGAAAATACTAGGTCGTATAACATTCCATACAAGTCGTATAACATTATACGGATAGTATAACATTATGTGAGGTTTGGGTCGTATAACATTCTAAACGGGTTGTATAATGTTATACGGCTCGTACACATGGAGACAAAAAACATTCCCTTGACATTTTTTTTGTGCAACAAGGCCGTATACATATAGCCTTTCATAAATACACATTTTGAATATAAACTCTACAAAAACTTATTATGTTCACAAGTTCACTGTGATTAACTGTATTAACCAACCTAACTAGTGTTATTTTCGTAATTAAGAATACAAAACCAAACAATCATGTAACAGATCACACTCACAATCAAAACCCTAGATCCAACCACATACACCAAACAAAATAATATCGTAACAAAAACATCAACGTAGGGTAAATCAAATCAGGTATATAGAGTGAGAGATATATATATACCATCTTAGTGCCGTATTCAATTGCTTGTTCGGTGTGAAAGGTGCCATTTTTTCCGGTGATTCCTTGACATATGACGCGAGTGTTCTTGTCAACGAAGACCGCCGGTGGCGGAGGAGCGGTGGCGAGTGAACGCGAGTGAGAGATGGGATAGGAAGATGAAGAAGTGAGTTTTGATGAGAGATTAGCGATGAATCTAGCTGCTTGACGAGACATCTTGGCTGCGAATCTCTCTTCGTCAAAAACCTTTGCGGAATGAGACAAGTATTTGAGGGAATACAATACGCTGCAAGAATAATAAAAAAGGCCAACATATTTGGGAAAGGTAGTAGTTGGGTCGGGTCGGGTCGGGTTTGAATCCAATTGTATGTGTATTTACTTGAGTTACCAATTCGAGTCTAGATATATTATACAATATACATTTGTATATACTTGTATCTACTTGTGTTACCAATTCGAGTCTAGATATATTATACAATATACATTTGTATATACTATAATAATTTATACTTGTATATCTTTAGGTTTCATGGTGTCGTATCATGTATGTCTATTGTGTTTTGTGCATTGGTGGATTTTATATCCTGGTGAATGAGTTGTATCCCTCATTGGTTTAAATATAATTCCACTCACTTTTTCTCTCTTTGGAAATCTCTTCTCTCTAACCTCCTCTTTCTCTCTACCACCATCACCTTCTTGGCGTTGCCACTACTCTACTGCTACTTCTTCTCTCTAGCATCTAGACACCGTGTCACCATGTTTAAACAATCATTGTCGGTGTGGATGGTTATAGAGTGTTATGGGTTTAAAACCCACAACGGCTTCGTTTTTAACACTCTTCTATCCTTACATCGTCTGTCGCGGATACCGTTTTCAGTGTGGTTATCGATTGTTGGTCTTTATTTGTCTAAGGTTTTTTTTTGTAGCCGGCGATGATGGTGGTCTGCTTCTTGGCATAACAACTCTGGTTGCAGCCATGGCGACACTTAGCCGTTAAGAGGATGATGATCTGTTAGATCTGAGTCAATTGTTCTTTTCCTTTTTCTTTGTTGCGGTTGTGATGGTTGTAATGACGACGTTGCAGGTGGAGAGGCAATGGTTGTGTGGTGGTGATGGTGTGGGCACCGTCCACGCCCAGTCCCACGATCACTTCCGAGTATATTGTTTTATAGCTTATTTTTTTCTTAATTTATCATGAGTTATAGAGATCTGGTTATTGTGTTGAAGAAAGAAGCGACATTAAATATAGATTTGGAGTTGTTTGCCGAAGTAATGTTGTTTTCAAAATCACAGTCACAAATAATGCCAAAGCCATTGTAAATGGCGAATAATGGGTTGTAGGCTTGTGTAAGGAATAATCAGAATGTGTAAAAGATCCAATCATTAGAAAAGGTATAATTGCCATTACTAATGGCGAAATCTGCACAAATGCCATTCTAAATGGCGGGATTTTAAAGGTTCTGCACATATTGCCATTTGAAATGGCGAATTCTAACATTTTCTGCCATTTTGCCATTTGAAATGGCGAATTCTGTCAATTCCTGAAGAAATTGCCATTGTAAATGGCGAAAAATATAATATCATAATATCTTCCGGTTATAAACTCTTTCTATAACGAATTCCGCATTCATTTCAAATTTTAAGATTTTTGCTGCAAATTGTGAATGATATGTTTGTTAAAAAACGAGTTCCGGTTGGAGTTTTCGCCATTCAAATTTAAAGCAATGTAGCCCGGATGATTATTCGGGTGTTGTTTCAACATGATATTTTTCTCAGTTTTGAAGTTTGTATACCTATTGAGAAAACCGTCCGTGGAGGAGAACGCTCGGTTTCTGCCAGCACTTCTCAATATTGGTGTACAATACTAATGACTGAGTTGCTGCTGAGGTGCCTTCTACGACAATTTGAAGGTTTTTGCCTTGTCTCGGTAGGTGATGAGTTGTGATTATAATTTTGAAATCAACACTTTTTCAGCAAAAAAACTCATAGATTTAAGGTTTTCAGGTTGTATATTGAAGAAAGGAGCGACATTAAATATAGATTTAAGGTTTTGAGTTTGTATGTGGCGCAATAAGAAAGACAAAAAGAAATTGGAAAATAATATGATACAACCCTCAACTTTTTAAAGAGTTTTGTAATTAAGTTTTATGTGCTTATTTTTACGTACGTTCTGATATAAATTCGAATTGATTTATGTTTTGGCGTAAGTTTTTTGGAAATCATTGGGTCAAATATAATACATTTACATGTTTAATTTTATGTACATTTTTAGTTGGTATATGTTTTGACATAAATTTTGTTCGAAAACAAGTTGGGTCAAATATAATACGTTTTCATTATACGATATAGATTCAAGTTACTTCAATTTTCGACTCCACCACAACGTGTTGTACCATTCTTTAACTTTATATTCTTATGTGTTTATTTTATGTACTTGTCGGTATAAATTCAAGTTGGTTTACGTTTCAACGTAAGTTTCTTTCACAAATAAGTCGGGTCAAATATAATACATTTTCGTGCTTATTTTATATGTGTTTTCAGTTGGTCTACATTTTAAAGTAAAATTTGTTCGGAAACGAGTATGTGAAATATAATACACTTTCAATAGACGATATAAATTCGAGTTATTTAACATTTTGATGCTACCGCAACGCGCTGGGAAATTTATTAGTATACCTACAATCATAAGTTTTGTCTACAGCAGCAGGCAACTGCTTTTTTTTGTCCTTTTCTGACTTGTGTGTTTTGTGTACATCCAAATTACCCTTCAACTTTCAACATTATCCTTATAACTCCTTAATTTTTTGAAGCACTTTGTAATCAAGTTTTACGTACATTTTTTTAGATGCGTGTCGGTATAATATCAAGTTATGTTTCGACGTAATTTTTTTTTGGGGGGGGCGAGATCAGTTCAGTCAAATATAATACGTCTTCGTGTGGTACCATTCTTTAACTTAATAAAACATTGTAAACTAAACGTGTCAAGTCCAGGGGTGGACCTACCCACGGGGTGGGTGGGCGGACCGCACCCCTTGAAAAAAATGTGTTAATTTTCTAGTAAAATCCCGACCGCACCCCTTGGAAATTTTCACCCGCACCCTTTGAAAATTTTCAACCGCCCCCTTGAGAAAAAATCATTTAAAAAATTTTAATTTATAAAAAAAATGTATAAACCTTTTTTATAAAATAAGCACACTGATTTTTATAAAAAAAATTATATAACCTAATTTATAAGTTTATAACCCACTCAATTTCATTAAACAATTTAGCCAAAGGCCACTTAACTCAACCAACAAAATTTGAAGTATAATAAAATAACCCAACCAACCCAAACTGCCTCTTCCTATTCTGTTTCAGCCTTTCTCCGACTCTCTCTCGTCAACGATCCCCAACTTTTGCCTAGCGACGACAACATCAGCGAACCCCCAATTTCTCGCTGAATTTGTCAATATCTGGCAAACAAACCCACCGGAATTCAAACAATACAAGGTGCCTTGGTTTTTTAATGTCATATTGTTGTTTTATGTTTTTTTTTAAAAGGAATAGAGTTATAGAGATGATAAAAATGTTTGAAATTTTATGTCTTTTGATATTTATTTTTGTTTTTTTAGTAGGGTGATTTTGTTGTTTAGATGTTTTTTTGGTTGTTACAACTTATAAGATACAAGTAATCAACAACTACTAGGCCTTAAAAAGTAAAATCTAAAATTATGAAGCATGAAGTTATGGAGCGATTCGTGTGTTTAGTACTTTATTGTTGTTTTATGAACTTATGGAGTGATTTATATGTGATACGGAGCGATGAACTTATAGAGTGATTTATATGTTTAGTAAAATTGAAAATTATGGAGCGATGAACTTATGAAACCCGTAGGGCGACATTTTAAATATGTTTACAATGACGTTTGACGTGTTTTTGATGATTATATAAAATTTAGCTTGATGTTCTTTTGTTTTACATAACCCGACCCGATCCGATATGAACCGGATTTTTTTATATACCAAGGGGCCTAAAATCTATTAAAATATTCCGCACCCCCATGAAAAAAATTCTGGCTCCGCCACTGGTCAGGTCAAATATAATACGTTCTCAATAGACGGACGATATAAATTCAAGTTACTTTACGTTTTAACACCGTCGCAACGCGCCATACCGTTCTTTAACTTAATAAAACATTATATTCTTATGTGCTTCTTTTTATGTACATGTCAGTATAAATTCAATTTGGTTTACGTTTAAACGTAAGTTTCTTCCAAAATATAAATTAGGTCAAATATAATAACTTTTTTTTCTTATTCTTATATACGTTTTTAGTTGGTCTATGTTTAACATAAACTTTGTTCGGAAACATGTTAGGTCAAATACATAATACGTTTTCGTTAAACAGTATAAATTTGAGTTATTTTACGTTTAGACGCCGCTGCAACACACGGGAAAATTTTACTAGCTTATTACATATAAGAGAAGAGATGTAAACAACATTTCCAATTCGACAATACTATAGTTACACTATTGTCACTATGATTTACTTATACACATCTTTTGTTACGACCCATGTGAGTGACACCGGCCCAACAGTAGAGACTCGACCCAAGCGTGTTATCCAAAGGCCCGTTCGTTATCTCAACTAATCACTGGAAAGAATAATTTGCAAAAATCCTATTCCAAATAAAAAGAATGTCCATTCATGAAGAGCATTATTTGTGGAGAGGAATCAATGGGATTTCTTAAAATATTTGTGATTCTCCATGAAGTGGGTTTATTTTCTATTTTAGTTTGAACGTAATTTTGCATTTCCATTTGATGTATTTATATACCCATGTTTTGGTTAATAAAAAATCATCCGAAAAGTTGTCTTGAATTCTCTTCTTCTCTGTTAATTCTTGGGAGACCCAGGTTCATCTCGAATAGAACCATATCATCTTTAGTCCCTATTTATCATAAAATTATTTGGATGGTCCTCATTGTTGTTCCCTCGAAGATAAAAGGATGATCCTTAATGCTAACATATGTTAAAAAATATGTTATTGACGTTAAAAGACAATAATACGAGATTTGGACCATCTGATTAAAGACCCTATTGTGTTTGTAGCACCAACATGAGGTTTTCGATTTCCTGTTGATCAATGGCATAGAAACTATAAATCAACTCATGGGATCCTTGCAAGATTGATTGTACATCTAGATTCACAAGTATAAATGAAGCAAGAATGAGCCTACAATTTATGTAACAAGGAAAGACTCAATAGATTTAGGCATTGTGTGCTTGTATGTTGTTGACATCATTTATACAAGCTCGCCGAATGCTGTGATCCTTGAAATCAAGGAGAATATGCAAAGTGAGTTTAAAGTGTCAGATATGGGAACTTTATATTCATTTCTTGGATTTGGAGAATGTTAATGATAGGTTAAAGGGAAATGATGGTGATGTGAGACTGAAGGAACAAAGTTTCGAAGGGGCTTAATTAGTTTGTTGTTGTAATTCTAGGTTTTGATAGCTAATGGATGATATTTAAACCTAGAGGAAGATGATAGTGGGAATTTTGGATGTAAAAGTCAAAGTCAAGATTTGTACATGGTCGTACACCAAGTAAGTATACATGAGACAGAGTACATCTTATTCATATCCTTATTGAAGAATCCAGATTTTTAGGATCCTACCCGTCCATGTATAAACCATACATGGCCATGCATAAGCCAAGACATAAATATAACCTTAATTTAAGATCATTTACAAAGGAGGCCATTTTTTGGAGCTAAAATCTCAGCTCGCTCCATGATGATGTGTGGTTAATACTTAGTGTTATTTTGTGTGTTTCGAGTCAGTTTTATGTACATATGAGTGTTTAGTCGGTTCGATATTACTATTTAATATGCGTGCGTCGTTTCAGGTTAAAAAGTGCAAAACGAGTGAATAAACGCGTGCTGGAGAAGCTGGAAGTCGCAATAGAAGAAATCAAGCTGGTAGTCCCCCGCGCCACGCGGGGGAGGTTAAGGATCCTGTCGCGACGCGCGACAGGTGTAAAAGTGGGGTCGGTTTCTTTCGTTCAGGCGACACGCGCCAGAGGATGGTTAGTCTCCTGTGACGCGCGGGAGATGCTTATTGCGGGAAAGTATAAAAACTGGATTTTATTAGGTTTTGAGGGTATTCTTTGACCTAGCAGCCGTTTTTTTCCGAACTCAGCAGTCATTAGAGGCGATTTAGAAGAGGTTTTCATCCCAATCAAGCCAGTTTCTCATGTCAGATCGATTCCAAACTATTATTGAAGCTGTGATGACGACCATGAGCGGCTAAGCTCTTCGTGACTTCTGCCAGGATGAACTGTTACTGTGTTTTTCATTGAACCTTGTTTACGTATTCGTTGTAACTGGTACAGCTTGACCACTTGTGTTGGATTCTTGGTAAACGTTTCTTGTGTTTGAATTATTTGTCGTTTATTAAGCGTATTGGCGATTTCCTTGCATCGTTAGCGGGTTGGTAAACTGGCGGGTAATTGATGCAAACAAACGGGTTATTAGGTGGCATAGTGAATCTTAAAAACTATCCTTAATAATTAACCAAATTCATTAATTCCGAGACCATGTCTATGTGGTGTTCTGAATTGGTAAACAGGTTTTGATGATAAACGGGTAATTGGGATTCCGAGTGGAAGTTTTCTTTCTCATATTGATTACAACTCTTTAATTTAGTTGTCGTGTTTTTCTAAACAATCAATCAAATTCCCCAAGTTAGTTAATTTAGTTCTTAGTCAAAAATCTTTACACTGACCACAAATTCCCCGTGGATTCGATACCCTACTTACGCTATCTACGTAGTTTAAATAGGTTTTTGATTAGCCCACGACAGCTACATCAAAATGGCGCCGTTGCCAGGGAGTTCGTGCGCTTAGTGTTAGTTAGATTAGTTTAGTTTTCTTTTCTGTTCTCTAAAAATCATAAAAATCCAAAAATATTTCCTTTTGTTTATTTTTGTTTCGTTCGGTATTACGCGCAGTTTCTTGTTTGCTTGTGTGCAGGTGATTCAATTGCATGCATACCAGGTTTTCAGGAAAGTCTTCACCACTTCTTTTCGACCCAGAAATCGAGAAGACCACTAGGCAAAATCTGCTCCATCGATCAGCTTTAAAGGGAAAAGCAACAATTCTGAATATGGACCCACGAGAAACACAATCAACCCCACAACAACAAACTTCACACCAAGAGCCAGTTACTGAGATGCCACCAATGCCACCTCCCCCGTACCCAACTCAAACTCAACCACAACAAACTTCACCCATGGCACTACTATCCAGTTCTACCACTCAACCAACTGCTGCTCCAACTGGAGATTTCCACATTATTAGGGTAGCAACTCACCCGTTAGAAAGCCGAATACCACCATAGCCAAACCCGTTGCGAGCTGTGAATCAGCCAAATGTAGTTCCACATCCGAATCAGTCGGGTGTGATGTTTGAGCCGGTTGAAAATAGAGCAAGAACTGGAACTTGGGAAGATGGGTACGGAGATAAAGTATGGGGCACAAATGAAGGGTACATGGGTTATCAAGGAGGTATGCAACATCAGGAATTTACTCAGGCTCAACCATTATTTCAGCAGAGACAGCCTCGAGGTGGGGAAGGGTATTACACCCCCACCAGTTCAGCGAGCACCGGTAGCTCCACATTATCCACAGAGGGATCCCAGATTTCCGGATCCCAACATTCGAGGAGTTGAGAGTCACTTTCGTCCGCAAATTGCGGAACACTCTTCACCGATTGTTATGCCGGTTGCACAAGGTAATGTGGATAGATCATTTGAATCAAAACCGCATATTTTGAACATGCTCCCTACTTTTCATGGGAAAGCTATCGAGGAGCCTTACGCGCACATCACAGAGTTCGAGGCAGTGTGTAGTATGATTGGGGGACATGGGTTCACGCCGGATCAGGTAAAGTTGGTGTTATTTCAGTTTTCGTTGAAGGATTCGGCACGTGACTGGTTTGTATCTTTGCCCTACGCAAGTATCCACACTTGGCAAGAGATGCAACAACAATTTTTGGAAGAGTACTATACGCCACAACGAACCAAAATGGGGAGAGTGGCCACTAGGGAATTTCAGCAACTTCGGGGTGAGTTGTTGTATGAGTCGTGGAAGCGGTTTAACCAGTTGCTTCGAAATTACTCTCATCATGGTATACCAAGATGGGAGTTAATCACTGCTTTTCACGATGGGATGTCTAATGAGGATAGACGTGATATTAAGCCATAACCGGTGGAACTTTCTTGAGGAATCACGTTGATGTGGATTGGGATTACTTGGAGATTTGTGCGGGGATTAAAAAAGACAAGCACAAGCTGATCGTACAAAGAAGTATTCAACTACTTCGTCGACTAGTATGGGTACTTCTTTTCACGATGGGATGTCTAATGAGGATAGACGTGATATTAAGGCCATAACCGGTGGAACTTTCTTGAGGAATCACGTAGATGTGGATTGGGATTACTTGGAGATTTGTGCGGGGATTAAAAAAGACAAGCACAAGCTGATCGTACAAAGAAGTATTCAACTACTTCGTCGACTAGTATGGGTACTTCTTCTACATCTAGAGTTGCTCAGTTGGAAAGGGAAAAAGAGGAGTTGGAGAAGCAGCTTGCGAAATTTAAAGGTTTAGACAGTGGTAGAGATGCATTGCATGCGGCGCAAACCATTCCGGTTTGTGGTAGTTGTAACGATTTGGGCCATACTTCGACTGAATGCCCGGGTACATTTGTTGCGGCCGAGGAGGATGTTAACATGGTTTACGGTGAACAAAAGATTATGATATGAATGCTAACACATATCATCCAGGTTTGCGTAATCACCCGAATTTTAGATACGGTAATACTACTAACCATTTGAATCCTAATTTTTCAGGTACCGAATCAAGGAAGTCAACCATATCAGAGCCGTCAAGCAAATTACAACTCAAATTACAATCAAGGGAGTTACAATCGAGGGAATCAAAGGAATTATTTGCAAGGCCAAGAGCAGAACAAGGCAAGCAACAACAATGAAGTATCTAATGGCGAGATTATGGAGCTCTTAAAGCAAATCAAGAAGGATCAAGAGTTGCAAGCCAAGTCGCATCAAGCTTTGGAGAAGCAAGTAGCTCAGTTGGGAGTGGAAGTGGCAAATGGAAGGAATGATACGTGCCTGTTGCCTAGTGACACCACGAAGAACCCCCAACATCAAGGGAGCTCATCTAATGCCAGAATTAATCAGGTAAGTGTTCTTAGTTCTGGGAAAGTTTATGATAATCAGGTTGGGAATCCTCCACCGTTTGTTGAGGGTTTGGTGGAGAAGTTGATGAGGATCATGAGTCAGATGCAGAACTGGAACCTATCAGCCCTATTAAAAATCAGGAATTAAATTTTCAAGAAAAACAAAATAGGGTAGTCGGAACTGAATCGGTTGATACGAAGGAAAAGGGTACGGAGGGTAATGTCGTCCCGTTTCCTAAAGCTTTAATCAACCCGGAAAAAAAGTGGTAAATAAACGGGGCCCACAACAAGATGAGATGTGGGAAGTTTTTAAACAAGTGAAAATTAACCTCCCGCTTTTAGATGCCATTAAACAGGTTCCGGCATATGCGAAGTACTTGAAGGAGTTGTGTACCCAAAAACGACACAATAAATTTCCAAAGAAAATTGCTTTAACTGAAAAGTGAGTGCCATTTTGTCGGGTGACCTCCCACCGAAACTTAGAGATCAGGGTGCCCCTTTAATACCTATTCAAGTGGGTGATTTTAAGATGAGTCGGGCACTGTTGGATTTAGGAGCTAGTGTTAGCATTCTTCCGGGGAGTTTATACGATCAATACGATTTTGGCCCTTTGAAGCAAGCCGACACCACTGTGGTGTTGGCCGATTTGACGTTAAAACTACCCCGGGGATTTTGCGTGATGTCATAGTTAAGGTAGAGGAATTCTATTACCCGGTTGACTTTTTGGTTCTTGATTATGTGCAAATTGAAAACACTAAACAACCTAATTTCATACTTGGTAGACCATTTTTAGCGACTGCTAACGCATTAATCGATTGTAGGAATGGTACTGTTGACATCACGTTTGGTAATCGTAAAGTTTGTTTAAATGCTTTTTCTCGTGCATCTAATTCTCCAGTCAATGATGAATGCTTCATGGCAGATATTGTTGACGGGTGTCACCCTCATGAGAGTGGGGATGGCGCTATGGAGACGTGTTTTGTGTGTGACAGGGAGTTAGCAGAAGTTGAGCTAGAGTTGGAGTATGCAGAAGAAGAGTTGGAGGCGATGGCGGCGAGAGAGGTGAAGCCAAGTTGGACACATCAAGTTGAGAGCTTACCGGATCGGATTAACACTCAATTAAAGCCGTCTCTTGAATCACCACCACAAGTTGAGTTGAAGACGTTACCAAAGCATTTGAAGTATGCCTTCGTGGGTGACAACAACAATTTACCGGTAATTATTGCTTCCAATTTAACATCTGAACAGGAAAAAGCTTTAATGGAAGTATTGGTAGCCAACCGGGCTGCAATTGGGTGGATGATCGCGGATCTAAAGGGGATCAGTCCATCCATCGTCATGCACAAGATTATTACTGATGAGGGATCAAAGCCAGCTCGAGATCAGCAGCGAAGGTTGAACCCGAACATGCGGGAAGTTGTGAAGAAGGAAGTTTTGAAGTGGTTGGATGCCGGGATCATCTATCTAATCTCAGACAGCACTTGGGTGAGTCCAACTCAGACAGTACCCAAAAAGCGGGCATCCAAATTGTGTTCGGTGAGGATGGTAAGGAAGTAGCCACCCGGCCGGTAACCGGGTGGAGGATTTGTATTGATTATAGAAAATTGAATGCAGCTACTTCAAAGGATCATTTTCCGTTACCATTCATTGATCAGATTGTTGAAAAGCTAGCAGGTCATAAATATTACTGTTTTTTAGATGGTTACTCAGGTTATAATCAGATAGCGATACACCCTGACGATCAACAAAAGACCACATTTACCTGTCCGTATGGTACTTTTGCATTTAGGTGAATGCCATTCGGATTGTGTAATGCGCCGGCCACCTTCCAAAGGTGTATGATGAGTATCTTTCAGATATGTTCAGGGAGTCTTTGGAGATTTTCATGGATGATTTCTCGATTTTCGGCACATCTTTTGAGGCATGTTTGGAACAATTGACCCGTGTGTTAAAAAGATGTGTTGAAACAAACCTGGTACTCAGTTGGGAAAAGAGTCACTTCATGGTACAGGAGGGCATCGTATTGGACACGTTGTCTCGAGTAAGGGGATTGAAGTTGACCATGCTAAAATTAAAGTAATTTCCACATTACCACCGCCCACGAGTGTCAAAGGCATTCGTTCCTTTCTTGGACACGCCGGTTTTTACAAACGGTTCATCAAAAACTTTTCAGTAATCACTAAACCGTTATGTAACCTTTTGTTAAAAGATGTCCCATTGTGTTTGATAAACATTGTAAGAAATCTTTTGAAACACTGAAACAAAAGTTAGTTGAGGCACCTATATTACAATCCCCTGATTGGTCACTTCCATTTGAAATAATGTGTGATACTAGTGACTATGCAGTAGGTGCAGTGTTGGGACAGAGGGTGGACAAGAAGCCGGTGGCAATATACTATGCAAGCAAGACGCTTGCAGATGCTCAGTTGAATTACACCACCACGGAGAAGGAGCTTCTAGCTGTTGTCTATGCTTTAGACAAATTTCGTTCTTATATTTGTGGTAGTAAAGTAATTGTGTTTTCTGACCATTCTGCTATCAGGTACCTCATGGAGAAGAAGGATGCTAAGCCACGGCTTATCAGATGGATCCTTCTGTTATAGGAATTTGATTGGGGATCACCTATCGCGAGTGGTGAATGAGATGGTTGGGCTAGAGAATGACATTCTGGAGACTTTTCCGATGAACATTTATTAGCTATTGATACTCAACCTTGGTTTGCTAATTTCGCTAAATATGCACATTTAGGTATCATATCGGAGCATTGGTCGAGACCGAGGAAGGCACACTTCCTGTCACAGGCAAATCAATACATATGGGACGAGCCTGACATGTTTAAAGTGGGTGCTGATCAAATCATTCGCAAGTGCGTGGAGGATGATGAAATTCCTTCAGTTTTGTCCTTGGTGCACGAGTCCGCATGTGGAGGACATTTCTGTGGGCAGAAAACGGCACGAAAAGTGCTATCTTGTGGACTATATTGGCCTACGGTGTTTCATGATTCTTTTGAATATGCTAAAAATTGTGTGCGATGTCAACAGATGGGCAGTATTTCGAAGCGGAATGAGATGCCCATGCAGCCAATCCTTGTTGTCGATATTTTTGACGTATGGGGCATTGACTTTATGGGCCCATTCCCGAATTCGTTTGGTAATCTGTATATCTTGGTGGCGGTGGACTATGTGTCTAAATGGCTTGAGGCCATTGCCACCAAGACCAATGACCATAAGGTAGTTTGCAAGTTCGTTCAGTCGAACATTTTCTCTAGATTTGGTATTCCCCGTGTGATCATAAGTGATGGGGGATCCCATTTCAAAAATTTCAACTTTGGCAAACTACTTAAAAGATATGGTGTTGACCATCGAATTGCCACTCCGTCCATCCTCAGACGAGTGGGCAAGTCAAGGTCTCTAACCGACAAATTAATGAAATTTTACAAAAAACTGTACGAGCTGACTATAAGGATTGGTCCAATAAGTTGGATGACGCTCTGTGGGCATATCGTACGGCATACAAAACGCCGATTGGAACAACACCGTATCGCTTGGTCTATGGGAAAGGGTGTCACTTACCGGTAGAAATTGCACACCCCGCCTTTTGGGCGGTTAAACAGGTCAATACTGACTATGATACTGCAGGTAAGGAGAGACAGTTGACATTGAGCGAGCTTGAAGAAATTCGGAATGAGGCATATGATTGTGCTGCAGCATATAAGGATAAGATGAAAAAGGTGCATGACGCAAAGATAAAGCCAAAAGCGTTCAAAGTTGGTCAGATGGGGTGGTTATACAACTCCAGGCTGAAGTTGTTTCCTGGCAAGCTAAAGAGTAAGTGGACAGGTTCTTACCGTGTAACGAAAGTAGGAGCACATGGAGATGTGGAGATAGAGGACTATGATGATCATCTCCGGCAAATCGTGAATGGGCATAGACTGAAGCTGTGATACAATGCAAAGGATATCAATGGTCCTAGTAAGAATGTGGAGGTGCTAGTTGTGAGCACCATTCGTGCATACGACGAATAAAGTGCAGGTACGATCTGGCTGAAGATCTAAAACTTAGCGCTCTTAGGAGGCAGCCTAAGGTATGTAGTATTTTTCCTTTTTGTTCTTCTTTCATAGTACTTCTTTCGAGTTACTGATGTTCACCGTGCTTTTAATCAAGTGTGGGGAAGTTTGAAGAGGTTTGGTTAAGTTCTAAGTGCAATTGAGGGCAATGCACATTTGTTCGGGGGGTAGAATCATGAATTTTAAGGCCCGGAAATGTGTTTTTCGGTAAATTTTTCATGTTTTTCGGTTGTTTTCGGTATGTTTTCGGAGTATTTCAGGAGTGTGAGATGGTTCGGAGAAGAAATTCATGTAGAAAGGAGCCCCATGTAAGTGAATTTTTGAGAAGTTAGCATAAAATTTCATTTGGGGGGTAAGGTGTTGAAAAACTTGAAAAACTAAAAAATATTCTAAGGCATGGAACCTCAAAATTTTGGCAAACCTGCTGGAATTTGGTCTCCCATGTCACACCCCGACCCGCAGCGGATAAGGTGATCGGGGCATGATTGGGTTATCATCAAAGCTCATGACATTTATTAAACGTTTCATATTCATTAATACAATTTAAATGGAAATTTACAATGATTGCTACAACATGATCTAACTACAAACTAAACTTCTTTGTTCTCTTCTAAGGCATATCCTATGTTATCCTTGCTTCAACCTGTTCACCTGTATCATGTGTAAAAAGGTTTTTGGATCAACATAATGTTGGCGAGTGAATCCTATGGAAAACATTTGAACAATTTATTTAAATTGATTATGAAATATGTGCACAACCAAACATGAGTAAAATTAGATATAACTTGATCAACAATCATAAGATGTTAAATGAAACACTCATGAATAATAATGGAACAATTAAAGGCACGCGATGCTCAACTCGTCTCTCACGAGGAACTGAGGGGCCTGATGAATGAATTGCATAAACATGGTAATATGAATAACACAACTACAAACAATATAAACTCAATGAAAACACACATGAACAATAATGAATTTGAATTGAAGCACGCGATGTTCTACTCGTTTCCCACGAGGAACTGATGGGCTTAATGTATGAGTTTCATGTAATTTGACAAACGGAATATAAGTAGATCACAACAATAAATCAATCTAAGTTTAAGTCATGATGTGGTATGGCACCAGTTTAAATAAATAAATTAATTATTTCATAACACATGACACACCCCAAAACGTGTAATTTAAAAGGGGGAATTGTAAGATTCACTCACAGTGGGTGCGTTCGGTTGATGATGATGAATGCACGCGAAGTGGTTTTAACCACGAGTGAGATTTAACCTAGATAAATCGCATTATGATTTGGTGAGTAAACGGATTTTATTAAACTATTTTAGTAGGATTGTTGGGTGCATTTTTGTGAGTTTGAGGCTATTTTCTAATCTTAAAAATGTTATTTTTAAGTATTTATAATTGATTTTTAATTAAAATAATTAAATAAAAATAATAAAAATATTTTATTTTTTTCTGCTACAGTAACATTGACCAGTTGACTTTGACTGGTCGTTGACCGGTTTGAGGAATATTGTTGTGCGCTCGGTGAGGCTCGAACCCGAGACCTCTCGTACGCGTGCACGCAGCTCTACCAACTGAGCTACGTGTCTAACCCGTTATATATCCGATTTTAACTATATATATACATTAATTAGAATTTAAACAGAAAATCATTTTTATTTTAAAAACAGTTTAAGGCGAAACGGTCATGCACACCACAGGTCTCGAACCCGGGACCTGTGGGTTAATCTAACACACAGTCCACCGCTGGACTGTGTGTTCAACATGTTATAATATTCGGTTTTTATTATACTTAAATACAAAATAGATATTTCCTTTTCTGCCTTATTTAAAAGAAAAGATAATTGTCCGAGTCGGTGCTGAGGACCGGACTCGAACTCGTGACCTGTGATATAAACAAACACACAGTCCACCGCTGGACTGTGTGTCTAACTTGGTTATTATTTCGGTTATTAATATACTTAACATATATCTTAGGCGACTCCGGTTCAGTAAACAAAAACAATGGTTTTTATTAAGGCAGCGTGTGAGACGGGATTCGAACTTGAGACGTTTTGCGTTTTATATGTGCACACAGTCCACCGCTGGACTGTGTGTCTAACCCGATAATTTTCATGATTTATATTATACTTATATGATAACAATCATCGTCTTCTTCAATGAAAAATAACCAGAAATCGGAAAATCGGCTGGTTCGAAGTTTTATCGATTTATTAGTGTTTTACAGTTAATTAAGGTATTATAAAAGTGAAACGGAGAAGAAAACTGGGCGGAGAAAGTATACCGACAAGACTCTCTGTTTTCCGGCAGAACTCCGGCGACAGAATTCACCTCCGGCGATAGGTTCCTTGCAGCAGCGAGTCTCCGGATATCTTAGAAAGAGTATGGGTAACTTCAGTAAAGGTTTAGGGGATTAGTGAGGTTCAGAAAATTAAAACTCGGTTTTCCGGCGAAAAATAGGAAAGTTCCGGCGAGTGGAATTATGCCGAGAAAAGGTGTGATTTTCGAGCGAAAGTGTTTGTAGACGGTTGTGGTTGAATTTATAGGGGAAAAATGAGATGTATTTGGTCTGATTTCGGACTGGGTTCGTCGGTTTAAGTTTTCCGGCGGTTATGAATTTGGTCGCGGACTTCAAACATCGGTTATAACCGATATGTGATTAAAGGTTTACGTTATAACGTAAATTGTAGTTAAGATTCGCGGAAATTCCGGGATTCCGACGACTGAAACGATTGGGCGCCGGTTTTGAATTTGTAAAGTTATTATATCAATTAAATGTTTGGAATACATAACAAACAAAGCAGTTGGCGCAGTGGTTTGTGTGTGAGAGTTAAGTCACTAGGTGACTCGGTACAGACCCGGGTTCGAAACCCGGCTGAAACAATTCATTTTTATTTTGCGATTTTTGACAGTTTTTCAAAAACTAAATATATGTTCGCGTATAATAATTGATTACGGATCGTTTAAAAATATTTTGGGCATTTAATTCGCAACGAAAATTTTGACTGACTGTTCGGTTGATAAACGGAGCGGGTTTGGTAAATCCGTTTTTGACGGATGTTACAGTATCCCCTGCTTTTTAGAAATTTCGTCCCGAAATTTAAATAATGATATATTTTGACTATAAGAATGATGATGTTTTGTTTGACAGTTGTATGCTCAGAAAAATGAGGGTTTAAGTTTTTGTTCGAGGCGGTAACGTTCCTTGGAAAGGTTAAGTACCCTATTTAGGAATCGCTTTTTGTTGCCTACTGTGTAAGTATTGATAAACAGGAATGATTTGCTAAAAATGATATCATGCATAAGAGTTTAGTTACGTTTGGGAAAATATGGTTATATCCTAAGGCAAAACTTCTAACACTACAATCTACATGGAACATAAATAAAAACACAACAGCTGATATCCAAACATGAATGAACACATCAGTAAATATTTGAACATGAATAAACATAACAGCAAATATTCGAACATGAATGAACACATCAGCAAATATTTGAACATGAATAAACACAACAGCAAAGATTTGAACATGAATAGACACATCAGCGAATATTTGAACATGAATAAACACAACAGCAAATATTCGAACATGAATAGACACATCAGCGAATATTTGAACATGAATAAACACAACAGCAAATATTTGAATCCATATATGTTTGAATGATGGAAGTTCCTCTCTCGTTTGTTATGATGGAGAGGTTAATTTATGTAGAAATGGAACACAATCCAATCTCCTTAAATACATGATGATATAAATGTATCACAAATTCCAACCAAGGCAATAATAAATCCTACATGGAACTTCTCATAACCGCCTGATAATGCCTCTGATCCTTTGGCAAGAATACTTATATATAGGAAGTACCAGCGGCGTATCCACCATATTCTTGTCAAATTTTCATTGGTTTTAACAGTGAATTATGATTAGTCCTATAACTCTACAATCAATACAACAAACATAAATTACTGAAATGAAATATATCTGTGCGATCAAGGCTCAATCGAACGGAGCCGATCGTATTGCATGTACTGAAAATAAAATGGATGTGCGCTCAAGGCTCAATCAAACGGAGCCGAACGTATTGAATGTACTGAAATTGAAATTGTGTGCTCAAGGCTCAATCAAACGGAGCCGAACATATTGAATGTACTGAAATTGAAATTGTGTGCTCAAGGCTCAATCAAACGGAGCCGAACATATTGAATGTACTGAAATTGAAATTGTGTGCTCAAGGCTCAATCAAACGGAGCCGAACATATTGCATGTACTGAATATGAATAACTTAACCACACAAACAGCCTATGCATGGAACCTCTCATAACCGCCTGATAATGCCTCCGATCATTTGACAAGAATACTTATATATAGGAAGTACCATCGGCGTATCCACCATATCCTTGTCAAATTTTCGTTGACTTTATCCGAAAGTTATGGTTAGTTCGATGCGACTCTACTACAAACACCACAACCACAAGATACTGATAATGAAATTGTATGTGCGCTCAAGGCTCAATCAAACGGAGCCGAACGTATTGCATGAACTTGAAATGTAAATTGAACTGTGCACTCAAGGCTCAATCAAACGGAGCCGAGCGTATTGCATGAACTTGAAATGTAAATTGAACTGTGCACTCAAGGCTCAATCAAACGGAGCCGAGCGTATTGCATGTATTGAAATGTAATATTACGTAACCGATCAAGGCTCAACAAACGGAGCCGATCGTGCGGGCACGCCAAGATCAACCACATAATAAAATGGGGATCCAACTCAACCTCGATGGATGGGGAGCCACGGCCTCGGCAAAATCGTATACTGAAAACAATATATAATATATAATATACCATAATTACTCTAACAGTCTACCCATGTGATAAAGAAAAACATAAGACTAAACAATAGAAGTTGAATCTGGATCTTCGGCGAAAAGGACTAGCTGAGTATCTTCATCAGGGCCGTCATTATCTTCGACAGGGTTGGCGTTGATATTGAAGACTCTTCCTCTTGCTGGTGGCATAGTGGTTGGGTTTTCTTGGTTTACTTGGTTAACTGGGTTTGATTGGGCTTGAGTGTTGATAACATTAACCAATTGAGGGCATGTGTTTCTAAGGTGGGTAGGGTCGCCACAATTGAAGCAAGCTCGAGCATATGGGAACATGGGGTGTTGGGGTTGATGATAAGTTTGGGCCATGTTTTGTGTAGGGGAAAAGGTTTGGTCTTGAAAGGTGCGACAAACGTTGCTCAAATGACCATAACGTCCACAAGTTGTACATAGCCGGCAAGGTAAAGTAAGGGAATGGTGATAAAAACAGTTGTTGCATCGAGGGTGAGGTCCGAGATACGGTTTCTTATTTGGGTAAGCTGAGTTGGGTGCCACTTGGGTGATTGGGACAGCTCGGATGGGTATGGCGTGAAAAACTGGTTGATTACGTTGGGTGGCAGCGAAAAGTCGCCTGACTCTTCTTCTCTTAGGTTTGGGTTGAGAAGGGGATTCGTGTTGAGAAGGGGATTCGGGTTGAGAAGGGGATTCGGTTTGAGAAGGGGATTCAGTTTGAGTGGAGTCGGAGGTTTCAGTCGATTCTTTATCCTTCTTCTTCTCCTCCTCGAAGTCTTTGTTTCGGATTCGGTTCTCGGTGAGCTCTGTTGCTAGCTCCATTGCTGCTTCCAAAGTTGCAGGCTTGGTACTTATTACAGGGTCTTGAATCTTTGACGGAAGACCACGAATGTAGTGCTCGATCAAACGGTGGAGGGGAGTAAACATGTTGGGAACCATTTGATGTAATTCGAGAAACCTTTTGTTGTAGGTGGTGTGGTCTCCTTCCACTTGCTTCAATGAGTAAAATTCATCTTCTAGCTTCTTGATTTCGCTCCTTGGGCAAAATCGTCTGGTCATGATTTCCTTCAATTCGTTCCAAGTTAAGGACATAGCATCTTCAACACCTCGTTTGGCCTTCTCTGTATTCCACCAAGTAAGTGCTATCCCATATAGTCGACCGGTAGCATAACGCACTTTGCGATCATCAGGGCAATCGCAATTTAAAAAAGTATTCTCCATTTCTTCAAACCAATGGAGGAGTGCGGTGACACCTTCAGTCCCTTTATATTTCGGAGGGTCGCATGATTTGAAATGCTTGTAGGTACATTTAGTGGTGTTTGGGGAAGAGTTGAAAATGTTTTGGTTTGCTTGATTGACAGGATTATTGGTAAGTGCTTGTTGAACTTGGATTACAATGTTGGGTATTACGGCAGCCATTTGTTGAGCGATTAAGGCAGCCATGCGATCGCGGGCTTTTCTTGCTCTCGTCTTCCTACGGGCGAGGTTAGAAGACATCTACAATGAATACATGACAAGGGTATGAGTTGGATGCTTTTGAGATCATGGGTCGCATTAGGGATGAACATTCATAAAATAATTATACAAAGATACTACATCCATAGGATGTCTTTGGCTTTGCTCGCTGTTAGGCCCGTCATGCCGCCATACTTTACCTTATGTAATCATGTGGGCCCCCATGAATTACCGGTTTTTCATATGGTTCGCACGGTTTCTGCCTGGTTGCGTACACAAAACCCGGTGAAAATCGAGAAATATGTATACAACGTGTGATGTTCGGAATGTGTCCAGGTGTAGACACGATGACACCTCAAAGTGGGTTAGTTCGAACGACGTTTGGTGTGGCATGCTTTGGCCTAATAGGTCCTTCGTACTCTCATCGTTGGTCCCCAGGTAGGCAAACTGGTCCGTTATATTGGATTTATACGAATGCCAGCCTAGACAGGACGTTCCGACTACCGGTACTTGTACCCTTCCAGTTACTACATGCCCGTCGCAGAACTTACTTTGATGAGAATTGAAAATTGCATAAAATCTTTGGATAACGAGAGTATGAAAATAAATTGAACACATGAACATCGATATATGTATAATGAATATGTATATATGTATAATGAATATGTATATGAGCATGTATGTTTGACTGAAATGTAAACAAATATGAAACAAATAAATATCACAAGTTTGTATGTAACCACTTAATCAATTTAAAATTTTAGGCAGACTATAGTATAGGCGCTAAGGGTCTAATAACCTATCCTATATCCCTATAGTCATGGCTCTGATACCAATCTGTCACACCCCGACCCGCAGCGGATAAGGTGATCGGGGCATGATTGGGTTATCATCAAAGCTCATGACATTTATTAAACGTTTCATATTCATTAATACAATTTAAATGGAAATTTACAATGATTGCTACAACATGATCTAACTACAAACTAAACTTCTTTGTTCTCTTCTAAGGCATATCCTATGTTATCCTTGCTTCAACCTGTTCACCTGTATCATGTGTAAAAAGGTTTTTGGATCAACATAATGTTGGCGAGTGAATCCTATGGAAAACATTTGAACAATTTATTTAAATTGATTATGAAATATGTGCACAACCAAACATGAGTAAAATTAGATATAACTTGATCAACAATCATAAGATGTTAAATGAAACACTCATGAATAATAATGGAACAATTAAAGGCACGCGATGCTCAACTCGTCTCTCACGAGGAACTGAGGGGCCTGATGAATGAATTGCATAAACATGGTAATATGAATAACACAACTACAAACAATATAAACTCAATGAAAACACACATGAACAATAATGAATTTGAATTGAAGCACGCGATGTTCTACTCGTTTCCCACGAGGAACTGATGGGCTTAATGTATGAGTTTCATGTAATTTGACAAACGGAATATAAGTAGATCACAACAATAAATCAATCTAAGTTTAAGTCATGATGTGGTATGGCACCAGTTTAAATAAATAAATTAATTATTTCATAACACATGACACACCCCAAAACGTGTAATTTAAAAGGGGGAATTGTAAGATTCACTCACAGTGGGTGCGTTCGGTTGATGATGATGAATGCACGCGAAGTGGTTTTAACCACGAGTGAGATTTAACCTAGATAAATCGCATTATGATTTGGTGAGTAAACGGATTTTATTAAACTATTTTAGTAGGATTATTGGGTGCATTTTTGTGAGTTTGAGGCTATTTTCTAATCTTAAAAATGTTATTTTTAAGTATTTATAATTGATTTTTAATTAAAATAATTAAATAAAAATAATAAAAATATTTTATTTTTTTCTGCTACAGTAACATTGACCAGTTGACTTTGACTGGTCGTTGACCGGTTTGAGGAATATTGTTGTGCGCTCGGTGAGGCTCGAACCCGAGACCTCTCGTACGCGTGCACGCAGCTCTACCAACTGAGCTACGTGTCTAACCCGTTATATATCCGATTTTAACTATATATATACATTAATTAGAATTTAAACAGAAAATCATTTTTATTTTTAAAAACAGTTTAAGGCGAAACGGTCATGCACACCACAGGTCTCGAACCCGGGACCTGTGGGTTAATCTAACACACAGTCCACCGCTGGACTGTGTGTTCAACATGTTATAATATTCGGTTTTTATTATACTTAAATACAAAATAGATATTTCCTTTTCTGCCTTATTTAAAAGAAAAGATAATTGTCCGAGTCGGTGCTGAGGACCGGACTCGAACTCGTGACCTGTGATATAAACAAACACACAGTCCACCGCTGGACTGTGTGTCTAACTTGGTTATTATTTCGGTTATTAATATACTTAACATATATCTTAGGCGACTCCGGTTCAGTAAACAAAAACAATGGTTTTTATTAAGGCAGCGTGTGAGACGGGATTCGAACTTGAGACGTTTTGCGTTTTATATGTGCACACAGTCCACCGCTGGACTGTGTGTCTAACCCGATAATTTTCATGATTTATATTATACTTATATGATAACAATCATCGTCTTCTTCAATGAAAAATAACCAGAAATCGGAAAATCGGCTGGTTCGAAGTTTTATCGATTTATTAGTGTTTTACAGTTAATTAAGGTATTATAAAAGTGAAACGGAGAAGAAAACTGGGCGGAGAAAGTATACCGACAAGACTCTCTGTTTTCCGGCAGAACTCCGGCGACAGAATTCACCTCCGGCGATAGGTTCCTTGCAGCAGCGAGTCTCCGGATATCTTGGAAAGAGTATGGGTAACTTCAGTAAAGGTTTAGGGGATTAGTGAGGTTCAGAAAATTAAAACTCGGTTTTCCGGCCAAAAATAGGAAAGTTCCGGCGAGTGGAATTATGCCGAGAAAAGGTGTGATTTTCGAGCGAAAGTGTTTGTAGACGGTTGTGGTTGAATTTATAGGGGAAAAATGAGATGTATTTGGTCTGATTTCGGACTGGGTTCGTCGGTTTAAGTTTTCCGGCGGTTATGAATTTGGTCGCGGACTTCAAACATCGGTTATAACCGATATGTGATTAAAGGTTTACGTTATAACGTAAATTGTAGTTAAGATTCGCGGAAATTCCGGGATTCCGACGACTGAAACGATTGGGCGCCGGTTTTGAATTTGTAAAGTTATTATATCAATTAAATGTTTGGAATACATAACAAACAAAGCAGTTGGCGCAGTGGTTTGTGTGTGAGAGTTAAGTCACTAGGTGACTCGGTACAGACCCGGGTTCGAAACCCGGCTGAAACAATTCATTTTTATTTTGCGATTTTTGACAGTTTTTCAAAAACTAAATATATGTTCGCGTATAATAATTGATTACGGGTCGTTTAAAAATATTTTGGGCATTTAATTCGCAACGAAAATTTTGACTGACTGTTCGGTTGATAAACGGAGCGGGTTTGGTAAATCCGTTTTTGACGGATGTTACATCCCAGGCGACACGCGACAGGGGACAGGGGTCCTCCCGCGATGCGCCGGGGGAGCCAAGTCAACAAGTCAAAATAACCCTCCTCCGCGCCACGCGAGGGAGGTAATGGAGGCCGTCGAGACGCGCGGGAGCGTCTCTCTGCAGATCTGCATATTAGATCGCGAACACAGCTGTTTTTTTTGTCAAAACTCTTTTCTCCAAAAACCCCTCTTCTCCCATTCGAACCCTAACCGTAAAACCCCACCAATCCACCTTAAATCCACCCTATTTCACCACAAATCTTCACCTAAATCCATCAATAATCTTCCCCACAATCCGATTTCATCAATATCACCGCCGGAATCGGATCTCCGGTCACTATCTCCTGCCAACTTGGAACTTTACTCAAGTTGTTGTTACTTTTCAAGTTCATATCGTGAATCAGGTATGAAAGTTTAATGTTTTACATGTTTACTTGATTGAATATGCTTGATTACGTGAGTTAGGATGAATGGTTATAGGTGGAAGGGTATTTGATTTAAGAATGGTTGGTGAGAGTGTTTTGAGTGAGGAAGATGATGTCTTAAGCTAGAACTAGGTTGGATATGGAGATAAATCTGAACCTTAGGGTTTTTGCACTAGTTGAGTGGTATGATTGTATGGAATGCAGTTAAGTAGATTGAGTTGGTTTGAATGTTCGAAGCACTTGTTGATTGAATGATAGATGGAGTGTTTAGGGGTTAAGTTGTCAACTAAACGAGGTTGTATTCGAAGTGAGTCTGAAGTCTATTAGATGTTGAAAAGTGTGGATGTTAGTATGAGCTAAGTGATGAGTTTCGCGGACACGTTTAGGTGCGAAAGTGTAGGGTGTTGAACGGTTTAGTGGTTATGAGTATAGTAGCATTGGTGGGTGTTTTGTAACTCATTTTCGTATATCTCGCTTGTTATTCCGTTCTCTAAAAAAACATTGAAAAAATTATAAAAAGTTTTCTGCGTGTTACAAAAGGTTTTTGCAAGTCATTGATGCATGATGAATGCTTAAACAATGGATTTTACAAATTTCGGTTAGTTCGTTCGTACTCAATATCCATTCGAACGGGTTGACCGAATTACGTGATTTTCGACATGAATTATTTGCTCATTACAGGTTGTGTTTCGTTGCATTTGTATCCCGAATGAAATGCTATACGGATACAAATGTCATTAGCAAGTTACTAACTTTTGAGTTTCTTTTGGTGTGATTCAGCATGTCAGGTGAAGGGTCAAGCCAGGGGGGTTCAAAGAAAAGGAAGAAGATTCGGCTTCAAGTTAGGTACAATGGTCCGGAATAGCTTCCACTACCGGAAGCACCAATTATTCCGGTGGCGCATAGGATGTTGAGGGAGCACACCTTGTTAGATTTTGAGATTGGTAGTATGGAGTATGAAAGGCGTGAGAAATTCTGTCGTATGAAATTGTATCAACATAGGACATTTAATTGGCCCATGTTGGAAGGTATGGCGCAGAGACAGAGGATGGAGGAGTTTTTGGGTCCAAGATGGATGTTGGTGTTGTCATGTGATGAGCCTCAATATGAGGAGCTGACTGTAGAGTTCCATTCTACATTTAGACATGATGCGGACCGGTATCTGGAGCCGGATTCACTGTCGTTTTGCTTAGGTCGGCAGAGGTATGTTTGGACGGTAGAACAGTTTGCTAGGGCCATCGGGTTTTATGTTCAGAATGAGAGGTTTTAGAGTGCTTGGAGAGGGCCCACGAGAAAGAGGGAATATCGTCATGAGTGGGTAATGGAGTCTGAGCTGCAGACTTTTTGGACTACTATCGCGGATAGTGTGTGGTCGACTGATGTTGTTGAGTCGTCAATTAGAGATCCGTTTCTGAGGTATGTGCACAGGATCATAGCCTGTACGTTGACGGCAAGGAAAAGTGGGAATGACAAGGTAAATATGACTGATCTGTTCTGTTTGTAAACTTGGTGGAGAGGAAGGAAGCCAATCTGGCCACGGTACTGTTGTCCCAGTTCGCAAAGGGTAGAAGGTTAGGGGCAAATACTCATCTGGAGTTAGGACCGTATGTGACTAGGTTGGCGAGGCATTTGGAAGTGTTTGACAGGTATTCGGAGGATAGGTTGACGCCAGGGCCGGTTACGAGGCCGTTTAGTGTTGAGGCGTTGAGACAGCCAAATATTATTGAGTGGGATGAACCGGTTCGTTGGAAGCCGGTTACAGTTAGACCACAGGAGTTGCCACCGGTGGTACTCCAGCAGCAGAGGCTATGCAAGCCGGGTCACGCATGCATAGGCAGGCAGTTGTCCCCAGGGCTCAGCGCCCTAGACCACAGTATCCACTAGGGCCACCGAGGCCGGATCCTTTGACAGTGGGGAATGTTTATGATACTATGGTTGATGAGTTTGAGATGCAGACGAGCATGTTGCGGTATATGATAGAGCAGCAGCACATAGCCATCCCTGCTTGGTTTCCACCTCAGCATTTTCCGCAGCCAGGATGGGGAGTTCCACAGGGTGGCGGTGATGTGCAGATGGCAGATGAGCCGGTTGGTGGCGGCGATGACGAGGAGGAGTAGGTGCTTGGTATGATAGCCGCCGGTAATTTTGGGTTATGATGTACTTTCCCTTTATTTTGTTTTGATTCGGATACTTATGTTCTGTACTAAATTTGATACTAACTCTCATGTGGGAAATGTACGGGTTAACCGGTTGGTCGTATTTATATATGTTATGTTTGCTATGGTTGTGTTGATGTGATAGAACATGTGTGGTTGGTGCGTAAGTGTGTTGTGTGAAAATAGTGGCGAGCATGTTGGAGATGAGGCATGGAACTAGACAGGTGCAGATCAGAGAAGTAAATCAGGAGAGTCTGTTCCAGTTTGTTTATTTATTTATTGTTAGTTTTATTTTTTATTTTTTTATTATTTTCTTCGTTTATTGGTCGTTAAGTAGTTTCTCGCTCCATTGAGGACAATGTAGGAATTAAGTGTGGGGAGGGGAAACTAGTGTCTAGTTTAGTGTGTTAGTCGTCGTTATAGAGTCTTATCGTTATTTGCGTTTATTATTAAAAATAAAAAAATTGAAAAAAATTAGAAAAGTAGAAAATTCGAAAATGTCTCGTAAAGCGTTTGCGAAAAATAGAAGATGATAGGTATAACCGACATGTTAGCTTTCGATTACTATATATGAGATAACGAAACGGTCGGTCATGCGTATAATTTGGGATGTGTGGGTAGGCCCAGCCAGTTGAAGGGTTTCTTTGAAGCGATATAATATACTTAAAATAGGAGTTTAGTGGGTACCCGTCTTAGGAGCTGTGACAAGACTGAAACTGTAAGAGCATAAGAGGTACTTCGTAAATAAAAAGCTTATAAAATAAATAGGCAATCTGTTTCTTTTTGTGAAAACAAATCCGAAACAAGTTGGCGCCCGAAAAAAATAATTCCATCCATCCATTTGAGCTATATGTTGAAAAAAAAGGAAAACAAAGCCTATGGTATTGCCGCGGGGATAGCGACTCATGCGTATATACCCTCTAGGTGGAGTTATGAAAAATGTGTGAGGTTTATGGCATTAATTGTGGGGATGGTGACTCATGCGAGGTATGTCCGCTAAGCTGATCATATACAAAAACATGAAAAGCTCACAATATCATCCATCTATCCATTATAAAGTTTAATCGGAATAATAAGGTTTTTTATATAAGACGGTAGAATGATATCTTTTAACCTTATGAGCTTGAAATGAGAATAAGTGGAGTTGTCGTCTTTTAAGTGTGGGATCCATAGACGACTATAATCATGTGAACTTAACGGATTGTGAATGAGGGCTTGGAAGCTGGCGGTTGGGTTTAAGTGGATCTTATATCCGCAATCGTGGTTAGCGTATGGTTAGACTGGCTAATTAAATTAATTGAATATATTGAGTGCTAATGTGTTTGGTTGTGATTCCATTGCAAAGAGTTTTTTCGGGGACGAAAAAAGATAAGTGTGGGGATGTGATGTGTGGTTAATACTTAGTGTTATTTTGTGTGTTACGAGTCAGTTTTATGTACATATGAGTGTTTAGTCGGTTCGGTATTACTATTTAATGTGCGTGCGTCGTTTCAGGTTAAACAGTGCAAAACGAGTGAATAAACGCGTGCTGGAAGAAGCTGGAAGAGTCGCAATAGAAGAAATCAAGCTGGTAGTCCCCTGCGCCACGCGGGGGAGGTTAAGGATCCTGTCACGACGCGCGACAGGTGTAAAAGTGGGGTCGGTTTCTTTTGTTCAGGATACACGCGCCAGAGGATGGTTAGTTTCCCGCGACCGCGGGAGATGCTTATTGCGGGAAAGTATAAAAACTGGATTTTATTAGGTTTTGAGGGTATTCTTTGACCTAGCAGCCGTTTTTCCGAACTCAGCAGTCATTAGAGGCGATTTAGAAGAGGTTTTCATCCCAATCAAGCCAGTTTCTCATGTCAGATCGATTCCAAACTATTATTGAAGCTGTGATGACGACCATGAGCGGCTAAGCTCTTCGTGACTTCTGCCAGGATGAACTGTTACTGTGTTTTTCATTGAACCTTGTTTACGTATTCGTTGTAACTGGTACACTGACCACTTGTGTTGGATTCTTGGTAAACGTTTCTTGTGTTGATTGTCGTTTATTAAGCGTATTGGCGATTTCCTTGCATCGTTAGCGGGTTGGTAAACTGGCGGGTAATTGATGCAAACAAACGGGTTATTAGGTGGCATAGTGAATCTTAAAAACTATCCTTAATAATTAACCAAATTCATTAATTCCGAGGCCATGTCTATGTGGTGTTCTGAATTGGTAAACAGGTTTTGATGATAAACGGGTAATTGGGATTCCGGGTGGAAGTTATCTTTCTCATATTGATTACAACTCTTTAATTTAGTTGTCGTGTTTTTCTAAACAATCAATCAAATTCCCCCAAGTTAGTTATTTAGTTCTTAGTCAAAAATCGTTACACTGACCATAAATTCCCCGTGGATTCGATACCCTACTTACGCTATCTACGTAGTTTAAATAGGTTTTTGATTAGCCCACGACAGCTACATCACATGAAGGTTTTCGGCCAATACTTCATATTTCCAACTCCAAATGAGGATTCTAATAACTTACAACCCATTTCATATTTCACTTAGGTTTGATTAATGCTTGTTGCTCATATTTCGTTCTGTTTTCTAAGTTGTTGGGGTGTTTCTGTAGCTAGCATGAGCTAAAATTCTTGGTTCACTTATATTAGATGAATCCTGGCTAAACATTAAAGCTCGTTAGAGAACATAAACAATGATGGGGTGTTTGATCAGTAACACGTGAGATCAATCGATGTGGCAGTTCGTTAGAGAGTGTGACACGAACCATATCCTTAAGTGAATCAGTTTGTGTTGTGACCCTACATGGAGTTGGCGCAAAAATAGAATTTACATCTCTGACTAACTTAAGCGGCCGTGGGATATCAGGATTATGTACGGGGCTTATATCGAATTAATCTCTTACTAACTTAAGCGGCCAAGGATGGCATTAGTATTCGCTAAGGATGTCTTATGGCCTTTTCTAATTGTCTCTAGTTTATGGCCTTATCGTACTATAAAAGAACTGGTCTTTACACTTGCTATGGTGTGCGTATAGATCAAGATTTGATGATCCAGATGGAAATGATTGGAAATTATGTTTTTATTGAGCCAACATAAAAGATACATTGGTATAAGTTTATTCTATAGACCTTAAGCGCCGATATAGTATCATCCTATAAACGCTATTATATGAGTATTATAAAACTAATGCGTATTACCTATTTACTCCTATTTTTAGCATCATGTTCTAATAGAACTAAAACCCCGAAAAAGCCATAATTAGTGTAGCGTCACTTTAGGTTGAGTCCATCTATGAATTTTTCTACTGCATTTAATTTGTCCCAATAACTAGTAAAAATATATGCTGCCACGGGGTTTCGGTCGATATCGGTATAACAACCGAAAGAAATATGTCTAAGAGAATATCGACATATTTTTTTAAATCAACTGAAAACTGTATAAGGAATTTGCATCTTTTGGTATCATTGTGATACGTTAAACCACATAAAAGATTAACTTTTTTCTAAAGTAAAAAAAGTCTTAAATTTAAATAATAATAATAATAAGAGTTAATTACATAGTTAGTCCCTGTGTTTTGCACAAAATAACATACTTAGGTACTAATAGTTTAAAATCACATTCTAGGGTATTAACTTTTCATTTTGTAACGTTTGGAGGTATTAACGTTAATTGTTTGTTAAACTATTAGTACCTAAGTATGTTATTTTGTGCAAACCAAATGGACTAAGTATGTTAATACTCTAGAAGTTAATGCCTCCAAACGTTACAAAATGAAAAGTTAATACACTAGAAGGTGATTTTAAACTATTAATACCTAAATATGTTATTTTGTGCAAACCACAGGAACTAACTATGTAAGTAACTCTAATAATAATAATAATAATAATAACAATAATACGTCAAAAGGGTTGAAACTGACATTAGCGCATAAGGGTGTAAGGGTGCATGCCAAATGAGATTAGGCAAGCTTTCCCTCCATCCAATCATATTGTCCCATGTCATTTCTTGTCTATTGTCCAAAAAAACATAAGGGATGCATGCTTAAAATAAGATTACGCAAACTATTTTTTAAACTACCTAATTAAATTGGGTGATAATTTTTTAGAATTGGGTAAGAATTTTATTGAATAGACTGATATTTATAGGGTGTTTACTTATTTATTTAAAAAAAACTAACGGTAATATTCAAAAAATCATGGCACGTGTCCCTTCAAAAAGAATTAGAATGTTCAAATCATGCCACCTGTTTACTTATTTACCGTTCAAAAAGAATTAGAATTGTTCACCGATTTCTGTCTGTTCGGCTCGGCAAAATGAGGTGTCGGCGGTGTTGCCTATCGGCAAAAGGCTTGCCGAATGCCTTTCCCGAGGACCACCCCGTACACCCTAAGAACTATCTTGCGGTTGGGACGAGATTCAAACTTGCAACTACCAAGTAACTATCGAACCAGGTGGGCTAGCGTCCTAGCTGTTTAAGGGTACGATTTAGAGGTTATATATATTAGGGAAACAAAGAAATTAGTGGTGGGCACATGGGCAAATGAAATAAACCGTGCATTGCTACGGAAATGATAGGGATTTCGATATATATCTGTTTGGTTCATTACGATACTTGTAGGAATACATAACGTTAAGAAAAAAAGAAACCTAAAAACCACAAAGATGAGAAAATAGAGATGTAAAAGTAAAATATCAAAAACCAAATAAAAAAACGGGACGATAACAAAATAGAAAAACAAAATATTAAAAGAAAAACTTTTCAGCGGTTTAATAATATATATTGCAAATCTTTCTTAGGCAACTAAGAAATAAATGGCAAAAACATAAATAATATGCAATATTTGTCAAACTTCCATGTATAAACCCAGGGGCGGCCCTGGGGTGTGCGGGGAGCACCACCGGCCAGAGCCCGTGTTTTCGAGGGGCACGTAAATGTTGCCGGAATAGTTGGGGATTGTGACCGGATAAGCGACGGGCGTGATGGGTTGGGTCATAGATTAGTTTAGGATGTAGATAAAGGTTGACGCAAGGAAAAATAGATGAAAACGAATCCGATTTAACGGCTCTGGGTTCGCCGGAAACATACCGAAATCCCGCCGAGGAAGAAGGCCTGTAAGCGGGTTTTAATTTGTTATGCTTTGAAACTTCTAGGGACTTGAAAATAATAGTCCTGTGGTTTCTAATATTTTAAAACATGTTTTAAACATAAAATTTCTTTGTATTTTTAATTTTGCTAAAATGGTAAGTTTAGTACTTCACCTTTTAAAACTTCATTTAATACAAATTATCTTAAATTCAAACTTTAAAATTGTAAAAAGTTTTTATAAAAATAATCAAGTTATTTACATTTATTTAATATTTTATAAAATTAAATGTAATGTATAAAAGAAATAACTCGAAACGTTTATTGAAGAATGATGTGTTACAAATAAGATAAACGAATACGAAAAATATCGTGTTATAATTATTTGTGTTTTAGTTGACGTTAATTGTTGATTAGTTTTTTAGTTAGGTGTTATATAGCGTTAAGTGTTGATTATTTGGGTGTTATTTGTCGATTATTAAGGCGTTAATTTCGTTAGGCCTAAAGGGTACATTTTTTCGAACTCGAACATGGCACCTGATTTCTCAGGACCGGCACTGTATAAACCTTTTCAGAAGCTAAACTAAAATAAAATTTGAAATGCATGGCAAAATTGCAAAATTTAATATAACATTCAACTATTGTAGAATAAAACCTGCCATCAATCTTCAGTTTTATTTTGTTTGACGTGGACTGGTCAATATTACTATACATCAATCCTTTCATTGTATGTTTATAACATAAGAAATAATATTTGACGTGGACCGGTTTTATTTTATTTTACCCGGGGTTTGAGCTTGCTAACACTCTTACCCCTTATTATTTAAAAATTCCTCTTACGCCATCAATATTGAACTCTTCGTCAAGTCACGTCAACGGTTGTTTGACTATTAGTAATGTGTGAAATGACGTTAGGAGGTAAGACATCAGTTTTTTGTAAATAGGAGGTAAAGGTGTGCAAGCGAATCCAAACCCCAAAGGGTAAAATTACAGTTTACCCTATTCTATATATTATATATATATATATATATATATATATATATATATTATATTGTTTGTGAAGTATCATGAATAGTAGGAGTTGGCGATAGCCAATCTTTCCTACAAAGTGTAGGAAGCCACCACATAATGATTTGTGCCAAGTAGTTATTTTAATTAAAAAGGCAAGAAGGTAATTTGAAATTTATTCTATTTATGGTATATATTTATTATAATTACCACTTGAGAAATTTAAGGAAACACAATATCACATTGAAATCGAATTGCCAGTTATATTAGGATCGATTAATTGTTTATCATTCAAGTTGCAATTCTTCTTCTTCTAAAGTGGTTCGCTGAAAAAAAAACCATGGTGTCACAATGTGTTTTATCACTAAAACACACTGCTATGAACACATTTCCGTTGTGTTTTAGCAGGCAGTAATTGGCTCGCCACGTTGTGTTTTATCAATTAGGTGCTGGTTCGTCATTGTGTTTTATCACTAAAACACACTACTATGAACACACCTAGTATCCAACATCAAGTGTAGTAAAACACAGTACTATGATCAAACTTTAAAATAAAACACATCGTCTTCAACAAACACGATGAGCTCGATAAGACCTATGAGGAAGGGGATAGTGCAAGTATTTTCAATCGAATATCTGCAGATCATGCTAGTTACAAGCCAAAAGTATGTGCAGTATACAATCCAGAAGCTGAGCATGATTACAATTTGGTGTATCGCCCAACCGAAGCAGCTGAACAATCAAAGTTTACCAGAGAGATAGCACTGGCTCCGTTGGAGCGAGCGAAATTACCATCCAACGTTGGAAAGTTTAACGGTTTAACCGATCCTGATGATCACATGCGCCTCTTTACCGGTGCAGGGTTACTTAGGTCTTGGACATTGCCAATGTGGTGTCACCTATTTGTACAGACCCTTACTGGCGCTGCGCGCCTTTGGTTTGATAATTTGCCGGCAGGTAAACTTTCCTCTTGGAATGACTTAAAAGAAAAATTTCTTACACAATTCAGTCAGCAACGGCGATACGTGCGCGACTCCTCAGATGTAATGAACATCTGGCGGAGGGATGATGAGAACCTCGAAGATTTTATTACGCGTTACAATAAAGAGGTGTTGGAGATTGGAGATGTTCATGAAGACCTTATACGCGCGCAGTTCAAATACGCGGTAAGGTGTGACGAAATGATTAAGTGCTGTCCGGTACGACTGGCCTTCCAAAAATCTGGGATAAACTCATGGCGGCAGCCAAGGTCTACGCCCAGACTGAGCGCAACCTAAATTCCAACAGGCCACCTCTACCTCAGAATCGTCCGCAAGACCTGAGTAGAGGTAGTCGCAAGTATAAGAGAAATTGGAAAGATTCAAGTCAGAATTCGTATTCTCTTTATTCACCAATTGATGCGCGTGCAACAATCAACAAGATAACAACTCAAAAAACGATTAAACAAGAGAATAGGGAACGCCAGTGGACTCCCTTGACGGAATCTCCGGCTGAAGTTCTCAGCACTAAGAATTATCAGTTCAAGCAGCCACAACCAATGAAAAACAAAAAAGGGCAAGACCCAAATTTGTTCTGTGACTATCATAGAGACACAGGCCACATAACAGATAACTGCATCAGTTTGCGCTCGGAGATTGAAAAAGCATTAGAGAGTGGGAAGCTTACACATCTACTCCAAAATGTGCGCAAAGAGATTAAACAGATTACGCGCGGGGACGAAGGGCCTAGCAACAAGAAAATGAAACAGCATGTTTCCATGATTCAAGGAGGTCCGTCGCGCAAGCGTAATCTTCAACACTTTCAAAACAACACATGGCGCGAACAGCAAGTCATTTTCCCTATCGTTCCAGGAGGGCCTCAAGAAGACCGGCCAGTGATTATCACAGGTATCTTTGGACACTACCAAACAGATTATATGTTTATAGATCCTGGTAGTTCCATGGATATTATGTATGAGTAGTGCAAGCAACTAGATCCTGAGGATAAGGCACGCTTGGAACCAGTTGATTTTCCATTAACTGGATTCTGCAATGAGGCTGTCTTTCCTCTAGGACAAATCCTTTTTCCTGTTACTTTATCTGATGGGAGGTGTTCTCGAATGAGTAACGTCAACTTCATGGTGATGCCGGCAAATTCCCGTCATGATGTACTATTGGGACGCCGCGCGAAACATGATTTTGGTATGATTACCTCCGCTCCATATGCCGCCTGTGGTTTTCCACCACCAAATGGTGTAGCTATACTTTACGCACGGAAAGAAATCATGTCTATTGAAGAACCAGTTAGTAAGGCTGTCAAGACATTGCCAAGTAACGAACCAGAAAAATGGGTACTCAACAATAAGTATCCCGAGCAAACCATCCTGTTAGGACATGCAGTCAGTATTGAAACTCGCGCAAAACTTAAACTACGGTTGTTTCGCAACAAAGACATTTTCGCCTGGACACCTGCCGACATGGTCGGTGTCCTACGCAACGTTGCGGAACATTGTCTGAATGTATTTCCGTCAGCAGAACCAGTTGTACAGAAAAAGCGCAGCCTCGGGTCAGAAAAGACAGAGGCGATGAACGAGCAAGTCACCGAGTTATTAAATGCTGGTATTCTGCGCGAAGTCAAATACCAGACCTGGGTGGCAAACCCAGTCATGGTAAAGAAACATAATGGCGGATGGCGGATGTGTGTAGATTTTAAAGATCTAAACAAGGCGTGTCCGAAAGATTGTTATTCTCTTCCTGAGATTGACAAAAAGGTTGACTCATTAGCTTCCTTTCGCTGGAAATGTTTTCTAGATTGTTATAAAGGTTATCATCAAGTCTTGATGAAAAAAGAGGACGAAGATAAAACCGCTTTTCGCACGGAGAAGGGCATTTTTTGTTATACCAAGATGCCTTTTGGTCTCCGCAATGCGGGAGCTACTTATCAAAGATTGATGGATACAGTTTTTGGAGATGATAACGGGAAAACAGTGGAAGTCTACATTGATGATTTGGTCATTATGAGTTCAGAAGACACTATTTTAGACAACATCCAACGAACTTTTGATTCTCTGCGAAAGGTAAATCTAAAGTTAAATCCAAGCAAATGCTCCTTCGGCATGGAGGAGGGCAAATTTCTGGGTTTCATCGTCACCAAGGACGGTTTCAAAGTTAATCCTGAGAAGGTCGAAGCAATACAAAAAATGTCTTCTCCTAGTACCATCAAAGAGATGCAACGTTTGGCTGGAAGGTTAGCTGCGCTAAACCGCTTCCTCGCCAATCATGCTGCAAAACATTATCCATTTATTCGAACCTTACGCAATTGTACGAAGAGCAAAGAGTTCGCATGGACTCCTGAAGCTGATCAAGCTTTCCAGCAAATGAAAGATTGTTTAGTTCAACTTCCCACACTTACTGCTCCTCGAGTAAAAGAACCCATGGTCTTATATCTTGCTGCATCTGAGGTAGCAGTAGGTGCTGTCTTGTTGGTAGAACGCGAAGGGGTCCAGTCTCCAATTTATTATATCAGCAAGATGGTGAATGACCCAGAGACAAGGTATTCAATTATGGAGAAATTAGTTTTAGCATTGGTCCACGCCTCGCACAGGCTGCGGAGATACTTTTCAGGACATGTTATTACAGTTTTAACAAAATTTCACATTGGCCAAGTCTTGACAAAGCCAGATGTTTATGGACGACTTGCGAAGTGGGCAATAGAATTGGGAGGTTATAACATCTGTTATAAACCTAGACCAGCTATCAAAGGCCAAGCTTTGGCAGATTTCATCGCTGAAATTCCTGCTGATAAAATTGAAGAATGTCAAGCAATTCAAAACCCAGTCCCAATCATAGACAATAGAGCCTGGACACTGTTTATAGATGGCGCATCAAACAGTGATGGGGCTGGAGCAGGTCTTCGATTAATGAGTCTAGAGGGAGCAGAATTCACATATACAATTCGGTTGGATTTTAAAAGCACCAGCAACGAGGCCGAATATGAAGCTTTCCTAGCAGGCTTACGCCTAGCTATTAAAATGGGTGCCACAAATTTAGAAGCCCATGTTGATTCATTACTAGTTGCTGAGCAAGTAATTGGAACGTATGATGCAAAAGGAGATATCATGGCTTTATATTTGGCACAAGCCAAGGCTCTTATAACACAGTTCCAACAATTTAAAGTCACACACGTCAAGCGAAGCAAGAACAAACATGCTGACGCTCTAAGTAAACTAGCAGCAACTAGTTTCAAACATTTGGCAAAGGAAGTTCGCATTGAAGTTTTAAGTAATCCATCAGTCCCTCTCAGACAAGTAACAATGGTCGAAGTAGGAGATCCATCATGGATGTCTCCAATAATGATGTATTTGTTACATGGTTCTTTACCAGAAGATAAAGCGCAAGCACGTAAGTTACGGTGCAAAGCCCTCAATTACGAGATGGTTGACGGTATTCTGTACCGACGCTCTTACATGGGTCCTTCGCTCCGCTGTGTTAGCAAACATGATGCACAGTACCTAATCAGGGAGATTCATGAGGGGATATGTGGTATACATTCTGGGCCGCGCATGGTAGTAGCCAAAGTGAAAAGCGCAGGGTATTATCGGCCCGGAATGTACGTTGACGCTGTAGAGATCTTGCGCAAATGCATGTCCTGCCAAAGGCATGCCCCTAAAATGTTGTGCCCAAAGAATCCTTTGGTACCCGTCACTACAGCTTGGCCTTTTCAACAATGGGCCATTGATTTAGTGGGACCATTTCTAGATGCGCCCGGCGCAGTCAAGTTCATCATTGTTGCGGTCGATTACTTCACCAAATGGGTTGAAGCCAAACCTTTAGCTTCTACTACAGTGATGGTAATTCGCAAATTCATCTGGGAATACATTATTTGCCGTTTTGGTCTGCCCATGCGCATTATTACAGACAATGGCCCAAATTTAACGGCTGAAGAGTTGCAAACATGGATGACCGAAATGGGAATCCAGCATGTTTTCGCTTCTGTTGCGCACCCACAAGCAAATGGTCAAGTTGAAAAGCATAAACAAACAGTTGGTCGACGGTATCAAGGCCCGCCTCGGCACGGCACGACGGGGGTGGGTTGACGAATTGCCTAGCATCTTGTGGGCACACCGAACTATGCCCAAGACTAGCACTGGAGAAATTCCTTTTAGCCTTGTGTACGGCACGGAGGCTGTGATTCCTGCCAAAATTGGGTTACCATCTCCAAGGATGCTAGCCTTGGAAAAACAAGATAATGAAGAACAAAGACGCATTGATCTAGACTTATTAGAGGAAAGACGAGAGAATGCAGCGATTCGCGAAGCTAAGTATAAGTCTCAGCTTGAAAAGTATTACGCATCTGCTCCTTTTTGCCTGGTGACTTTGTTCTTCGCGATAATGAAGCGTCGAATGCCGAAAAACAGGGGAAGTTAGCCCCGCGATAGGAAGGTCCGTACGTGATAAATGAAGTATTGAGAAAAGGCGCGTACACTCTGAAGCTTATGTACGGATCCAGCGTTCCTCGAACCTGGAACGCCCAACAACTACGCCGATGTTATATGTAATCTCAGTCCTCTAAGCAACTTCTAGGCGTTGCGTAACGAGACTGCTTACTTTATTTCTTATGTAATCTTAGTGGCAGCCATAGCTTTACCCTTTATCAGTATGAATAAAATACTCTGTCACTACTTACAGTCTTGTATATGTTCATTTACAAATGCATGCAATTCCTTTGGATAAACAAAAACACAAACTCATGAGCCACAAGCTAACTTAATACTTACGCTCACACATGAGAAAAGAAATTGTTCATTTGTCTATCCTACACAAGTAATTGGTCCCATGCAAACATTGTAAAGCTAAAATATATTATATTCACATCAACAGTACTTGCGCAGCAGTGCAACGTTACAAGTAATTACAAAATAAAGAATTACAAATTTCCTATTCTATGGATTTTGTGCCCGCCTGCTTCTCTGTTGTTGAGAAGATCTCCTTTAGTTTATCAACAAAGTCATCTTGCTGCAGCGTGGCATCCACAAGGTCCATAATCGGAATCTGCAACTGATCATATTTTTCTTTAGCAGCAGAATAAATGGCAGCAGTATTTAACCCATGCGTGGCAGCCCGACTTGTATCCCATTCGGTCTTCAGCGCATGTGCCACGTGCAAAGTGCACTCTTTATAGCCCTCGGCATGCCCGTCACTGCGCGCAGCCATCATCAATTCTGCCACTCTCTCATCCAACTCCGTGGAATTAAGGATAGCATTTGCGATCTGTATACAAATACAATCAGTATATGTGATGATGATCAAACCGGACATGTATAAAGAAAAGGGAATATTACCTCCACAATCCCATACTCCCGCAACCAGGTAAGCTGGTTCATGATGGATTCGGTCAGGCTTTCTGCTGTAGCGCGAGCGACCTCCGTGTCGTTAAGTTTTTGTTCACCTTCAGTTAAACGACGGGTCAACTCGGCTTTCTCTTTTCGGTGAAGCTTGATATCTTTTTTCAAAATATCAACCTCATCTTACAGCCGCGCCTGGTCAAATAGCATAGAAGTTAGATCATCAATCTCTTTATTCTTAAGAAAGAGAGTCATTTTGGTTGATACCTCATTCTGCTCGCTCCTTTCTCTATGTGAGCGCGCCTCTTCTGCTGCCGCAACTGCATCAGCTTTCTCTTTCTTAAGCTTCTCGATTTCGTTGCGCAGAGATATCTTTTCTTTGTTATCGCGATCGCAAGCCTCCACAAAGCGCTTGCGCTCGTCCGCATGTTGCGCAGCAGAGGCCTCACATTTGCGCTTCCAAGACAGCGCAGACCACTCCTCGGTCTCTTCTCCTCCTCAAACTTGGCTTTTTCAGCCTCAAAATCGACGATCATCTTTAACGTCTTCTCTTTTTCAAGTTTGGCCTTCGCCTTATCAATCTCAACCTCATCCCGCTCCTTGTTCATACTGCGCCATTCGCGCACGATCCTGTTTATTGTGGAAGAGGCAAGGGCAGACTCTTGCAAATATGACTCCTATGTAGCCTCATGGTCTTTCTCTTCTTGGCGCTTCACCTCCGCCGGAGGGAAGATGCCCTTATACCACTCCCTGCAGGAGTGCCAATCTGTGAATACATCACCTTGTTTAACCTTCCACACAGGCTGATGGATCACAGACGCCCGCCTCTCAGAATAAGAACGATAGTAATAATCCCCAGGCGTCTCCTCTGGGTGAATGGGCGACTCCTCATCAGAATCTTCAACAGACATAAAGCCTTCGCTTTGTGTTGAAGGGCCAGCTCCCTTAGATATCAACTTTGAAGGCTCCGGCACAGGGGAAGATATTTTTTCTTGCTCCGCGGCAGCAGTATCTTTCACCCCAACATCTGTAGCTGTATCTTTAACCTGCTCGCCAGCAGGATTCTCAGCATCAAATTTTTTAGGCTCTTCTTTCGGAGCCACCTTCTCAATATTTTCTGGGACGATGGGGTCAGCGTAAAAAACAGGTGCTTCTCGCTCCGCATCTCCCTCCTCAACGTTTTCAGGCCTGCGCGGCGATGGTATAGCAGATGAGGTGGCCGGCGCAGGCTTCACCATTTTCTCTGCAAATCATATTAATAAATACCAAGTATAAGATTCTGCGCAACTTTTCTGACATAAATGCGCAACAAACTGAACATACCAGGTGAGAATTTCTTTGCAAAGGCATCCAGATTGCCCTTCTTGCCAATGCGCGGGTGCGCAACTTTTGTTGCAACAGGAGGTTTAGTTTCAGACTCCTTCCTCTTCTTGGACGTGCGCTTCAACACCTCTTCTGGGCTTGAGGGTATTTTCAAGGGATCATCTGGGTTCGAGGCAGGAAGAGAGGAGGTGTCAATGGGTTCTGGCTTTGGTTTCCTCAAACCTACAGGCGCAAGACCCTCCAGTGAGTCCGACACCACCACATAATCACACAAGAGTCAGATACGAGACGCGTACCTTTCTTACCCTCAACTTTCGCAGTAGCTGATGGCTTGGTTTTTCGATCTGGTTTAGAAGGGGGAGGTGTAGCAGCTGCGGCAGCAATTGGTTTCTTCTTCTTCTTCGAGTCAGGGCCTACGCCCAAGTTTAGCAAATCACCTACATAGTCAATCATATTGAACAAAGGTTGCGCCATTAGTTATATTGCAATATTACTTAGAAAATATGTTCAAGAGTAATATTGCAATATCAACTTAGGCCTTGTAAGAATTTAATTACCAGTCGTAGAAGACGGTTGCGCCTCCAGATCCTCCTTCTTGGGCAACTCAAAGTTCCCCAAGATTTGTGAGAACCAGGTATCCTCACCCTCAACAATGGGCACGACGGCCATTTTCCCTTTCTCTCTTGAAGGATACCAAGTAGAGTGGCGCAGCTATACAAAAAATATTTTTACATCAGTACATATCTATTAAAAAGATATTACTAGGAAGTTAAACGGTTACGTACCAGTCCCGTCTTCAGTATACCGGTTTTTCCCGGCGTTCTTTCTTCCAAAAAATACTCATCCCAGCAGCGATGAGTGTCACACCCCAACCGATGGCGGAAACATCGGGATGAGACGAAAACGAGATTGCTCATTGCTCACAACATTAATAAGTGACAATAATTAATTAAACCATATTTTATTTCATAAGAATTGTCAAATACATTAATGTAACAAAACAAAGAAACAACATAACATTTGCAAAGTCATAACAAAATTGATACATCGACATTAAACCTAACGTCTAATTTGTGTGTATCTAGTCCTTGCTATATTGTTTTCATAGCATCATCTCCTTCAACCTGTAACATGTTTTAAAATAATGTCAATGCGAAAGCAAATGCGAGTACACAAGTTTAGGCATAGCATACGTATACGAATAAGTTTAAACAATCCTCATGGCAACCAAATCTATACAAGAGCAATATCAAGGCATGCAATACTAATAATCAAACCCTTAACGCAATCACGATGTTTTAACATGACCTCACGAATAACACGATGGAGGTGGATGCGTGAATTCCTATAGCGCTAAGCATGTCAAACGAAGGCTAAAAATAGTTAATGACTAAAGCATAGCAATACGAATATCCAAGACAAGCATCAAGTATAAGATTCAAGCTTTCATGTATATGGGATCGTTTGTGTGTTTCATAAAGTTTAAGTGTTCGTGATTTTGTATATGGAAACATGTTACACCCGAAAAGTGTTATAAACAAAGTGGGTCAAGTGTACTCACGGTTTTGCTAAGTCTTTTCTACACTTGACAATCCGTGAAGACGTTGGTTCGAGGATGACGCCGAATTATCCTACAAGAGGAACAAGGCGTATGAGTATAGAGTTTCAACGGGAGATTAGGAGTATTCGTGCATGATTAAAAATAAGTTTGATAAAGTATTATGATACGAAAGCATTCACTAAGATGTAACACTCGTTCTTGACACTATAGTAACTCTTACGAGTTGGATGTGATTTCATAGGTTCGGGACCTATTAGAATCGTGACAAGGAATTACATACTTTAGTGTTAAACTTAATAACTTGATAGGTGATTATAAGTTCATTATCAAGGTTTCGGTTTTAGAATTATAATATATTTATATATATCATTATAATCATGTAGGAGGTGGGAGGATGAACCATCCACTTTGTAACCTCTAGTGTCATGTATGTCAAGTATGAGGTGGGAGGTTAAACCATCCACTTTGAACCTCGGATTATGTTCACCACTACACAAGTTACCATTGGTAACAAGGAGGGTACAAGAACTATATACTATACAAGAATGATAAGGTGTCATCTAGATACCAAGTAGCCAAGTATTCAACAACCCGACGAGCACACGAGGACAATCGTAAATGGCTTTGTGGGGTTGTGACACTTTAAGTCTAGCAAACTATCTTGGGATCTTGATGAAAATCATCAAGTGATGTGTGGTCTCAAGTTAGGATAGCCCAAGCTTCCTTGGTGGACACACATGAACAAGTTTAAGAACTTACATCACTTGTGAGCTCAATGCTCTTAAAAAACAGAAAGTTTGGAGTGATTAAACACTCCTATTTACAAGTTTAACAACCTAGGTTAGTCCCCATACTCATATATGTGATTAGGAGTTCAAGAACACTAGGATGAATGAGAAAAGTATGAAATTTAACAAGTTTTTGAAAAGTTAAATCATAACAGAAAGTTCTCGGACATTTTGGGGCATTTCCAGGTCTGGATTCTCCATGGAGAGCCCTAGGAATTCAACCCAAAGTTTATCCAAGCAAGTAGGAAGAATAATGAGATGATTTGGTTAAGAAATGAGCAAGATATGCTCACTTTTGTAAGAGGTATACAATCTGCCCGAATTCTGAAGTTTCAAGTGTTCTTGAGATGATTTTGGAGAGATTATGGAGTTGTAAAAGTGGAAAAAGGCTTGAAAAACACTTGGGTTTTATAAGGAAAGGATTAGGGTTAGTTAGGTGAAGTTTAGGTGGGTTATTAAGTGTTAAAAATTGATAAAAAAAACTCAAAAAACCAACCCAATCCCGCCCAAAACCCGCTGCTGTCGCCCTCCTTTGCGTCTGGATCCGACCCGGAAAGAAAGCTTAAATGCTTTGTGTTTCCGGGTTCCTTCATATGTGGTGTGAGTGGTGGAGTGGTTGAGGCTTTGTTTGGTGAACCGGAGGTCCCGGGTTCGAGTCCCGCGGATCCGGTTTTGGTATATTATTTATATGTATTATTTTTTTAATTGAAAATCTTTAAACAATTTACCAAAAATGGCAAGATTAGTCCCTGAAGTTAAGAATTCAAGAATTACAATTTAGACCTTGGACTTTATAAAAAATATATATATATATATATATGTATTTATTAACCTTTAATCCTAAATGTTGATATATTTATAAAATAGCATTTTTGTAAAAATAAATTAATTAATTTTATTAACTAATTTAATTAATTAATTTAATTAATTAACTTAATTAATTAACTTAATAAATGAATAGATAATTATATTTTCGTAACGAATTTAGTTTAACGATTAAAAATTTCACGTTTGAGTCTCGTTTACGCAATACAAACCAAGTTTGCGGGTTATCACACGTTTACGATTGAGAGTACCACGAATACGTTTACACGTTTAAAGTATGAACAAGTATAAGTGTAACATGACTATAATTAACATAATACTGTTAAAATACGAGTTTCTCATTACAATCCAAGTCTCGGTTTACAACATTTACATCGAAAGAGGAATACAAGATACAACGCTTACTAAAAATAGAAGTACGATACAAGGTTTCCAAATATAGAAAGTATAGAAATGCGGAGCGTTACAATGAGGGCCATCTCTCGCAACACAATATTGGGCACATCTTTAATATCCTGGTACCACCTCGTCGGCAGGAATGGGGAGGGTTTCCAGCTCTATATCCTCACCGGCCCGGAAAGTCATCTTCATCGGGATTACTGCCGCCTTTATAAAGAAAAACTTCTGTTTCCAGTCGTTTTGCTTGCATGCGTTGTTGGAACGAGTAGAAACCCAACGCGCAGTGCAACTGATAGAAGACTCGGAACTTCTCGACCGTCGGTACGATCTGCATAGACCGACAAACAAACTCAAAGAGCCGGATCCTTACCATCCCCATCGGGCTCAATTGAGAAATATGGAATTTATAAAAACCAAGAATTTCCAGCATAAAATGGGTCACCGGAAGCCTGAAGTTTCCTTCGGCAAAATAGTCATAGAATAACGTGATATAGCCGGCCGGAGCATCAGCTGCCGTGGCATTCGCCACTGGAAAAAACGCCTTCCAAGACGGAGTGAACAGGAAGTTGGTAGCAAGATTATCAAAATCTTTCTTCGACCACTTTAATGGTGGCAAACTCGACGTCGATGGCATATCAGCAGATCCTGCACCGGTGGCCATAACTCAAACTTCAAAGAATAAGCAGAAAACTTTGAAGATCGCCGGAATATATGAGCACAAGTTTATATCTCAAGATTTAATCTGGTGAGGAAACAAATGGATCGTTGATCCCTTCATATACTAATCGCAATTAATGCACGATTTGACTGCAGCGACTTTTGCGACAGTCACGTATCCCCAAGTAACTGCAGGGGCGAGTGGGGAACAGTAACCGCCCCACGAGCGCGAGTGTCTCTGAAATAACATTAAATGCTGTAAGGCATGTACTGTTGACAACCTGTCAACAGTACCACCACGTCTCAAGAACGTGCATCTTCACCAACTACATCATCCGGATAAGTGACACGTGTCCAAGTATATTTGAAATTCAAATACTTTTTCAAAATTCATTTACGACACGTCACCAAGATACAGAAAACAACAAAAGGCTAATACGTACCTAGCGCATCACATTTATCTCAAGTCCAGTGCTCCACATACTTTTTATTCTTACATAGGAGCAACACTGGACTTGGGGACTTGAAGAGGTATGGTCCCAAAAACCTTGCGCCAATCAAGGAAACCATACCCATTAAATAACTCTAAGGAGACTTCGCGCAGACTTCTTTGCCAAAATGAGATTTATTAGAACTCTGCGCCGAATATCTAAGAGAGGAAAGGAGCATATAACTACCTTGCGCGGGCTTGCGCAAGGTTCAAAGTTAACCTCGAACATTCTCTTTGGATAAAAGCTTCATTTAACTACCTTGCGCGGGCTCCCGCAAGGTTCAAAGTTAACCTTGAACAATCTCGTGTGATAATGCTTCATGCACAAACCTTGCGCGGATATTTATATCAAAGCTAGTGTCCACCAAATGTTGCGCTAGCAGCAGGAGAAGAAAGAAGACCAGTTAACTAACTTGCGCTTCTCGCGCAAGGAAACAGTTAAATCCTGAGAAACTTTCCGTTAGCAAAATCCTTGACTTGGTGCAGAAGCAAAGGGAATCTTTTCTGTTGTAACAGAATGTACACGTGGCGAACAACAGAGGTGTAACAGCTGTGAAATCTTCTAGAAGCCATTAACACCCAATCGTGCAAGCATCTTTTCGGTTATAACCAATTGCCACACGCACCTCCCTAACCGCTGATGAGCTTGCGATCCGTGTGCACTAACGGATTGCCACAAACATTAACGGAATAACAGAAGATTCCGTTAAAATTAACAATCTTTCCTTTTGGCGTCAAACACCGGCTATAAATAAGTAACTTAGAGTTCAAGGAAAGGTATTCACTCTCAACTACTCTCTCTCTTACAATACTTTACTTCCGACTACCTGTACTTATTCTCACGCTGGAGGGTGGTCACGGAGAGAACCCCCCTTCTCCCCGTGGCGAGCTAACGGTGTTCTGTTTTGCAGGATCAGCCGGAGTACTGTTTTATTCCTCATTCATCGTGAAACCAAACGAAGGGTTAACCCTTTTATGCAGAGCCCATTGCATAGATCTACTTAGATTCCAGTCTAGTTGATCTAGGGTTTCTTCAATACTGAATACATGTATATGCAAGATCTAATCATAATGTAACTTTAACACATCAATCCTTAAAACAATATCAATGTAAAAAAAAAAACACCTTTACCAAGTTAGTCACTTGTTCGTCACATTGTGTTTTATCACTAAAACACACTACCATGAACACATCTAGCATCCAACATCAAGTGCAGTAAAACAGAGTACTATGATCATCTCTTAGCTTGTATTTCATGCCGAATTTGTAATCTGGATCCATGATTCTGGCTAATTTTGGTATGCAAGATGGTTATTGATAATGGGTTTTAGACAGAGAAAATGAAATGTGCTAGATTATAGGAGGCGTGTTATTTTTTGCAGTTATTTGATTGATTTAAAACATGGTAAATTACCAGACTACCCATAACCTATTATAACAATTAATTAATGACACACGCCACCAACTTAATCTTAGCCATTGTGAAGACAAAAGTAACCCACTACATCATCAGCAAAAACCTAAAAAAACCTAACCCCCACCCCCCAAAAACCTAAACCCCCCACCCAAGCTAAATGCTAAAAAACTAAACCATAAACCTAAACCCCCCCCCCCCCCACCCAAGCTACACCCCAAAAAAACCTAAAAAAAAAAATCTAAAAACCACTCTATTTTTTCAAACATTTTTTAACAAAAAATCGCTACTTTTCGTAAAAAAAATATTATATATATATATATTTGGTGACGAAAAGTAGCGATTTTTTTTATAAAAATGTTAAAAAAATAAAAAAAAAATTCTGGTGGTTTTTAGATTTTTTTATGTATTTTTGATTGTGTTCATATTGGTTCTCGCAATAAAGGGTGGTTTTTATCGGATCCTTCTCATATATATATATATATATATATAGAGTTTGTGAAGAACTATGGATAGTGACTTTATTTTTATAATAATATATAAATATATAGCTTTTTATTACTTTTTATTTAATATGATATATTTAATTTTAATAACATATTTTTATTATATTCCTTTTTTAAAACCGTAACTTTACCATTTTTCAATCATTCTTTTTTTTTATTTAGAACATATATTTATTTATTGATTAATTTGATACTTTTTTAATAATTTACGTTTATAACTTTTTTCTAAAACTTAAGTACATAGTTGTGTTTGATTTTTTCACTGACATTCCGTTATAAGTTTTGTTAAAAATGAAGTTTTACTCAAAATAAAGTATTTATTTGGTATCATAAAACGATACGATGATAAACTAAACCGTTCGAATGGTTTAGTTTTCTAAACAACATGCTTTATTTTCAAATTACGTTTGTTTTACATTTACTCGGTATCGCCGTAATACAGAACGTAAAAAAAACTAGTTATATATATTTTTGGACTTTCAATGATGTTTACACTTTACAAAATTAATAGTTATATATATTTTTGGACTTTCAATGATGTTTACACTTTACAAAATCAATAGTTTAATATTAATTAAATAGTAGTTGAAAGTTGAACAAAGAATATTGAATGAAGAAACAAAAAAGAACGGCCATGAAGACTTGTTTATTTATCGGAAAATGGAAATGTAAACGGAACAATTTAGCACAAATATAATAACATGATCTGCATCTAGATATATTTTTCTAACCCATCTTCAAAGATACTAACAAAAGATTGCATCTGGGTAGTCGGAAGGCTAACACCGATCTCAATGTCTTCATTCTTTTCTTCACAGGCATTCATGGATATCGAGTCACTATAATCAATAGAAACTGTTTCGATCTTTTTGGGCTTACCCCACCCGAAATCCATGTCATAAAATTTGAGCTTTGGTGTTCTAGCAACCCCGATCATTGTTGTCGGAATCCCATTGGAAAACAAGTGCTCGAATGATGATATGTCTTTCATGATTCCATCCTTTTCGGTCAAAGTCTCATGTAGACTTTCTCCGATCAATTTTGCAGCAGTCACAAACCCTTCTTTTCCGGTTACCAGTTTGGCTTGTTCCATTGCCGCACACCAACCAACACAGTTGCCGAAGTAGGCTGCTGGTACCGGGGGGTTCATACGGCCCCTACAATCAATGGTAAAACCAAACAGTTGCCGCCCATCGTCACGTGTTTTCACTATGCAACTCCAGATGTAAGCACATGCAACCATAAAAGATGATATGTATTCTAACGTTGGTTGTTGTGTTGAAACTATAGTTTTCAACCTATTGAGCACGGTTTCGAGGCAATATAAAGGTGGCTCGAACTTTTTCAGTTGGTCCACATAGTTTTGGAGGTTCATACCCTTCTTTGAACGTTTCAACTTTCACAAACTTTAGATAACTTTCTTCAAGTTTTGGGTTTGCGGCTCCTCTACCCCACAAGGGCAAAGTTCCATTAACTAGAAACGAATCATCAGAACCAAATCGAGCAATCGATGTCCAAGCCTTCAAGAAACAAAATCTTGTGCTAGCATCACCCAAACAACGGTGATTTGTCATACCGATAGAGATTCCGGAATTTGGAAAAAGTGTCACTTGATCAGAGAACAATGGGATCTTTGTGAAATCTGAGGTTTTTTCAGCCTTGCCCAATAAAGGTGTAAGATGGTAAAACATGTCACAATCTCGGGGATGGTTTCTGGTTAGTTCGTTGAAATCAAGGTTACATTATGCGAAAGTAACCGTGACAGAATCACCTTCGGCATAACAGATTTCTGGCTTTTTAGTGGAGGTAGGAAACACGATCAAGTTACCGGAAAATGGAAAAAAATGTTCAAGGGTGACTGATAACGAATGTTTGAGGTTAGGCTTAATTAGTTTCAATAAATTGAGTTTGTGTGGTGGGCATCTCATAAAAGAATAAATAGTGAATAGGAGGTTGGGTTAGCCAAAAGAAGTCGAAGTAAGTAAGAGGCAACAATCTGTAGCCTACGGCGGCCGCTGGCGGAGATACATGACTCTGTTCAATAACAGTCAAGATCGGAGAGGAACCCATCTATTGTTGCCTTTTGTAAAATATCCCAAAGTGAGGGTATTTAAAAAGGCTACATGAGAAAGCTACGCCTTTTTTATATTCAAGAACCGTCTCCAATTTGGCATCTATATTTGTTCTTTTCTATAATTTCAAATATTCAAAGACCACCCGTAGTGGTATCGATTTTGGCATTTTCCTCATCAATCACGCCCAGACACGCCCATCACCTAGGCGTTTTTCAACGTTTTTCTTTCAAAAAATTCCCCCTACCCCCACCGTGCGCGCGCACGTTGTTTAGAAAACACCGGTGCATGCTTCCTCCATTTTTGTTTGTCCAATAAGAATATTCCAACTAATATTATTTGTTTTGTTTTTTTAAAGAAATAATTGGGTAATCATTGGCATTATTGGGCATTATCCCACTGCACTCATTTATGCAAAACGCCCCATAATGCGTCTATGCTGACTGGATTGACACGTGTCGTAAAACGCCCTTAGATGAGAACATTATTTATTTGTACCACTACACATGGTATAATGACAAAAATCTTCCTCGTGGCGTTGCATCATAAGGTGTTATATTCAATTCCCAACATTTTGATTCTTAGTGTCTGTGGTAAATAATAATCTATTGAGAAAACTACTTATTTTTTTGTTTTGTCTTCGAGTTTTCTTTATTATGACTAACTTTATTGTAATAGTTTAATACAGAGTTAACTAGTATTTTACCTACTACGAGTTATGGCAGCGTCAAGGCGTAGGCTAAGTCGAATGTGTACCGTTGAACGAAATACATTATAATATAGATAGACGAAACTTTATCGTCAGTGCAACTGCTCAACACAAATAAGATTAAATACAAAGGCAAAATCACTAATAATAGACATCTTCATCTGTTTTCACTTGATTTTCACAATCTGGTTTTCTTGTCCATGCAATGTCCCTACATCCATGGCGTGACTCAATCGCGAGAAATAAACCTTAGGATGAAGACTGCATGATCACAAACACACAATACTTAGAGAATGAACATGATTTGAACATATTTATTAATTTAAATCGACTTAGTGAACACATAAACTTAAGACATGAGACTGTTAATTTGTACCAAGTAAGTTATTTGGATATACTTTTTCGGAAAACAAACCCATGTATCGTTCGCGATATAGAACTGGATATACTTATAGCCAATAAATTACATTATTGGCTAAATAATGTAATTTTTTGGCTATACTTTTCCGGAAAACAACCCATATATCGTTCGCAGTATCGAACTGAATATCCTTATAACCAATAAATTACATTATCCAGAAATGGTGGAGAGGCAAAACCTTACTTGTAAAAATGATCACTTGATTCTCAAAAAAAAATAGACAGAAAAATATTTACAGATACTAAAAACCTTTATGTTGGTCACAAGGTCCCATTCCATTTGCATTTTCAACCACTTCTTTTTTGTTTTTCCTTTATTTTAAACAGCCTAATCATGGTTTTGTAGAAACGTAAGCTCCATATTCAAGCCGTATGAGAAACTACCACTACCAGAAGCTAATTATATTTACTTAAAGTTAAAGACCACAACCAAAGTAAACTGGAAAAGAACATACTTGAACAAAGGCGTATCTTTGATCTATTGAGCCTTGTTGTTTGAATCTCATTTTGATCTGATTCCGATGTTAACTTTGACTTAATACTAATCTCCAGTGCACTTTTTCAAGTTGTATCAGCTTATCATTTATAGCCTTGTTGATCATGAAATGTTATATTATACATTACTATAATGTAACATTCAGTATCTTTTCATTCGTTTCCATTTTAATGTAATTCGTATTTTCTCATTCAAACCCTTGTAATTCGAGACTTGATCTTAATGAAAATCATATTTTATATTATTTTTGCCTAAGTAATTCGAGACTTGATCTTAATGAAAACCATATTTTATATTATTTTTGCCTAATAATTCTTGCATGATACGTAAACAATCACGAATGCGCATTTTAATTCAAAACTGAGCCTTACATCGATATTATAATTTCTTTGAAATGTTAATTCATAAGTGTTATTATCAATCATATGCTTGCATTCACCTTAAAACCCTAAACATATGCTTAACTATGTGTCTTGAGCACCAAATAACCAACCAAACAACTCCAAGGACCAAAATGATTTTTTTTGGACATTTTGAGAGTCCTTGCGGTACGTAATGGGGGTGTCTGACGGCAGAAAACGCAAACAACTTGTTTTGAACTTTCCTTCCTTTTAACTCCCAACTACCTTCATAAAAACCCCAACCACTTATCCCCCTTATAAATACACGCCCCCAACACCTTCTAAACACTTTCATCTCCTCCAAATCACTCTCGAAACACTCTCTAATCTTCTTTGGGCAGAAAGTTCAATAACCAAAACAGTGAGTTTTGGTCTTTTCCCTTGCATTTTTTCTAGTTTTTCTTCTTCCTTACACCTGGAAAACCTCTAGGAGTATTACCATATGTTTACCAAGCTAAACAAAGATGGTAAACCACAATTTTTGAGGTCTAAGTTAGGATTTTACTAAACCTTTTTATATTTGTTTTATCTTTACTTGTTGTTTGGAACTTTTGCATACCAAGCCAAGTGACCAACAAGCTCTATGTTGAGGGACTTATGTTAAGGTTTAATTCCAGAAACTTGAGGTACATATGCCTCCCTTTTATGTTCTTGTAAGTCTCTAAGCAACCCACAAACAATAGAGTGAGTGAAACCTCACCAAGTCTCCAATCACGCAATGTTGGAAGCACTCGTCTAGGTTATGGACAGTGTTGTTGAGAACCTTGGTTCTACAGCTAAACTTCCACCATCCCTCACTTGGTTCTACAGCTAAACTTCCACCATCCCTCACTTGGTTCTACAGCTAAACCTTGGCTCAGTGGTGGGAGCAGTAGAGACATGAAGAAGAACATGATCAGGAAAACGGCACGGCTGTCGTGTATGATCACGAGATCGTGTAACCATCGGGTGAGTCGAAACAGGAGCAGGAGGAGGAGGAGGAGAAGGATGAGAAGGAGGAGGAGGTAAAGAAATATCAGGAGAGCAAATAACAGGAGAAGATGAGAAAGGAATAACAGGAGGGGGAGGAGAAGGAGGAGGAATGAAGTAGGGAATAGAATCTGAGGAAGCTGTGGAAGTAGTAGAACTCCTTGGAATGTCAAAAATCAACTCATGGAATCGAACATGTCGAGAAGTATATGTACGAGACGTATGAGGATCATAATAGAGATAACCAAGATGAGATGGAGCATAGCCAACAAAGATACAAGGAGTAGACTTGGGTGAAAGTTTATCCGCTCGTGTATCACCTAGAAACGGATAACACAAACACCCAAAGGTACGAAGAATAGATTAATCGGGACGAGATCCAAATAAAACCTCGTAAGGAGACGAGTGATGAAGAACCGGTGATGGTAGCCGGTTAATAAGGAAGGCAGCAGTAGCATATGCATCATACCAGAATTTCTTTGGTAACCGAGCATGAAACAATAAAGCTCGAGCTACCTCAGAAAGATGACGGTTTTTCCGCTCAGCAACCCCATTCTGTTGGGGAGTATAGGGACATGAAATGAGATAAGCAATGCCAGAGTCTGAAAGAAAGCGAGCCATAGAACCATGAATGAGCTCAGGAGCACCATCACACTGAAGATGTTTGATGGTGCAGGAGAAGAGGTTCTCAACAAGCGGTTTGAAATGCCGAAAGCAATCAACCGCTTGAGAACGACAAGTCAAAGGATACATCCATGTAAATCGACTAAAATCATCAATGAAAGTAATAAAATATCTGTATCCATCTCTAGACATAACAGGCGAGGCACCCCAAATATCACAATGTATAATATGTAAAGGTGAAGTAGAATGGGATACAACTGATGTAAAAGGTAATCTAGTCGATTTTGAAACACTACAAGCAGTGCAAATGTGTGTGTCGGGTGTTGTTTGTCAGACGTAAAAACGAACATCTGGACAAAACATCATCAGACGGATGACCTAAACGAGAATGCCAAGTCTCATGAGAAACAGAAGTGAAAGCAGCAAGTGAATATAGCTGATGTGGACTACCACGTGTGTGATGGAGAATTTGTCCATCAAGAGTCTGAATGGACAAACCTAGATATGAGAAAACAACAGCTATAGAATGATCAATCACTAACTGTGTGATCGATAAAAGGTTCTTGGCTAAGCCAAGAACCACAAGAACATGTCTAAGAGTTAGAGTACGATCAGATAAATGAAGTAAGGCAGTGCCAATGTGAGAAATAGTAAGAGCCATACCATTGCCTACAACAACTCGCTCAAAGCCGGTGTAGGGAGCAGCATCAAATACAATAGAAGAGTCGGCGGTCATATGCGCAGTGGCACCAGAGTCGGGTATCCAAGAATCAACCTTTTCACATATACTTGACAAATCAGCCATCAATCCATAGTAACTTGGCCTAAAGTCAGATGAAATAGTCGGCCCAGAGTAATCAACTTTGTCACAAATAAAATCATGAATTGTGGAAAAATCTACACTTGTAGTGGGCTGCCGAATTTTTAGCTGAGCCTTGGAACCACCGTCACCGTGTTGACCACCATAACTCCTCCGCTGACCACTACATTGGTCGCCAATTCTTCCATCAAACTGATCACCTTTTAATTGCCAATATCCACCGCTATGCTTATTTTGAAAAGAAGAGTCGACTGGAGTGAATCGATAGAAAAAGTCTTCTATGGTTTTCCATAACTCAGATGAAGAATTAATTCCTTGTGCCAAAAACAACAAAGATAAAGATAATGTTTCAGTGATGAAAGTAGACACGTAACCGTCAAACCGATTCCAAACATCGCGTTCATAAGATCCAATTGCAGGAACAGATATTTTTTGACTTAAGAACTTTAGCATTCCAAGAGCTTTGAGCACGACAAGTATCTGGTGCTTCCAATTTAAGTGATTATTCTCTGTAAGTTTAATTGAAACGAGATTTGCGATGTTTGGCAGATTAACCGGTGAAGTTGATCCAGAATTCGAACCGCTAACACTAGCAGAAGTAGCCATGAAGAAACAGAGCACCAAAATTATATCGGAAGGACCGGAGATGAACGGAATCACCGGAAAATTATGTTTTCGGTAACGAAGAAAAGATTGAAAAGAAGAGGAGATGATCGGAAAGAATGACAAATCGCCAGAAAAGTGATCGGAGATCTAACTGATTCTAACAAACTCAACAGAGCAAGGCTCTGATACCATAAAGTGAGCTATTAAGCTCTGCACCAGAAATCTCATAACAACAACAATGAATCATAATGTGTACAAGAGTCCTCTATATATACTAAAGGATGTATAAACTAACTCTTTAGTATAAACTAACTGCTAACCACAACAACTAACTACCAACTATACTAATCTAAACAACTATAACAACCTCTATATAAACAGACTAATATACGTACTCTAATAGATGTGGATAAGTATGTGGGTTGGTAAATGGTTATCCAATATTTTAAACTCATTTTTATAATAACCCCTTTACTTTGAATAAGTTATAAATTAAGCCTCCTAGTTTGGTTTGATTTTTTAAACAACCCTAAAACATTTCATTTTGAATGTTCATTATAACTAGTGAATTTGAGTGGATAAGTGATCTTTTCTGTTCTAATGGCCGTTTAGTCAATTGTTTTATAAGCGTTTATTGTTTCCTTATTATTTGGTTCTCAATAGTTTTCTTTTTCTTACTTATGGTTCACGTTTGAATTTATTCGACAACTATTATCAATTATCAATTAATTTAAAAGTATGAATAGTTTTATAAAATTAGTAAGTGGACAAGTATGAATTGGTTTAACTGATCCATTTTGACCCGTCTTTTTTTAACCCAGTGTCCACCCTACAAAAATTTTCTGGATCAGTCACTGACCACTTCTATAAGTTGGAAATTATCTAACATTCATACTCAATTTTATAAAATATTCACATTTTATACATAATTCATTTCATAAATCATCACTAAAACATAAAATTTGACTTATCGGGTGTTAAGAACACTTAAATGATCATGAATCTTAGTCCATGCATTCACTTAAACTTCATCTTCCCTTTCAATTTTGTTGATTTGTGATGTTAAATGGTTTTTCTTTCTTCTTCTTACTCTAGTCGACACACACATACATCTGATGTATGTGTTTGTGTTTTAATTTAATGTTTTATTAAATCATCTTTCAACTTATCCAATATTGGTCCCTCAAGTTTGGTGTTTATATTATTAATGGCTTACAATCTTTTCTTACTTATTCATCATTAACTTTTATTATATAGCACATAAAATTTGGGGTGTTAGAGCATTCACATCCTATCCATCATTTTTACCCTATAATTACACTAAAAACAACCATATTTTTTCTCTCATTTCAATTAAATAATAATATTTTATACATTTATTATTACTTTTTTCTCTCTTCTATACTCACAACCTCTTTCAAAATATATTAAAAAATTATACAGGATGAATAGTGTCCCCCCAAATATATAGATGAATAGTAACATTTTCTCTTTTCTCCACTGATAACCACTTTAAACCACTTTTTATAATTTAAAAACCTATCTCTCAAGATTTGATGGATACAATGTGAATGCTCTTACAACTAATAGCCCTGTTCTTCATGTTTTTTTAACTCAATACGAAATATGTATAATTTTTTAGACAATAAATTTGTAGGAGCAATGAATTTTTAGGCAAAATAATTAGCAGGAGCGAACCTATATATATGTTTAAAAATTTCGACAAAAATTCAAATAATTACACTACTAACTCAAACACTGGTGGGGCGGGTGCACCCCATTGACCCTTGAAAGGTGCGCCCCTGAACACTCCCAGCTCGTTTAAGTTTAACGATTGTAACCAAAATTGGCAACATGTTCCCGCCCGATGACAAGTTGTGCACCCTTACAATCGGATATAGGTCTGGGAGTCCAAAAAGTCGTGCCCACTGCTATCCCTATAGAAATTGGTGTGGATAGGTTAAATTTAATTTTCTTAGGGTATATTACATTTTTCGTCCTTTATGTTTGTAGCGGGTTGTAATGGGTAACCTTTAACTTCAATAATTACAGTCACAACTGTTCACTTGGAAAACTCATTACACATTTCGTCCTTTAGCGCTAAACAGATTAAAAATTTAAGTTAAGTCTATTCATTTAAGGGTATTCTGATATTTCACGTTTTTTATTGAAAATGTTTATTAATAAATAAAGCCAAAAAATGATATATATACATCATCTCCCCAATCCCAATTCCCGTTCCCAGCCCTAGAATCTCAGCCATCTCTCTCCCTTTTTCTCTTTCTCTCTCTCTTCAACCAACATCCACCACCACCACCATCGTATGACGCCTGGAGCCATTCATTGTCGTCCGACGCCACTAGTCACCTGAAGCCAGTCACCTGAAGCCATTCAATGTGTAATGAGTTTTCCAAGTGAAGGTTTTTCCGGGGTGGTGATTTGGGCGTGGTTGTCGGCTGCCACCAGTCACCTGAAGCAGTCACCTGAAGCTTTCCACCGCCACTGGTCGTTTTCCAATTCACTATCTGTATCAGATCTGTTCTAAACACTATCTTCTACAAAGTGTCTTTTGAAAAGCTAAGCCAAACATGGCCCTTATTATCTAGTTATAAGTTTTAATTTTTATATAATTTTAGACAAAATGGCGTTCTAACAGAGAGGAGAGAGCGCCGGATGGTAGGTTCAACGAATTGAAGACTTGGAGATTAAGTGAACGAATCCATATATGCGTCTCTCTCTCTCTCTCTCTGTGTGTGTTATTGAAGATAATAGGTTCAACAAATTTCAGATATGCGCCTCTCTCTGTTGTTTATGTTCCTCCGTGTCTCGCTTATTTAGTGTAATTAACACATGTATGGCAGGGAAGGGAGTGGTGGTGATGATTGGCAGCAAATGGTGGTGGTTGACGACAGGGCGATGGTGGTGGTCGTAACCGGCGGTAATGTGGTTGTTTTAATTTAGAGACATTTAAAGTGTGAAATGACCAGAATACCCTTAAGTGAATAAACTTAATTTAAATTTTTAACTTGATTAATACTAAAAGACGAAAGATGTAATGAGTTTTTCAAAAAAGGATTATGTTTAAAGTTAAAGGTCATCCATTGCAGCCCGTTACAATGTTAGAGACGAAAAATGTAATTTATCCTTTTTCTTAATATGAAAAAGTCGTCGAGCAACGACTTTCTCCACAATACCTTGCGATAAAAGCTACCAAAGTTTACTCATCATTTACGACATATATATATATATCGGTGGGGTGGTGTCTGTGGCCACAACAATTGTCCCATTCCACACCGAAAAGCACTCCCACCACTATTGGTAATGGTTATTAATTTTGGGTTTTAAGTACGATTTGCAACCTGATTTATCCTTCCCCACTACACACAAATGATATCTATCGAAGGTGAGCAAAAGGTTGATATTTTTTTCTTTGTGGTCAATAAAGATAGTAAATATTATCAAACCAGTGGTGGCTATCGATGTCCTTGAACTCTTAAGAAAATGAACGAAGGGAAGGGACTGCAGATTGATTCGTTGTAAAAACAAAGAAAGTGTTGAGATGAGATTGGCAGCACAGAGAGAACCGACATGATCGCTGAATTGTGGTTCTAGAATGGTTGTTGGATTGTGTGTTGGTTGGCCAAGATAAAGTGAAGAAGAGATGTGAGAATGGAGATTTGTTTTTTTTATATGTGGGTCTCGCAATTACTTTAATATTTTACTTCAATTCCAAAGAAGTGTTGTGATCTTTTTTAATCAAAACTGATTTTTTTTATTTTTAAATCGAGTTAATATCATATAATGACAACATTACTTATTTTAAAATTTTTTATCATAATATTCGTTTTGGCTTTGGTTTAATTAAGAACCATCACAGTTGTGAGAACCATGAGAACTCCTCCTTCCCTCGCGTGAGTTGGGTCATAATTTTTTTGCACAAACGTAGATGAAAATATTATAAACACATTTATAAAAAAACAAAAAATTGTCGAGTCGGTAGCTACGCTGAATGTAAGTTTAGTTTACGCCATGATGTAAATTTTGTTATGGCGACGGTTTTTTTTTCACTTGATGTAAATTTTTGCAAGCAACGTTATTTATTTATTTTTTGCTGAAACAAGTATTTTTTTTAAAGATTTTTGAGAAATTTTATATTTGGAAAAACCTTTTGGAAGGCCTAGTTCTCATGATTCTCACAACTTCAGGTAGTTCTCATTTTAACCTTTCACTATCCGTCCGGTGAGGTTCGACTACAAAGTCTATTTTCCTACAAAGTGTACAAAATTATAAAACACCACTGTTTCAGCCATAAAACATACTCAAAACCCATAAATACCAGAATGAAGATCACTAAAACACAATATTCAAATACTAACAGTCCATAAAAACTTCAAACACACTATCATAGAACTATTAATATGAAAACACAACATGATAATCAACATAAAACACACTAATGTTAGTCATTCTATAATCAAATCCTTATCATCCAAAATACAACACAAAACCCACAAACATGGTGTTTTAATAATCTTCACTTTGTTATTTGTGGGGTTTGAATGTGCTTTATGGTTGACATTATGGTGTTTTATAACTTTTTACACTTTGTAGAAAAAATGGACTTTGTAGCTAACTCCCACCATATATATATATACATATATATGTAATATATATAGGGAGAGATAGAAAGAAAACGATGTTAGTTAAGAAAACTAAGAAACCCAAATGAATGGACCTCATTTTGCCACTTGTTCACATTTTTGCAGACTGGTTACGTGTAACAATCAGAGGTTGTCACATGTTACGTGTAATAGCTTTTGCAGACTTTCAGTTTTTTCTTAAAAAGTAAAAGCTGTTACATAACATGTGACAACCTTTGGTTATTACATGTAAAACATCTGCAAAAAGATGTAACACGTGGCAAAATAAGATCTATTCATTTGATTTCTTAGTTTCTTAACTAATAAGAATTTTATTCCTATAATTGCCATATATATAAGTTGACCACTATTTTGGTAAGTTAGATTTGTTAAACATTTCCAAAAGTCCATTCTTACTATTTTTAGTTTCTAATAATAATAATAACGTTAATTTTGAATTAAAACTTACTAAAAATAGATTCTAATAATTTTTTTATATTGTGCTTACAATAATAATGATATTTTTAAATTAAATTATCAAAAAAGTTCGCTGAATTTACTAATGTTTAAGTATTATGACAGACAATATGACATGTTTGAAACAAAACTTTTAGTCGGAGAATGATCAAATGTAAACTTAAAGTATAAGTTTAAATATTTTTCATGCTTAAACCATATTACGTGATGAGAAGTTTTAATCTTATTATTGAAAAACTTAGAAGTTTATCAATATAGTCCAACAATTTATTAATATAGCCCAACAATTTTTGAAATTATACGTAAGGTAAGATGAGTTAAATATACAACAAAATAAGGGAGAATAAATTTGTGGGTTATCTGAGTATTTTTTTTCAAAGTTCAAGACAAGATGTGAAAATAATTAAGAAGATTCATAAATAATGGATGATTAAGCACTTTAGAAGCGAGTTGAGTATTGACTACTATGAGCAAGTAACTATAAGTGTGTGAGATATCAGGTACATTTCCTTATCTTATTGTGATTTGCAAACAAACAATTTTCATTATTCATCCTGCACGCGACTATAACTAGCTCTTTAATATTTAGCTCACTTACTTATTTATATTTTGTTTTTTAAATAAAGACATCTAAGTATATTTTATTTTAAAACTTAACAATTTTTTAACATTAATCCACATGTAATATATGGGCAAACTACATGGACCATCCACATCATTAGCTCTTTAAAATAACTATGTTTGTACTTATGTTGATTTGTTTAGTCTAACATTCAACTACAATTTTCTTGAAACCTCAATATATATAATTTAAATGAGCAATGTTATACTAGATTTTCTTATACTAAACCTCAATATATATAATTTAAACGAGCCCTGTTATACTAGTTTTTCTTATATACGCGAAATCAACAATTGCATATAAGCAAAGGTATCTTGGCTCATAGTATTTTGAGAAAGATCCAACTCCCCATAATGTTTAAGAACTCGCATTCTACAATCCTCTGCTGCCATTACGCCGCTTAAGTATGCCCCATGCACCGACCCCGGGTAGTCAACACTTGTTGCTTCTCCTGCAAAGAATAGGTTTTGTACAGGCATCCTTAGCTTGTCACATATATCCTGGGGGTTGGCTACTTTAGCATAGCTATATGAACCAAGTGAATTCACATCACTACCCCAATGAGAAACTAGACATCGGATCTGCAAAAAAGAAAACGCCAAGTAACTACATCATATGATGGAAAATATGCTGGAATTTAGCCGACACAAAAGTATTTGAACTGACTGTGATTTAGCCGCTCTTTACACATGTAATGTTTTGATTAGATGTTCAAGGTCTTTGCACCTGCTAAATTCTAGCCTTCTTAGCTGGCTTAGCTTATGTTGTGTTTTCTGATTTGTTGCTATTCTATATATTTATTTTTGAACTACAAGTCAATGTTTATTTTGGCTAAAAAGCGTGGGTCAGTTGGTCTCTTAACATGATTATCCCAAATATGTATCCAAATTTTATAAAAAAAAACTCATCATTCTTAATTCAGTGAAATAATCAGTTCCAAAATACACACTACAAAATTCGTCTTTCAAACATATCCTTACCGGGTCAGAAGCATCTGGAAAAATCTTTTTAAGTTGTGTAAGGCAAAACTAGTTGCAGCCTCATTCGACATTTTCTCAATGTCCTTTGCTAGGTGTCCTGCGGGCATGTAAACAAGCACCGCATGACCTGTGGCCTTGTGAAGATTAAGAAAGTAACTGCATCCATACGAGGTCTCCGCAACCACTCCTAAAAACTCGACATCTGGCCAAAACACTCTCTCAAAATGCAAAACTATCCTGTTTTCTATTCCAATTCCAATGTTAGATATGGCCTTTTCCTTCCATTCAGGCAATCTTGGTTCAAAACTGATGGTTTTTGACTTCAAAACACCAACTGGGACCGTCACTATGGCTGCATCCGCAAAGAATGTTTTACCATTTTCAGTCGTTACCTTTGCATGATTCATGCCCATCTTTATTGTCTTTACCCTTAATTTGGCAATACCAAATAACAATAATCAAAACATGTAAGATGAATGGATAATTGTTGAATAATGAAATCACCATAATGTTTTATGCATTATCATGGATATTGCGAGAATAATTACAAAGAAAACTAACAAATCAAATCACTTAATTATAGATAACTATGATAAACCCTAACTAATATATTATATATAACAATATTGATCACAACAACTTACCTGTGACCTAAGCGGATATCTAGGCCTTTGGTAAGTGTATCTATCACAGGTTCGTAACCCTCTACCATAAGTCCATGCCCACCTGGAAGGAACACTTCCTGTACATCAAATAACACAAATAAGCATTACAAACAAACAAAGGTACCTAGCTAGTATAATTTCATTCATATCAGAGCTATTGGTAAAGTAAAGAGAATATGTGTTGGGGGCAAACCGTATCCCTATCCTATCATATCCTAAGGGATAGAGAAGTTGCTCCTACTAAGCCTCCGTCATAAAAAAAATAGTTTTCTTTTCTTTTGCATTTCTCTCTCTTTATTTTGTGTGTATAGTATATAGTAATTCATGTAACAATAAAATAGAGCTAAAAGAATCCTAACAAGCAACCATACAAGTGTACTTGTAACGAATTTAGTAAACTACCGCTAACATACAATGCTAAATAAACTATATATAGTAGCTACAGATAATAGAGCAAATAGACACGAAATCAAGCACTTACCCCTATGCGAGCACCTATATACTTTAGTAAATAAGTCTATTCTCCCAAACAACACTAAGGCTAAGGCATATTGATATACCCAACTATATATACACGCATCGAGACATATAAGCATTTTTAATACCTTAAAAAAGAGGGGAAAAAAGAAAAGAAATGCAAAACATGCCTTGTCCCAACATTTTAGAGATATGGTATTGGCATCAGCAGCAAACCAGCTTTCCATATCACACAAGTACCACCGTAATACTTTATTAGGAAGTCCCTCTAACTTGTAAATATGGAGACTTCATGATTATTTATATGGTTACATACATCATTTAGAAAGATGATAATATCATGGTAGCAGCTAGAAATACATTAAATCTGGGTTTCTTTCTAACACAATTGATATTGCATGCTCTATAGACATGTCTTCACTAAACTCTTCTCTCACTTTATTTGTCTGCAACAAACAACAATGACCACTAATTAGGTCAAAGGCACCAGTAGTTATAATGGCAAAGAAGTAAGTAACTTTGCAGAATAACCAAATTTCTCAATTGTTTTTCTTTTGTTTCAAAAATTAAAGTCACTCAATTTTCATTATGTGTTTCAGTTTTATATAATTTTTTCATGAATATCGTATTTTGTAAAGTTAAATGAAGCAAATGGAAATAGCTGTTTTTCATTAACTCTCCAAATGAAAAAAAATTACATTGAGATAGAAGTAAACAGTTGCGCTGCTATCTCTTATTGCCATTTTAGTCCAAATAATTTTTTTTTTCTCCTCTGGGTCCTGAGTTTTCCATTTTATTGCCATTTTGATCACATTGCCTAACTCCGTTAAAAAATCTTAGTTTTAACCAGGGTATTCTTGGCATTTTCGTAATAATTATAATACTAATAATATAAAACACAAAAAAACTAACGTTGTGATGGGGCGGAGGTCGGTGACGGTGGTGGAGGTGCCCATAGATTAACTGACGTTGTGGTGGAAATTTTGGTGGCAGAGGTCAATGACGGTGACGGTGGTTGGCGGAGGTGAGTGTCGGGGGTTGGTGATGACTGTGGATCGGTGGCGGTGGCATTGGCATCGATGGTTGTGGAGAGAAAGAAAGTAAATGAATGAAGAACGAGAGAGAATGGGGTGGGGGTGGGGGGTGTTAATCAGATTTTTATAGAAACTTATTTTTAGTTTTTTTGTGTTTTATATTATTAGTATTATAATTAGTACGAAAATGCCAAGAATACCCCTGGTTAAAACTGAGGTTTTTTAAACGGAGTTAGGCAATGTGATCAAAATGGCAAAAAAATGGAAAAAAAGTATTTCTTTTGTTTACTCTTTGCACACATCTCGTACATCTTTCATTTTCATATTTGAGAGTTTGAAACACACAATAAAGTTAAGTTACAACAGTGAGTGTGTACTGAGAGTTTGCAAAGGGCCTGAACCAACAGAAACATCTGAAAAACCTGGTTACTATTAAGTGAAGTTTTCCGTGAAAGAAAACATACCTCTTGTAATATGCTCTCAAATGTTTCCCCGACCTGTGAGACTAGTTCTTGAGGAGGAACTTGATTTCCATCCATGTCAAATAACGCATAACTAAAGAAATGCAATAGAACTTTTTAGTTTGCTTGTTACAATTGTATCAACCATATTACCAAGTTTTTTTTAGCATTTGCAACTTTAGTTTAAAGATAAGTTTTATATAGGTTACCTCTCCAAATCATGGTCAAACAATACTGAGTTATCACCGGTGCTAGTACGGCACAAAGGTAATCCAAGTCTTCCAATGACAGGGGCCAAGGGTTTGAACCTCCATACGTGCAACAAGATAATCTGCATGGATACGTAGGATACGGTGCTGAGAATGCCCCTGTTGATGATCCATATTACCGACGCAACAATCGTATCCTGATTACGATACGGATACGGAGGTGAAGATTCTTACGTGCAAGAAGATAGTTTAGATAGATACGGAGGATATGGTGGATACGGAGGATGCGGTGATGAGCCTCCTAACACACCACTATATGAAGATTATGAACCTAGTACCCCGGGCAATCCGTTTCAAAATAGCATGGTATCACTTTTTTATTATTACTATTGTTAAAATTATAATTATACTTGTTTGTTATTATTGTTAAAATTATAATTTGTTAATATTATAATTATTATTATTGTTAAAACAATAATTATTGTTATTATTATTAAAATATATCATTATTATTATTATTGTTAAAATTATATAATTATTGTTAAAATTATATAATTACTGTTAAAATTATATAATTATTATTAAAATTATGTAATTGTTGTTAAAATTATATAATTAATGTTATTATTGTTAAAATTATATAATTTTTATTATTATTGTTAAAATTATAATTATTGTTATTATTGTTAAAATTTATATAATAATAATATTATTATTGTTATAAAATATAATTATTGTTATTATTGTTAAAATTTATTTAAGTCGTTATATATTTTAAACGAGTTAACGTTGTAACCAGATGAAAATTTATACCAAAACTAAGTGAAATGAACAATTTTTTTTAAGGTTATATATTTTAAAAAAATATTATATATTTTAAACGAGTTAACGTTGTAACCGGATGTGAATGTATACCACAAATAAGCGAATGAACAAAAAAAATTCTGAAGGTTATATACGCTGCGTATAGGTCTATATGCAGCGTATATAAACTTTGTGGAAAAACTGATGCTTTAACCCTACCTAAATGACCCCCAAAAATCTGATGATTTATATACGTTGCTTATAGGTCTATACGCAGCGTATATAGACCCTTGTTTTCTGTGCAATGATTGCTGGTCAGACTCTAAGAAACATGGTTTACCTACGATGCGTATAGACCTATATGCAGCGTATAGGTGTAACCCTATACACAGCGTAGGTAAATGCAGGTTTGTTAGATTTGGTGTGAAATAGGCAATGTGGTGTGCAAATAGGCACACCCTAATATTATTAAGGGAACGGGGAAACTAAATATGGTGTTGTTAGGCATATAACTTAGATGAGAAACTTATCAAAACGACATGATAAAATCTTCATTAAAATTAATTTAATCCCTTTTTCTCGTCAAACATGTTATTAACTTTCTTGGTTTTCTTCCTGCTAACCCACACATCAATACCCAATTTTAGTGCTTAAACATATTTTTAGATTTTAAGAAAAACAATTTTACTGAACGAAAACAGGAAGGAGCTAGTTTTTCTTTTTTACAGGCAACGAAAACTTCCTTTTATAACTGATTCAACAAAACCAGAGTTCAACACAGCCTTATATTTATTATCTAAAACTAAAGCTTTATATTTATTATCTAACCTCATCACTGTTATATTTATTATCTAAACCTACAGCCTTAATAATTGTGTATATGATTTTTTTCCTTATTGAGATTCATTCAATTGCTTATTTACATCACACCTTCATATCTCATTTTCTTAATGTTTTCACCAATGAGGGGGGCCGGACCTATAGTAAAAGTTACCCAGTCTTAGGCCTATGGCTCCAATTAAAAGAAACTTCATATGCTAACTATTAATATCAGTGTAAATTTTTTGTTTTAGATTTGTTTGATTTCTTATACAAGCATACCACTATGTGTTATATTTGTGTTAGATTTTTGCTTTGTTCCAAATATGAATAAAAGAGTACCGTTTATAATAATAAAAAAGGAAAAAGACCCCAAAATTTCATTTTGACTTGGGCCTTCAAATAGATTGGAACGGCTCTGCCGATGGGTCGGTCACTAAGAATACCTAAATAAATATAAATGTCACTGAGTTTTGAATTATCCAACATGTTACAATTTTTCTGAAACAATGGCCTGCCATTGAATCGTACGAATAAGGGAAATCATAGTTAGGTTTTTAACTCAGCTTCAATTCTTTTTCATTTTAAGCTGAAATTAAGGAAGAAAGATCCAGAAATGGAGCAGGAACAGGGATTAAATCAGTTTTTACCAAAACTACATAGTTTTGATGAGTTTTGCATATAAGTTATATGCCTAACAACATGATATTCACTTTCTCCATATTATTGATACAAAATATTTATTGATACAAAATATTTGAATTATATATGTATAACATATATATATATATAGGGGAACTACATATTGTGTTTCGAGCTAGTACTCGAAATGAAGCATCATGGAGGGCGCGAGCAGCAGCTATACCAGCAAATCCACCACCAATTATAATAACAGAAGGTGAGGGGGACTCTCTTGTATTCATGTCTTCCGAATAAATCCACTTATTGATATTGTAGAATTCAAGGGTGTATGTGTTTGCTTTTATAGACATGACTTACGTAATCCTTTTGGAATGACTTTTTGTACACTTTTTAAGTAAATATTTGATCCGGATAAAACCGAAACACGCATGCACATACGGGTTGGGACTGGATTATCATTAACAAAAGAAAAATCAATTTTAGTTTAAATGTAACCATTTTTCTTTACTTTAATTTAATCATGTGATATTTTGGTGAAAAACTAGGCTAAAATCGACTTGTCAAAGTTTGAGTACAGTGAACCGTACGCTTTTGTTAGTGCATATGTCTGTTGCCTACGTCATTATACTAGAACGAGTCTGGAATGAACAAGAGCTTCTGAAGACTTATCAAGACAAAGACGATATCCAGGGGGGTCTGTTAGTACAGTATGTCTATGTCCTAGTCTTGTATCGAGTCTGTTTAGAATAGGTGAAACGAGGCGTATTTAAGTATGTAAAAGGATCAAGTTCGCCCGGAATGTAGTTATGAGAACAAGTTCGGCCGAACTTGTTCAAGACAAGTTTGCCCGAACATGTTCACCTTCAAGCGAACTTGCAATCCTATATATAGGTGCCTTGGGATTTCATTTGTAAGAATCAGAGATTTTGGCACAGAGACGGCGAAGCTCTGTCGGATCCGGGACTTGAATGTATTGAACAATATTGATCAATAAACAAACACTAAATGAGTAATTCTTGTTATTTGGTTAACACGTCATTAGTTTCCGCCTAATTGAACGTTAGAAATAAATCTAGGTTCCTATGCTTAAGGAGGACGGTCCTAACAAGTGGTATCAGAGCCTGGATACCTAGATTTGGTGGAATCACTTCAAGAATCACTCTATTTCATCTCTTTTCTACCATTTTTCTTAACTTTTTCACACATTTGAAGAATTCATGATCAAAATGGTTAAAAATTGAATATTTCATGTAAAATACACTTGTGGTAAACCCCTGAGAGTTTGGACATCAAATTCAATCGAATTGATATCAAAAAGTTCAAAAAACCATGTTTTGCAAACAAGTTTTGGCCGAACTTAACATCAAGTTCGACCGAACTTGATTAAAATTTCATTGATTTTAATCAAGTTCGCCCGAACTTGATTGTTATTTCAAGAATTATAGACAAGTCCGCTCGAACTTACTGATTTTCTTTTAATTTTTACCAAGTTCGCCCGAACTCAACTTGAGTAAAACTTGTTGAAATTCTAGCATAAGTTCGCCCGAACTTACAAATTCTCTTGAAATCCAATCATAAGTTCGCCCGAACTTAATCAGGGAGAAAATTTTCAAATCTCAACCACAAGTTCGCCCGAACTTGTGTAAAACTCAATCTGATTTCTCACCAACTGCAAGTTCGCTCGAACTTTTCAGTATACTGATTATTTTTCGAAGTTTGTGAACGTGTGATTTTCAGATAAATTGTCTGATTTTCAAAATGGAAGATCTTCAAAACGCGTTTGCTGCTGGAGTAGCTCAAGCTTCAACGTCTAATTCTATTGCGGTTAATCAGATGAATCTCGACAATGAGATGGGTACTACTCAGAAACCGCCGAAGCTAATGAGTATGGACGGGTTTCAGGGATGGAAAGAAAAATTTGTAAATTGGGTACAAGCCAATCAGTTCCACAGCTGGATTGCAATTGAAAACGGATACAAATAGCCAAAAGATGAACGCGAACAAGATCTACCTTTGGTTAAATTTACACCTACTGATAAAGATGCATATGTAGCTGAAAAGAAAATGATTAGCCTGATACAACAGTCTGTGATGGAAGATATTTTGATATTACTACGTGAATGTGAAACATCACAAGATTTGTGGCAAGCTCTTTGTGACAAATTCAAAGGAAGCGATAAGATGATAAAGAGCAAAAAGGCGTTAATCAAGAAAGAATTCGAGATCTTTACGATGATCAAAGGTGAGACTATGAAGCAAATTATTGACAGATATTGTCATCTAATGGTCCAGATGCGAAGGCACGACATCAAGAGAACTACTGAAGAACAGATAGAAAAGTTGGCTGATGCACTTCCTGAGGGAGAGTGGTCAACTTATCTGATTGTTTTAAAGAACAGTCTGGCTTGGATGCATTTAAAGTTGTCATCTTTCATTGACAAACTAGAGGGCCATGAGATGGAATTGGTAAAAATTGCAAAATCGAAGAATGCAAACGTTGTTCAAGATGTCGGTGTATATTACAAAGGAGGTGTTCAAGATATTCCGATTCATAGTCCGAAAATTCAAACAGCATAAAGTGCTAATATGAATTCCACGAATTATTCATCACAGAATCAGAGTTCTCCGAACACTGGATATTCAAGCATGGGTTCATATTCTTCGTTTTAAAATTAGAACAGTCAGTCACATCAGACACATCAATCTAGTTCTGAACTGAATGTTTTGTAACATCCGTCAAAAAACGGATTTACCAAACCCGCTCCGTTTATCAACCGAACAGTCAGTTAAAATTTTCGTTGCGAATTAAATGCCCAAATTAATTTTAAACGATACATAATCAATTATTATACGGGATTATATAAGCTGTTTTTGAAAAACTGTTGAAAATCGCAAAATAAAAATATTTTGGTTCTGTCGGGTTTCGAACCCGGGTCAGTAACCGGTTCACAAACAAACTTAACACACGCGCACAAACCACTGCGCCACTGATGTTCCTTGTGAAATATTGAAATCATTTAATTGATATCATGACTTTACAAATTCAAAACCGGCGCCCAAAAGTTCAGTCGTCGGAAATCCCGCAATCTCGCAAGTTTTAACGACAACTTCCGTTATAACGTATACATTTACTAAGACATCGGTTATAACCGACGTCTGAGTCCGCGACCAAAGTTATAACCGCCGGAGAAATTTAAACCAATGAATCCAGTTGGAAATCGGGCCAAATACATCGACGATTTGCCCTATAAAAACCACCTCGAACTTCTGCAAACCTTTTCGCTTAAAACCGCACCTTTTCTCGGCGAAAACTCACTCGCCGGAATTATTCTGTTCGTCGCCGGAAAATCGGTTTCCCCATTTCTGAGCCTTACTAAACCCTTTGAGCTTATACCGAAGTCACCCATACCTTTTTCAAGCTTTCTGGAGACTCGCTGCTGCAAGACACTCGTCGCCGGAAGGGATTGCTGTCGCCGGAGTTCTGCCGGAAAACAGAGGAGTCCAGTCGGTATACCTCTTCGCCTAATTTCTTTTTATTTTCACTTATATCTCACCGTAATGAACTGAAACACGCTAAGAAACCGATTAAAACATTGAACCAGTCAGTTATCGATTCTGGTTAAAACTCAACGAAGAAGATGAAGTTCGGTAACTGATAAGTATAATTAAAATCAAGAAATAACTCGGGTTAGACACACAGTCCAGCGGTGGACTGTGTGCACAATAAACACACAAAGGTCCCGAGTTCGAATCCTGTTCCACACACGCTGCGTAAATAAAAATGTTTTTTTTTTGTTAACTGAACCGGATTCATTTGATATATATGTTAAGTATATTAATAATCGGAATAATAACCAAGTTAGACACACAGTCCAGTGGTGGACTGTGTGTATGTTTAATCAAAGTGCACGAGTTCGAGTCCGGTCTTCTGCATCGACCCGGACAATTATTAAGCTTTTTAAATAAGTCAGAAATAAAAATAATTAATTTGTGTTTAAGTATAACAAAAATCAGTTAAGTTAACAAGTTGTACACACAGTCCAGCGGTGGACTGTGTGTTATCATAACCCACAGGTCCCGGGTTCGAGACCTGTGGAGCGCACCGTCCGATTCACTTAAGTTGTTTTTAAAATAAAAGGATTTTCTGTTTAACATAATTAATATATAAATATAATTAAAAACGGATATATGACGGGTTAGACACGTAGCTCAGTTGGTAGAGCTGCGTGCACGCGTACGGGAGGTCTCGGGTTCGAGCCTCACTCAGCGCACAACAATACGCATTCGAACCGGTCAACCATCAAGTCAACGGTCAAAGTCAACGGTCAACTGTAGCAAAAAAAATCAAATTTTTTTATTATTTTTATTTATTTTAATTAAAAATCAATTAAATATACTTAAAAATAACATTTTTAAGGTTAGAAAATAGCCTTAAACTCACAAAAATACACCCAACAATTCTACTAAAATGGATTAATAAAATCCGTTTACTTACCGAACCATAATGATATTTATCTAGGTTAATTTCACTCGTGGTTAAAACCACTTCGCGTGCATTCAACATCATCAACCGAACGCACCCACTGTGAGTGAATCTTACAACTCCCCCTTTTAATTACACGTTTTGGGGTGTGTCATGTGTCTCAAATAATTAACTCGTTTATTTAAATTTGTGCCATACCATATCATGACCTAAACTTAGATTGTTTATATTGTTGTGATTACTTAGTTCATTTTGTCAAATTATATGAAATTCATTCATTAAGCCCATCAGTTCCTCGTGGGAGACGAGTTGAACAACGCGTGCCTCAAAACCAATCCATTATTGTTCATGTGTGTATCATTGAGTTTATATTGTTTATAGTTGTGTCATTCATATTATCATGTTTATGCAATTCATTCATTAGGCCCATCAGTTCCTCGTGAGAGACGAGTAGAGCAACGCGTGCCTCTAAATGTTCCATTATTGTTCATGTGTGCTTTATTTAATATCTTATGATTGTTGAATAAGTTTACATCTATTTTTACTCATGTTTGGTTGTTCACATATTTCATAATCAATTTAAATAAACTTGTTCAAATGTTTTCCATAGGATTCACTCGCCAACATTATGTTGATCCAAAACCTTTTTACACATGATACAGGTGAACAGGTTGAAGCAAAGAAAACATAGGAAATGCCTTAGAAGAGAATAAAGAAGCTTAGATTGATAGTTAGGACATGTTGTAATATTTATTGTAAAGTTCCATTAAATTGTATTTAATGAATATGAAACGCATAATAAATGTCATGAGCTTTGATGATAACCCAATCATGCCCCGATCACCTTTTCCGCTGCGGGTCGGGGTGTGACATGTTTTCCAATGCAACATTGCTGTTAACCTGAAGAATGTATTTCCTGAGAAAGTGGCTAAACAGCACATAGCACTTCTTGCTACAGTTCTAGAATCTTATGAATGTTTAGTAGTTGGGAAAATCGGGAATCCTGAAATGACTGCTGAGGATTACGATCAGGTGGATGAGGAAGAGCTGGAGCTGATGGGCATAAAGTGGAGTCTTGCATCAATCATCAGAAGAGTTACCAAATTTATAGCGTTAACCGGAAGAGATATTGGTAATTCAAGTAACAAGCTTGGTTTCGACAAGACAAAAGTCGCATGCTTCAAATGTCGTCAAAAAGGGCATTTCAAACGAGAGTGTCCAAACCAAGAAGTAAGTGGAAATCAAAGTCCTTTCGGAGGTGGCAATGATTACTACAAGAAAGCATTGCAATACAAGCCATTACCAAGGAAAGTTGAGATCCAAGATCAAACATCTAACACTGCAGAAAAAGCTATGATTGCTTCAAACGAAAATGAAGGTTTTGATTGGAACAAGTATATCAACAAAAAACTGGAGTTGCTCTTATGGCTGAGATTGTGGAAGAGCAAGATATGTCTGCCGAGAATGCAGCTTTGGAGAACGCGATCCTAGAACAATACATGCGACAAAGAGAAGAAGAGGAGATCTATCATCACACGATGATGGAGAATGCTAATTCTTCTAATAGTGATTTTAGTTTGCAGGTTGTTCTGATGCAGCATCTTCTGAGTTAGTGAGTGATGAAACGAAAATTAGAAGATAAGAAGGTAAGTTCTGAGGTAAGAACTGTTGAAAAGGAGATTGTGAAAGTTGTGGAGGTTGAAAAATCTTGCACAAAGTGCGCAAATCCTTGTGAGCAATGTGCTGAAAAGTTGAAAATCATAAGCGAAATAACTGTACATAATGAAAACTTTCGATATGATTACAGAACAATAAAAGAAGTTTATGACAAAATGAAAGGAACTTACTGTAATGTTGAAAAAGCTAATCGAGAGTTAAGTGCTAGTGTAACCGTGTTAAGTGCAACAGTTATTAAAAAACAAAAAGCAATTAACATGTATATTGACACAATTGTTGAAACAAGGCAAGATCTTTAGGACATGAAAATTGAAGCTGAGAGGGTGAGGCAATTGTTAAAAAGTTACACCACAAATGCATATGTTATTGATCACATTCTTCCTATGATTAAGTCGGAGGAAAATGATGATAAATCGAAAAGTGCAAAACATAAAGAATACGAAAATGTTCCACCGCCACTACTTGCGAGTTACTGCCACAAGAAAGAGGATGGTATTGAAAAGGCAATAAATATAACGCTTTTATCTGAAACAAAAGATCAATTGCCTGAGAACATTGACGTAGTCTATACGAAATCAAACAATGACAGTGATGTGGTTGTAAAAAATGTGGTAAAGAATGTCTTAGGAAATGATTCTGACAACGACAGCTTTGAAAGCGCCAACTCGAGTTCGAAAAAATCTGAATCACAATCCGAAGATGATGATACATCATATGAAAGTGATCTAAGTGATAATCCTAACGTTGTCATGTACAAGGTTAAGGAATCTGATAGATTATATTTCGATGATAGCTTTCCGATTCGGGACGTGAAAGAAGATCAAATCGACAAATTGTTCAAACTTGTAGAAGTTTCGTCAGATGATCTTGAGAAAAATGAGAAAAGATTTTATTCGAAACCCAAAAGGAGCTTTAACAACTACCGAAAGAATGGTGGTGATTTTCCTGAGAGCAGGAGAGCAGGGTTGGGTTTAGTGGAAAGTGAGGAAGAACCGAAGAAGAACTAAAAGTCTTCATTTCACGAATACAAAGGTAAACATATAAAGTTTTTGTATGGGACAAACACGGTTCAGGAAGAAGGTTTGATAGGTAAGCAATCGAATGATGAATTCAAGAAGGAGAAAGAAATTCGGGACAAGGCTAAGACCATAAGTGGAGTGAAACCCACTAGTGGACATGCTCATGATACTCGGACTTACTTTAAATGCAATGAAATTGGTCATATTGCTCGCAAGTGTCCGAAGACAAAGCCTGTGTATTCACAAAGAAAAACAGTTTCAGATGTTAAAAACAAAAACAACCAGAGATTGTAAAACCAATCAAAGTGTTAAACAGAAACACATAATCTAAAATCGAAGTGAAACCTAAGTGTGAATCAAGGTTTGAAAACTCAATTTTTAAAAAAGGGAGATTTTTAAAATTTAATGAAAACAAAGATTCTCGTTTCTATATCAAGAAAGCAAGAAGCAAGTCATAATCCTGGTTGCTAAAAAGAACACATCATCATCTGAAAGTAACACGTCTGGTTCTGATAAAACTAAAAACGTCAAATTAAAAGAATCAGTAATAAAAATGATCTTTCAAAGTCAAATTTTTCAAAACAAACAAAGAAAGAAAAGGTTGAAAAGTCTTCAAAGTTAACATCAGATGCAATGTTTGATGATGATTTTGATTACTATGATGAATTTGAAAGTGATTGTGATGCTTATCATGTTAAACCCAAGACCAAAAAGGTCTGGGTTTCTCTATTCAAGTAGTTGCTTTTCATGTGCAGAGGCTCGAAAGATCCACATTGAAGTAATATCTGGATAGCGGAGCTTCATGCAACTTAACTTATTCAGAAAATGTCATATCTTTGTCATTTTGAGGGGGAGAAATTGAAAAGAAAATTCGTAAAAGATTAAATTGTGAAAATCCACACCGTTGAACAAAACTGATTTTATAACAAAACCATTTATTCTTTCACGTAAATGAGTTTAATGGTTTGTTTGTTGTACAGGTACATATACAGATGTTGAAAATGGGATCGGACGATGAGTTCTCGTGATCCTCATTGGTTGGTTATCTTTTAGATAGAATTTCTTAAAATTAAAATCCAAAAATATGTTTTTGATTTTAGGGGGAGTAAGAAAAATTATTTGAAAAATAAAAAACATATGAAAAAGTTGAAAATTCAAAAAGTACAAAAACATTGAAAAAGACAAAAAGAATTTTGTGTCAAAAAAGGAAATAATAGTACATCAGTGGACTATCACGGTATGCTAAAGAAATGTAAAGTTTAAAAAGTGATAAACAAGTCTTACTATGGATGTGTCAATAGACTTTATACGTTCAGTAAATTGTTTCTGAGATATAAACTAAATTTTACAACTGCTTAATCTCGTGGATTAACATCTCTTGGATATATGGACTTAGTACTCCGAAATTTCGTTTGAGAGATTGCCTGATTCTGAGATACGAGGTCTTTATAGATAGTTGATATCTGGGGTATATACAAGTTCTTCTGATTTTGCGGAAGCAATAGCCTAGAACTTCTATAATGCTTTTGCAATATAAACCCCTAAACTGCATGCAAAACTGAAAAGTATCGAAAGATCTAATCATTTGCAGTGCTTAAAAGATTCCTTAATTGGAACACACCTTAAAAGACGAGCCTTCATCTCTTTGTCTGTACGGTAGTACTAACCTGAGCTCTCAAGGTCTCGCATAACCCAAATACAGATATCAGTTATGCTATATTCACCTGTAAGATGAAATCTAGGGAATCTTGATACGGGGGTATATTCTGAGATGGGAACCATAGTTAAGTCAAGTTTCATAATTCATACCTAACATATCTTGGAACAGTTGAGAAATGTGTCGAAGTTTAAGTGGACAAACATATCGACAATCTAGGTGAACGAGTTTAAAACTTAAAGTCATCAAAAGGTCAACGGTACTGGTGATATGTCTCAAACACCTGATATGATACTTAGACACGAATTCACAAAAATATGTCTGTAAATATGTTGGTACATAGTTTACTTTGTTCTGTACATAGTTTATCTGCTTTACAGATTAAAACCAAAAAGACTTTTAGTGTGTTTTAGCATAAACTTTCAAAAATTCAAAAACATTTTTTTCTTCATTAGTTTCAACGAGCCAATGATGGAGAACGTTTCTTTGAAGTCTGGTAAGGTGCTATAATGATAAAAATCTTGATGACATCTGTGAAAAATCAAAATGATTGAAAGTGTTGAAAAAAGTTCATTAATTTGAAACTTTAAAATTGAAGATAACATCGGTTTGTTCACAACGGTTTCGAACCAAAGTCATTAATTTGGACTTGGTATACGAAATTAGTTAACTAAGGCCATTAACTTGGACTTGGTCAACCAAAGTGGATTTCATAATTGAAAATTTTATCAAGTGGACAAGGTCTTAAATGTAAAAGTGTTCAAGGTCATTAATTTGAACTTGAATAACTAAATATTTTTGAAAGATGAAAAAGGAGATTAAAATTTGAAATATTGATGTTACAAAATTTCAAAGTTTGAATCTAAAATGTTTATTTGAATATCTAAGAACTTTGAAACAGAAGAAAAGTTTTAGGGGAAGCAGGATAAAACATTGATTTAAAGATACCAGAAAGCTCAAAGCAAGGGGGAGCATAGCTGGAAAGCATGGTGATTAAAGTTATATCAAGTGAAGCTTAAGAAACAGAGCTGAGAAGAGTTGAAGATCAAGGACGTTAAAGTTATTCAAGACTAAAGATCAAGAGTATGTTAAAGACTCAGGAGCTTATATGAATTCAGAATGACTACGGCAACATCCAAGGGGGAGTCTGTTAGTGCATATGTCTGTTGCCTACGTCATTATACTAGAATGAGTCTGGAAGACACAAGAGCTTCTGAAGACTGATCAAGCAAAGACGATATCCAAGGGGGAGTCTGTTAGTACAGTATGTCTATGTCTTAGTCTTGTATCGAGTCTGTTTAGAATAGGTGAAACGAGGCGTATTTAAGTATGTAAAAGGATCAAGTTCGCCTGGAATATAGTTATGAGAACAAGTTCAGCCGAACTTATTCAAGACAAGTTCGCCCGAACTTGTTCACCTTCAAGCGAACTTGCAATCCTATATATAGGTGCCTTGAGATTTCATTTGTAAGAATCAGAGATTTTGGCACAGAGACGGCGAAGCTCTGTCGGATCCGGGACTTCAATGTATTGAAAAATATTGATCAATAAACAAACATTAAATGAGTAATTCTTGTTATTTGGTTAACACGTCATTAGTTTCCGCCTAATTGAACGTTAGAAACAAATCTAGGTTCCTATGCTTAAGGAGGACGGTCCTAACAGTTTTAATTAAGACTTGATCATTTCAAACCGAAACATATTGATGCCGAAAGATACAATACGGTCCCTGTTGAGTATCAGAGTATAATGCTTAAGTAGTGTTTGGTATAAATGATCAGAAGGTGAAATGGAATGGATCATTATGATGGAAAGAAAAGAAATATGTTTGGTTAAGTTATCATTTGTAGTAATGGAATGGAGAGCATTTCAAATGCATGTAACTCTTTTCATATATAAGAATTTTCATTCCTTGGTAAGGGGTGTTTGTTTTTCAAGGAATAGGAAGAAATATATTACTATTATTATTATTATTGTAATATTGATATATATATATATATATATATATATATATATATCAAAAAAATTATTTTTATTTACCATTAACATATTATTATTATTATATAGGCAATTATATTTTTGTTGTTTTTAATACAGTTGTGTTTTGTTAATTCGTCTTTTTTGTCTATCAAATTGTACAAAGTAATGATTCATTTTATTCACATATTAGTAACCAAACATCACAATGGAATAGAATGATCCATTTAATTATGTTGTCCATTCTGTTACTTCGTCCATTCCATTCTCTCATCCATTTCATTATCCTATACCAAATAGACCCTTAGGGTTTTAGTATCGTGCCCAAGAGCTGGTTTATCTCTATATATTGTAACACTATTGAATGGAATACAATCAATCAATTTTACCATCTAACATGGTATCAGAGCCCTAGGGTTCTCGTTACCTCTTTCTTCTCCGTTGCGTCATCACAAAAATACAAACCCTAGCCGTCACCACTTGTGAAAAACCCTATATAAGCCGGCGTGCCGCCACTGTTGTCGCCGCCCTGTCCAACCATTGTTCATTTCCTTTTCGGTTTGTTTTTTAGTTTACTTATTTCATGTTCTAATAAAGATCTCGTCTCGGTATCACGATCTTTCCGGTCACAAACTGCCGATCATCTCTAACCAAGAGATCCATCATATTGCAATCTTTGCTTGTGCCTAATTGGCTAATTGCAATTGTCGACATCATCATTATACGCCAACCTTTGTTCGGTGCCTTTTGTTTTGTCTTTTGTTGCATTATGTGTTGAGGTGTTTCATTAAAGAAAAGAAAAATTAAAACACCCAAGTACACAACAAGCAGGTCTACTTTATTTCGTTTCATATGTGTGGTTGCCTACTTTATTTCGTTTCATATGTGTGGTTGCTTTTGATATCCATCTGATGAGTTTTTCATTTCGACGAATTTTTGGCTCTGCTTTAGTTTTGTTCGCAAGTGAACCACCACATGGTCCATACATATGACGCTACGGCTTTGTCTTGTTGATTCCGCGTCTCTGTCATGCTGCTCCTTGTTGCCACATCGCCGCCGCTCATTGAACTATGGTCTCTCGCCGCGCCACCTGCAGGATTACGATCCGCCACCGTGCCACTACTCGCTGCCCGCCACACTGCCACATTGGATGCCTCTTGTAGAATTTTGGCGGAAGTTTCGACTTACAAGTCAAGGACCGAGATCGAAACTAGTTTTTTTCGTCATTATAATTATTTGTTTATGTTTATTATTGTTTTCCATTCGGATCGTCCAATTCTCTACCGCTCTGACTGCGGGGGAGTATTGGAGTATAATACTTAGGGTTTTAGTATTGAGCCACATGCTGATTTATCTCTATATATTATAACCTTATTGAATGGAATACAATCAATCAATTCTACCATCGAACATTAAGAACTAATTAGTTATGGGTGTTATCATCCTGTATTGCTTTAATCCCCAAATCAAATCACTCAGGCTAACTTAAATGAGTTCAGACCAATTAATTTGATTGGATGCATAAGCAAGGTCATTTCAAAAGTACTTGTAAATAGTTTAAAACTAGTAACTGGCTCGGTAATATCATAGAGCAATTGCCATTCCTATCAAATTGTAACATACTCGATGGGCCGACCAATATTAATGAAATTCTATCTTGGGTGAAACATTAATAAAGCTAAAGCTTTTTCATATGAGGTGGACTTCAACAAAGCCTTTTCTCCATGTCATGGAGCTTTGTTTATTCAGTCCTTGAATAGGTGAATTTTCCTACACAATGGAGTCTAGAATATGGATTAAAGGTATTCTCTCCTCGTCATGACCATCGGTGTAACGACCCGTATTTCATGTTTTTTATTTTTGGCAAGTTTGTTTTCGTGTTTCACTCCAATCTTGTAATCTGAGATTTTGATCATAATGGAAAAATCATGTCTATATCAACCGTATTTACATTCATATTTATGTTACATGCAATCAATCATGAAACACGTGTTTACATGAAAAAACGAGGCTTATCATACATTCCAATTTTCATTCATGCACACAACAACTATCACATACATACATTCCTTATACTTGAAAATATGCTAAAATACAAGTTTATAGCATTAAATAACATCAAATATAAGTTCAGGGGCTAAAAGCGACAAAACAGAAACCCTAATACCTTGGTCGAGCGACGCGAGGACCCTCAATCAGTAGCAAGTTGTTTGCTGCATACGGGTTGGTCACCTTTTCTCACCTCCTCTCTTCCTAATCACCTTATAACTCCGTAAACACCCAAACCCTAAACCTCCGTTATAAATACAAGCCTCCCTCAACACCATTTCACTTTCCACACTCCTCCAACTCTCCTCAACTCTCTCAAGAAGTTAAATTCTGCAACTTTGGGCTGAAAAATTGTTAAGCTTATAAGTGAGTATAAGCTCACTTTTCCTTTTTGCTTCTTCATGAATTTTTGCTTCTAACCTCTTGGACAACATCAAGGATTTTTACCCAATGTCCACCAAAGTGTAATAAGGTGGTACAACTCCATATTTGAGGTCCAAAGTGGGTTAAGTTTTCTGTTTTTACAAAACTTTTACAACTTGTTCTTGTTTACATTCATCTTGTGGGAATCTTGTACCAAACTTTGTCCCCAACTAAACTCATGTTGTGGGCTTACGTTATGGTTTATTTACAAAAGATAGAGGTCCAAAACCTCCCTTAGTTATTTCCCTAAAGGTCCCAAGTGACCCACAAAGTGTTGAGATCAACCAAGCTTTCAACTTTCATTGTTAAAAGACTTGAGTTTTGATTTGGTATTAACAATGGGAGCCTTGGCTTTCCAACTATGACTCCACGTCCTCACTTAGATAGTTAATTCATAACCTAAGCCACCAAGTAAACTTTCTAGTAACAAAGTGTACAAACTACACCAAGTCTCCAAACATTTGCCATGTTTGGAATGCACATGTCTAGTTTGAGCTCATTTGGTTACTTGGTGAATTCGATGAGTGGTTTACATTAACTTTAACATTCATGACCATCCGAAATCACCCTAGTGATGGTTTTGTGCATTGGTTGACTCTAAGTGGTTTGTGGATTACCCAACCTCCATACATGGCAATCTTGACTTGGGCTACTAACAAATTTTAAATACATACACATATATATACATATATATACACACACACATGTCGCATATAAACCGAACCATGATATCAATCAAATCATGATTGAATATTATGAGTTATACTGTTACCATCTTAGTTCTCGATTTCTAAAGTTGGATTCAAATGGAGAGTTAGTATCCATGAAAACACACTAATACATAGTGTCCAAACGAGTGTCTAAGACAAGCTTTATTTTCTCATATATATGTGTGTGTGTGTATATATTCTATCATTTTAATACCAAACCCAATCCATTAATCCCATGAACTCATGCACCTTTGTTTCCCTATTGTAGGGTAACTTCGGTGTTCCAATCTCAACCTCATCAAACCCACGACTTCTTTGGAAGCTTTTCAAATCGTGAGTTTACATGATCCCATTTTACATTTTATACACTTTTGGGTGCAATATGTACAATCTTATCAAAATCACAATCACAATATCAATCACATTATTCAAATCAATCAATCCATTATTACATGCTTAGGATACATACATGCTAAAATCCTTTCTTGCTCAATATTTGTCATTAACGTCATGAGAAAACCTTAATATGTATAGCGTTATAGGAGTAACACACCGCCATTAGGAAGGGTCTATGTTAAGTTATTCACTCACGGTCTTGTCCGCTTTAGTGACAAGATACGCAACTTTGTGGACACAATTGGTTTGACATATAATTGTTGCATATTATTTATGTTATGTTATATGCCTTAGTATAATTTTATGTCATGTAGGATTGATGACAAATTTTATATCTATGCTAGTAGGAAAAAATTGTATTTTCACCAATGCTTTCTCTGTTGATCATTACTTTAATTTAAATTGCCGGAAATTGATGCTTTGACGTTCAAGAATCTAGTAGGATGGATTTCGAAACACATTTTATGTTTTTGTACTTTTCATTTTGTCGAAATTGAATTTCCTTGGTATATTTCCATTCCAAACAATGTACCACCTAGTTCATCAATGGAAATGGAATTTTATTTAAATATTGTCATTTCTAGCAAGTTTTGATGTCTAGAACTATCTATTTCATCCCGCACCGATGTTTCCGTCATCGGTTGGGGTGTGACAATCGATCCCTGTAAATGGTTCACCAATTAAAGAATTTAACTATGAAGGGGGGGTAAGATAAGATGATCCTTTATCACCATTCATTTTTATACCCGTAATGGAGGCTTTTTCCTCATTTGTGTATAAAGCCGCAATCATCTGGAGCATTCATGGTGTATCTTTACCAAATGGGGGGGGGGGGCAAACAATCACACACTTGGTCTTCACGGATGATATACTCTTGGTGGGGGAATGGTCAAATCATAATGCCAAGAACTTTAGGTGACTAATGAGAGTTTTCTCCTTAGTCTCGGGCCTAAAACAAAACCAATCCAATATGTGCCTACATGGTGCCGGTGTGTCACTAGAAGAAGTTGCGCTCATTGCCTATATTATGAATTGCCAAGAAAGTTCACTACCGTTCACCTATCTAGGAATAAAAGTTGGAGCAAGTACGAACCAAATCTCAAATTGGGCACGGTGATAGAGGCCTTTGAGCAATGGTTGTCGGTATGGAAATCCAATACACTTTCGATGGGGGAAAATGTTACTTTAATCAAGGTGGTGCTAGATACTTTACCCCTATAACTTATTACTTATTACACTTTCTTTATTTAGATCCCCAAAACAGGTTTTGATGTAACTGGAAAGGATAAGGAAATTTTCTTTTGGGGTGGGGTTGATGGCAACAAAAAGATGGCTTGGGTTAAGTGCAAAAAGATGTCATTGCTTCGAAATAGAGGGGGGTTGGGTTTAGGCTCACTAGTGGACGCAAATTATAGTCTCTTAGCCAAATGGACATGGAGGTATAAAATGGAAGAAAAAAGATTATGGAGGCGAGCGGCCGCGACTTTACATTATTCCCCAAGATGTATGGAATTCTCTCACTTAAATCGGCAAGATCTGGGGTAGGGATCAATATCAATAAAGCTGAATTAACCATTCCACAACAAAACATTCAATTGGGGGAGCTAATCAAAGGGAATGTTGGTGATGGAATTTGAATACGATTTTGGTTGGATATATGGGTTGGGAACAATAATTTAAAGTGTCTTTTTCCAACATTGTGTTGTTTGAAAAGTAAAAATGATGTTGGGTTTTTGAATGATTAAAAAATGAAACCATCAGGAATGGGACAAAGTTTTCCAACCCACTTCTACTCAAGATTTGTTAGAACTTCAAAAATGCTTGGCTTTACTCGACCCGATAAACTTAAATGGAGATAAGGATAAATGGGTATAGGCCAAAAGCACAGATGGGGTGTTTTCAACAAAATCAATGTGAAGTTTACTCTCAAATCAATTCTTATCAATGGAAGGCAGAAGGTATGCATGGAATACATGGATTCCAAAAAAAACTAAATATTTTTTGTTGGCATCTAAATTTTGCAAGGCTAACGACTTGAGAGGCACTGAATAGAGGAGGTATTCTCGTCAATAGAACTCTATGCCCTTTATATAGAGAGGCGGAAGTGAATTTGGAGCACCTCCTCATAACATTCATGGTGGCGTTTGTAGTTTGGCAAAGAATAGTCGTTGGTGGAAAATCGCACCAGCCTTTGCTTTATCGATTCCAGATGTCATTAATCTTCATGAGGTAATGACAGATTCAGAACTAAAAAAAAAGAATGGTGCAATCAGTAGGAATGATAGCATGCTGGACAATTTGGAAATCTGAATACGAAGTGGTTTTTAAGTGAAAATGTGGAGATCGGGAGAATACCGGAAGATATAAAGGCATTGGGATTTCTCTGGATTAAAAATCAATCAAAGTTGGTATCTTTGAAATGGGATCAATGGTGCAATTTAACTTAGACACTACAATGTAGTATGTAGTTTGTAGTTTGTATTCATGTTGGTCCCCTTAGTCCTATGGATATTCACAGAATTGTCTATCTAACCTAGAGTGCGGAATCCTCTAGATCATATTATCACAGAAAATAGTAGAAACAGAATATCATAAACCGGTATTCTATTGATTATTCAACTTGCAGTTTACAATCAACTCAATACCTAACACAACCTCACAGCCTATCTCTATGATCTTGCCTCACTCACAATTTCGATTTCTCTCTCTAGAATTCTCCTAGCATTTACACTTTCTCTCTCTAGAATTCTCTAAGCATTTACACTTTCTCTCTCTAGAATTCTCTAAGCATTACAAACCCTAATCATAAAACATGTTTATATACCACATGTCTATGAACTGGGCTTCCTACTGGGCTAGGCCATTTTCCAAGCCCATTACAACAAATAACTCACTAACCAATAAGCTAAGCCCAATAGAAAATATTCAAAGACTAAATACTTAAACTATTAAGCTGTTGTCACATAATATGCACTAACAGACTCCCCCTTGACAATAGCTTCATAGTGTAACTTCGTCTTCAAACATCTTGCAATCTTTTGGTCTTTGGATAGCATCAGCTATACATAGATTCCGACATCAACAGACTCCCCTTTAGCTGATGCTTCCAATCTCCCAAAATTCATTCATTGTAGATCAGTGAACTAGCATTCTTTGGTTAAGCAAGTAAGCTCCAATCTTCCCATATCTCTCTGCAATGTAGTAGAAGGATCCTACCATGCATCTTCACACATTTATGCACTTCATTCTCAATCTGCACTTCACTTGTGTTTTGCACTTCATTTTGATAACTGCATCAATCTGTTTAGAAACACAAGCAAGTATCTCGAAAAAAACCATTAGCCTTTTTGACATTCAAGATAAACCAATATTTTATCAAGATATGCAAAAAAAAAACTACCAGTTCAAAATGGAAGTCTTTTAAAAAGAAAATCTTTTTGGTTTTTTTTAAATATTTTTCAAAACAAACTAAACACAATGAAAAATATATACAAAACATCTTTTTGTGAGAATCATGTGCAAGAAGATCATATCAGCTAAATCAAACTATTTCACACTTTCGTTTCATTCATTCTTTTAATTTTTCATGAAAAACAGTTCAAGACGATTACCAATATTGTCTATCTACTTAAACAAAACACATGTGCTTTTAGGTTGATGTTTGGAGCCGCTTTCCGTTCGTGTGTGAGAGTTTGGTATAGTTTGCTGAGCACGTTCAGTAATGGAGGGCAATATGTGGAATTGACTGGCACGTTGACATTCTCACATTTTTCAAGCTAAGTCTTTTTCATTGTAGAGTTTTGTATTTTTGCTTTCTTTAGTTTTTAAATTCGTAGGTAGTGTTAGTTTAGTTTTTAGTTTGTTCGATTCTTGCATAGGGACAATGCAACTCTCGAGTGTGGGGATGGGACATTACGAGTCTATCTTAGAGTTTAGTATAGCTGAGTCTTTGAGCTATTTTTCGTTAAAAAAATTGAAAAATTAGATAATGTCTTTTGAATAAAGAAGTTTGCAAAAAAATAAACGGAAAATGATAAAAAAGATGGATTTTTGCTCGGGGTCGAATAATGATAATATGAGAAAAAATAGTCGAGCTTGTGTCTAGTTCGCGATATGCGGGTAGGCTCGAATCGGTTCTAGGTTCCTTTGATTTAATATACCTTAATTGTCGGTTTACTAGTAGGTGCTCATCTAGGAAAAATGGGAAATTGAAACCGCTAATAATAGCATAAAAATGTCGTTGTAAGTTAAAATCGTCAGAATTATTAATCATGAAAAAGGAAAAAATAGATTGAGCTAGAAACTAAGAAAGTAGCGCAGGCCTACGTAATCTTCGTTGGGGATGGTGACTCTGACTTAGAATGCCTCTGGGATGTGTGAAATTAAGTTGCATAGGAAAGAAAAAATTATCGAAGCCTATTGTAATCCGAGTTGGGGATAGCGACTCTACAGCCGGAATGCCTCTGGGTTAGATAAAGTATTGTCTGAAAAAAAATTGGTTTAAATTCTTTTATTTGATATAAAACGGTTAAGAATTGGTCCACTGATCGTTCTTTTTATTCTATAAGCTTGAGGCGGGATTAGATGGATTGTGGCTTCTAGTGTGAGACCCTAGGTAAACTGGTTGCACTTGAACTAAATTGCATGATAAGGGCTTGGAACCGGGTTTGGGTTTAAGAGGACAAGTATACCTGCAATTGTGGCTAACATGAGTCTTGGTTTTAATAATGTGATCTATGTTTTGACCCGGATAATTTTCTGTTTCTGCTTCCGTTTTGCATAGATTCTTTTCAGGGACGAAAAAGTCTTGAGTGTGGGGATGTTTGATGTACTGCAAAGCACATATGTTTTTAGTGTATATTTTGTCTCGTTTTAGATAGTTTGAGTTCGGTTTAGGTTAGAATTTCGATATTGCTGACGTTAAGCATTGATTTCAGGTCCCGTTGCTTAAAGTTGTGAAAAACAAAGAAATACGAGCAGTTTGGAAGGAAAACGGGAACTGTACGCGTAACCGATAGCTGAATGTGAAACGAAAGAAAAAATCAGCAGATATAGGGGCGCCGCGCTACGCGACGCCCTGGCCCTCACCCGTCGCGTAGCGCGACGGGGTATCTGTTCGCGGAAAAGTTGTTTGTGATGCGTTTTGAGTTGGATTTCAGGGTATAAAAGAAAACGTAATCATCCTTGATTAGGGTTACGAATTTTAGGAGTTCTTGCAGCCGTTCTAGAGTCGTATTAGCCGAGTTTGAAGGTTTCGAAGCTCTGGAATCATTGGATCAAGCGAAGATTGATGATTAGAGACTTTCTCGGGTTTATACGATCCTTGTTTGTCTTGTTTTATCTTTTCTGAACTTGTAATAATGAATTCCAGTTTGACTTTTCTTGTTTTGCTTTTGTTACTGAATATGCTAGGCTAAACATCTTTACTACCTAGACTTTAATGAAAGGATTGATATAAAGTTTATACCTTTTTTTTGTTAATTACATGTTTGTTATGGATTAATTATGCTCTGTAAGCAGTTTGTTTATCTGGCTTGGTGTGTGTGCATGCTTTGATTTGGTTTTCTGTTTACTATTACTTCATATGATTCTTGGTGACTGTCTACATCACGGAATAGAGTCGTATTGGGTTGTGAACTTTGGTGAGTGTCTATATCATAGGATAAGTTCATAGTCTTTAAGGTTGAAGGGCCCAGTAAACCTTAGAAGTGTTAGTTAACAGGTTACCAGATTTTAGTGTTCTACTAGTCCTAATACCTGGAAAGTGAGGGGCTATTGATAGGTCTTACCCGGCGAATTGCTATTGTCGGTCTTTGGAAAAAGATCATGCCTTTGTTGACCCGTCGGTTTTATTAGTCTATCAAGTCAAGTTTAGATACTCAACCTACCCTAGATCTATAATTGGAAAATAGTAGGTCATCATTAGGGTACTCACACAATATTAGACAACTAGAAAGATGTCTAATCAATCGGTAGGATTAACGGCCTAGGTAACGCCATAACTTTCACCTCGAGAAGGGTTGAGGGGCTTAGCTGGTATTTAATCGGTTTAGTCTCATAAGACCCCGGTTCCAGAAAACGAGTAATTAACTTAATCGGTAAACGCTTAAAATCAATCCAGGATTCTAGTCTAGGTAGCCTTCATCACCGCTTGAGAACAACTTTCATCCTTCGTTCGTGTTAGTTAATTTAGTCTTTAATTAGTTTTAATATAGATTTCCGTAGATTTTCAGTAACCCCCCCCCCAAACAATTAAAACAGTTTTAGTCGTGTCTGTCTTAGTTATTCAGAGTCTAATTAGCGTAATTAGTAGAGTCCTGTGGGTTCGATATCCGGACTTACTTAGGCTATACTACATTGATCGGTACACTTGCCGGTTGTGTGGTTAGGTTTAAGTCGAGTCTAGAATTTAAAGCTTTTTAGTGTCTAGCTTAGAGAGTCATAGTTAGTTCATTTTTATAGTCTGTTTAGCACACATCAAGTTTTTGGCGCCGTTGTCGGGGACTCTTGGCAATTGCGTTTATTAGCTTTGATTGACTGCATTGACATATACGTGCTAAGTGTTTTATTTTGGTTTAGTTTTTCTTTCTTGTTTGAGTCCTAGTAACTATTGTCTGTTTTCCCTTTTGTAGGTTCTTTGCTTGCAGTGGATGCCACATCTGCGCTCTCAGGGACCTCCACCAAAGCCACCGACGGACAAATCAACCTCATCTTCTCCATCTTCCTAGGTAAGTACACCACTTCCTTCATCTTCCACCCATTCTGACTCTACCCTCCAATTTAACCACCGAAGTCTTCACTCCATAATTCCCCACCACCTTCCCGTCCCGAAAGCCCACCCATCGTCCAGATGGCCGAATGTAGACAAACCGTCCACCAACAAGCCACCCAGAATTTCACTGGTCTCGCATCACCCATCATTGTCCCACTCGTAATGAACCAAAACTCATGGCAAATTCCCTCATATGCCATGACAGCCATCACCATTACCATTCAGTTCCATGGTCACGATGACGAGGATGCACCCACTCATATAAATCGTTTCTCTCGCATGCTCGCCACCTTTAGCCTCCATGGAGCGCCCGAAGATGCCACCTATCTTCAGCTTTTCCCATTTTCACTCGCGGGCCGTGCAGCTACATGGTTGGACTCTCATCCAACCGGTACCTTCACTACTTGGGCGGCCCTTCGTCAAGCCTTTCTGACTAAGTATTTCCCGCCCGCAAAAGCTTCACGTCTTCGCGATTAAATTCACTCATTCCGCATGGAGCCTGACGAACCCTATTACCTTGCTTAGGAGCGTTTTCAAAACTTAGTTGCTCGTTGCTCTCAACACGGTCTCTCTGATTGGGCTCTTTGTGAGAAATTCTACAACGGTCTCACCCCAGAGACTCGTGATCGTTTTGACACTAATGCAGGAGGTCACATGATGGGAATACTCACTGTCGCCGAGTGTTTAGAGCGTTTCGAAAGCTTTGCCAAATCTCAAGCTCAGTCGCAATCTGACCGGCGGTATTCGAGTGGTAATTCAAATACCACTACTAGCGCACCCACTCGAGGGGTGAACCAGGTTAACCTGGATCCTAGTGTAGCCGCCGTGTTGGAAAACCTCACTCGTGAGCTTAAAGAGATCAAGCAAAAAGTTGATAAGTGTGAGTATTGTCGAGGGGGTCATGATACTAGTGTGTGCCCATTGTTGATCGGTGAGAACAAGTCGATTTTGTAGGGGGAGGTCTAGGTAGAGGCCAGGGTAGTGGGTTTGGTAGCAATTTTAACTCGGGGTGGCGTAATAATAATAATAATTTCTAAAATAATAATAACTTTCGTTCCACCGGTAACCCCCCTGGTTTCCAAGTAGCTCAAAATCCAAACAGGGGGCAGGGTTCGTTCTTTAGTGGGGGGTAAAATGGGCAGTTCAATAAGGGGTTCAATAGTCAAACTGGGGGTGAGGGTTCGAATAGTCAAGTTCAACCAAATCAGGGGTCAAATAGTGATGTAGGGGGTCATCTTCAGCGTCTAGAAGCCATGATGAGTCAAATACTCGTCAAAGACCAAGCCACCCAAAAGGTCCTCTCCAAACATGACCTTTTACTTAAGAACCACCAATCTTCACTCCACAACATTGAGAGGGTCATGGGTGATATGTCTAGGAAACTCGAGGAGAGATCACCCGGTCAGTTTTCAGGTACGACCCAACAGAACCCGAATGCCCAAGCCAAAGCCATTACCACCCGTAGTGCCAAGACTGTAGAGAACCCGAGAGTAGAGGAGAGAGTTGAGAGTGAGGATGATGAGTTAGTTGATGAGGAGATTGAGATGGAGGCGCCGGGCAAAGTGCAATCTAGGCAAGTCCCAGAAAGTATCGCACCGCCCGGTGAGCCAGTAGGAGAGCAGAGAGTAGAGAGACCACCCGTTGACGTTAGACCGTCTCCACTCGTAGATCACTCACGTGTCCCGTTTCCTTCACGTCTTAGGAATAAAAAATACTCTAAGGAATACGGGCACTTCTTAGATATCTTCAAGCAGTTGAAGATCAATCTACCCTTCATAGAGGCACTCCAGTCCATGCCTAAGTACGCCAAGTTCTTAAAGGACCTTCTTAGAAATAAAGAGAAACTATGGGAGTTGTCGAATGTTCCGTTGAATGGAGGGTGTTCCGCCGTCGTTTTGAACAAGCTTCCCGAGAAGCTCACCGATCCTGGTATCTTTACCATCCCATGTCTATTCGGTAGTGACAATAAGACACGAGCCTTAGCCGACCTAGGTGCTAGCATCAACCTGATGCCATTTTCTCTTTACGAGAAGCTAGACTTAGGCGAGCTTTCACCTACCCGTATGACATTATCCTTAGCCGATCGGTCCGTGAAGTACCCTAGAGGTGTTGTCGAGAATCTGCTAGTCAAGGTCGACAAATTCGTTTTTTTCCCGCCGATTTCGTTATTCTTGATATGGAAGCTGATGAGCGAGTTCCTATCATCTTAGGTCGTCCTTTCTTGCATACTGCCAAAGCTCTCATAGATGTCTATGATGGGCAAATCACTCTTAGAGTTAGTGAGGAGAGAGTTACTTTCGAGATTGATCGTTCCATGGGCCACCCAAGTGGTTCCGATGATTATAGTGGTCCATGTCATTCCGTATATTTCTTGAATTCTTTCATCTCGTGTGTTGACCATTGTTTAGAGTTCATTAGTGGTGCCAACTTGGTAGGAGGAGAGGTAGCAGAGGAGAAAGTGTTAGAGGTGGAAAAGATAGGAGATTAGGGGATTTCGATAATTCCCGAAGTGTTAGAGGTTAGTATAACACCCAGCCACCACCTTTAGAGCTTAAGGTCCTTCCGTCTCACCTAGAGTGAGGTTAAACTTTTTTTTCACATTGTTTTAAACTTTAAAACAATTTTTTTACGGGTTTAAACTTTTTTACAAAATCAAAAAATATTTTACACCAAACAAAAATATTTTATTTTTAGTAAAAAACTTTTTAACAATAATTTTATTTTTTTACGCTAAACATCTTTTTACGCCCCCGACACCAACGAACTCACCCAAAACTCACGACTCAATAGATGTCTCATGTTGAATTTTAAATAGAAGAGAGAGAAAAGATGTGACATGTTGACTTTTAAATAGAAGAGAGATAAAAATGTGACATGCGAAGTAAAAGACTAAAATACCCTTTTGATTTAATTTGGTTATGGGTGATGTGTAAGTATGCTATTGGATGATAGGAGTTCTCATGGTTCTCGCAACTGAGATTGGTTCTCTCTTGAACCAAATCCTATATATATATATATATATAATATATACGGTTGGGGTAAAATGAATACTTCTAGGACTTGTGAGAACTTATAGAACTCAACTTACAAAAGGTATTTTCAAAAAAATTACCTAAAATCCTAAAAAAAGTCAATTTTTTCAAAAAAAAATTGTTGATTTACATCACCCATAAAATTTTCCAGGTGGTGTAAATGTTTATTCATGCTGATTTACAACAAAATTTTACAGTTGTATTTGTAACATTTTGATCTACGTGTGTGCAAAAATTGGCGGCAAAACTTGCACCAAGAGTCAGAGTTTTCTAACTTCTCACAACTCAAGAGGGTTTCTCTTAACCTTGATCATATATATATATATATATATATATATATATATATATATATATATATAAGAGGTTCCTGTAAAATGTAAAAAGGATGAAGTATGGGAGAAGTGTGAGAAATATTGTAGTGGTGACACGTGACATCATTTAATTATATGTAATAAGGGCAATAAGGTAATTAACTATATAATTTCAACAACTAATTAAAAGAGATAATTATCTGTAACTCTTCTATAGAAGTTTTAGGAGAAAGTTATACTTTTTATACATGATCGGATACTGTTCGGTCGTCCTATAATGTTCATCTTCATCCCCATTCAATCTGTTGAACACAAAGCTTTTTTTTTCTCTGCATTCTTCGAGTTTGTTCATTAGGTAATACACAAGTGGATCAGCGTGATGCAGGTATACGAGTGGAGTTTTATATTATGAAACAGTTATATACATTCCAAGTTATTTTGTTGTTTTCTAAATATGTCAATTGTTGTTTGCTGAAGTTAGTTTTTACTATTATCCACGTAAAGTTGCGCTATTGCATTGGTTGATGATTTTTTATAGTGTTTTATGCGATAGGTTAAACTATGTATGAATAAAACTTACAGTCGCCTTCCGTCGCTTCAACTGAGAAGTTTGGTTTGAAGACATGAGACGGTTGGTTTTAAGGCTAGGGTAATTTTTGACATTTTAAGGCTTCAACTCGGGGCAGCTATTGGATATCTCATAAACAAACAGGTACAGTCCATGTGTTGGCGACTTTTCTATACAGGTCATGTTGTGTTAACATGTTTCTAAACATGTCCATATTTTGAAAAAAAATGACATGATTCGTGTTCATGTCTAAAGCTTAAGTTCATTATGTTTTATCGGGTGGTGTCTTAACATGTTGTGTCAACATAAGCTTGGTAGTAACCGTTAGTCATTCAAGCCTAGATATAGCAACATCTTTTATTTAAAAAATGGTAGATCAAAACACGCATTTTCTTGGTCTTGGAGCATTCACATTGGATTTGGTAAACTATCCCTATATTTATATTTTATAGTAAAGTTAGAAAAACATTCAGAGTACTCCTACAACCCATTCTCTAAACCTAAACCATATCCATAGAGTTATATGGGAAAGTTACCTATTTTTCTTGAATATAAGAAATCCTATCCATGTCTTATAATTCTTCTGTGAGTGGAAGAGAGAGAAACAAAAGTAAAAGCTTGTTAAAAATGTATTATTTAATTGAACATAGATAAATAGGAAGAGGATCAAATAGAAAGTTTGTTTTAGGTGAGAAGAGTAGGAAACAATAATAGAGTGACACATGGCAAATATAAAAAAAACTTAGGGAGGGGCATTTTACAAAAGAATGAAAAAACATTTTTTTGTGTTTTTTGTCCATTGCGTTTTAGAAAAAAAAACACTTTATTTTGTGTTTTCAGTCAATTGTGTTTTAGAATAAACACTTTGTTTTGTGTTTTAATCAATTGCGTTTTAGAAAAGACAATTTTTTTTGGTATTTTTTGTTCCTTGCGTTTTAGAGATAACACTTTCTTTTGTGTTTTTAGTCAATTGCGTTTTAGAAATAACACTTTCTTTTATTGTTTAGTTCGTACATGGATTTCTTGCCCAGCTAAAAAAAAGCCACACCACCCCACAAAAAAAGCCACGCCTAGCCAAGCCACACCATGTGGAGCCCACCTCCATCACATGTCAACCCAAACCCCCCATACCCCGTAGTCTAAGATCATTGTCTTATCTTGTAGTGTCTGGACTGTTATACTAGCCTTATAAAAAGCAACATAAGCTTGGAAATAATCGTTGAGTCACTTAGCAACATCACTTATTTCAAAAATGGCAGATCAAAACATTTTCGTGGTATAAGAGTGCTAAAAAAACAAGAGTATCTTTCAACCTAACCCTACCTGACAGTACCCGTTTGGGGAACGTCCTATGTAGAATTTTGAAAAAACTAACGCTAGATTAATACCGTTTCATAATATTTTGGTGATCAACGTTATAACCATTATGTTGGAAATTTGGTGAATGGATATTTAATATATTTATAATTAAATGAAATTATAAATATTAATTAGAATCTTCATGGTGAAAAACTCTTAGAGTAGAGTTTTTATGTCACTTGATTAGTTTTTATTAGACTTTTTATGTCTCTAACTAAATCACTAATTAAGTGAAACTTTTATTAGAGATTATGTCTCTAATAAAATCAGCAATTAAGAGAAACTCTTGTATCCCACAACTCTTGTATAAATGGTAGGCTATGTGCCTCATTGGAAGAATGAGAAAAATACTAGAGAAGGGTTACAAGAAAAATACATAAATACATGGAGAGTTCTTGGAAAGATGAAATACTTGAAGACCCATGTGTTGGGTACTTAGAGAGATATGTTTTCTGTATACGATTTCATCGCCTTCATATCATAATTTTCCACAAATTCTAACATTATAATTCTATCCGGTGTAATCTTGGGCGTGTGGCCATCTCCGGCAGTACATACTGCTTCGGCTGTTGTACCCTGGGAAACAGTCGCGTCGTCTTTAGTAGTGGCACGAAATCTGTTTTAAGGGAAGCGTGTTGAACACGTGCCTCAGCCAAAACTGTCAACAATTTTTTGTTTGTCTGGTAGCGGAGTTTCAAACAACAAGGTGCGGTTGAAGTTTTCCAAAGACGTCGACTTGAATCAAGATTGGTACAATGTATTTGTATTTCATTTATTTTTATATAGTTTTGTAACCGGATTGTACTATCATATTTCTTATGAATAACGAGAGTCTGTTATTATATATTTCATAATATATTTTAAAAAAAATGAACATAGTTCCTACAAACTTAAAACATATTTCGTGAGATTGTTGCTACAATCTTAAAACTTTATAAGGATTTTGGGTTCACAAAAGGATTTATTATATAAAAAAAAATATTTTTAGAGATTATGATCTTATAAATATTATCTTTGAGAAATATGTATGTAGTACAACTTGGTGTGTTTGGATTTATTGAGATTGTAGTACAATCTTAAATCCTATACCGTGGTACAAAACGAATAGTTTTGGTTCAATCGTTTGGTTTTGAAACGATTTTGGAATCGTTAATTTTTCTAACCTTTGTGTAAGAATGGGTTTATTGTGTAAACCATACGTTTTTTGTAAACATTAAATTTCTCTAACTTATTTGTTAGACCAGAATCATGGGTGGAAACCATATGGTTTTTGTAAACGTTAAATTCTTTTGAGAAGAATTTTCATGTCTTTAAATAAGAGTTTTAAAGATGATTGGAGTTTTGAATTCTATTGTTACTTGATTGGAGTTTTATGTCTCCATTTAAGTCTCTATTTAAAGTAGACTTTTCATCCACCCATGGATTGATATGAACAAATAAGTCTTATAATGATTTTTGTAGTCACATATTTTAAAAGAGCGTGTTAGAGTCGCTTAATATAAACTGATACGTTTTATAACGATTTATGTAATCGTTTCTTTCTAACGAGCTAGTTAGAACATATTTATTGATAAGTTTTGTAACAATTTTTTATAATTGTTTACTTCTAACAAAAGTGTTAAAAACGTTTTTAAAACCATTAACTAATGATTTTTATATTCATTTGTCTTCTAACATGTGAGTTAGAAACGTTCATGTAAAGCGTTAGTTTGGAAGCAATTTTTAATTGTTTATTTCCTAACGTGTGTTTTGGAAATGACTTATTTATTTGAACCATATATGTGTTCATAGCAAGTCGAATTAACATTTTGTGAAAAATGTTAATATTTCTAACGTACGCGTTAGAATTTCTTTCATTTTAACAAGATTGTTAAAAATGGTTAAAATACAAATGCTTTGAAATGTTTTATCTAAACGTTTTATATAAGTAATTTGTTGTGGCATTGATTTTAATAAATATAATGCTTTGTATGGTTTAGAAATAAAAGGTCATACATTGAAGTTGATGTTTGATTGGCTTCAAGAATTAAAGCACCATAAAGTGATGGTGTGGTATTTATACGAATTTAATAAAATTAAATTTATTTACTAAACTCTTCATATGAAAGATAAACTCTTGAGTAGAGTTTTATGTCAATTTATTAGTTTTTATTAGAGTTTATGTCTCTAATAAAATCTCTAATTGAGTGAGACTTTTCTCCATCTCATGTCTCTTGTATTAAAAGTAGTCTATGTACTTAACTTGATGAGATTGAAAAACTACAAGAGTAAGAATACAATAATTAAATCACCATAAAGTGATGGTGTAGTTGTGTGAGATATATCACCAACTTTAATTTGTGATTTCTAAATTTAAATGGTCATGTTTTTATATATATATATATATATATATATATATATATATATATACACACATATATATATATATATATAATGACTTAAATTTTCTAACACGTGTGTTAGAAAATGTGTATCACAAATACAAGTAACAATCTTGCTAGAAGTAGCATTTGTTGATCAAAGTAACAATCTCGTGAATATGATTTGGGGGAAAACAACTTGGTGTTGTTGTAAACAAATTTAATTGTTCAAGTTTGCTACTTAAATGTAGCCTTTGTAACAACTTGGTGTTGTTTTGAGCAAACTTATCAAAGTTCAAAGTTTCAAGATGAAATGAGGAACTTGTACTTACAAGTGCATGGAGTCTTATTGAGGGAGTACCTCAAGACATGCCATGGGATGATATCATTGAGAAGATTTCGGTCAAATTATAAAGTGGTGAAGATATAAGCACTTTATATTTGATGTCTACATATCGTCTATGCTTCCGTTTAAATTTCAAAAGTGTTTGCCACTTATGATTTAGTTTCCAATGTATTTTATTGTTGTGTTCAATGTCTTTGGATAACACATGCAATTTTTACAAAGCAATAAATCACTAATGTTTGTGACGTATAAATTATTTTTGTGGAAAGTAATTATAACGTCAACTATACATTGTCAAAAAGAATATGGTTTTAGACGGATAGTGCATGAAAATATTTGGACATAAACAACTTGAGAGTTGTTGCATTGACTAAAAGTCAAAGACAAGACATCAAATGTGTAACCACATCACGAGTGAGTAGTGAGTGTATTGAAATGAAATACACAAACGAGATTCATGTTGAAGTACTTCGTTAGAAGTCTTTGGAAAATTCACAAGTGTGATTTATAACATATGAAAGAAAAAGTATTATATGTTATAGTATACCTTTGATAAATCTTGCGTGTTCCGGGTGATCTATATGTAGATGCGTCGCGTCTACCACTTGATTATGGTTAGAACTATATGGAGATTTTACATTTGTTTGGGAGGGCATCCTAAATATACACGTCTCCTAATGAATAACAATAGATGTGTGCAAATCACTTATGGAAAATTATGAATGTCATGTGTTTGAGTGTCGATTTAGTTGACTTTATCTCACACATAATAGTGATTGTAGACGAGGAACATTCATCTTGTTGGTGATGAATGTGTTCGCCAAGTGACTTGGATTAAGACTTATGTTTAAGTCCTTATGAGTCAATGGTAAAGCGTTGGAGATCAAAGGTAAACAAGTTATGTTCCTTAATTAAATGATAAATTTTAGCTATGTGCTATATACAATAATTTGTGAGACTTTCCTAAATATTGATGTTTTAGGATTATGAATAAGTCTTATTATTTTGTCTTAACAAGGGATGAATGTTGCAAAGTGATATTATGATATCCTTGGGGCTATGAAAAATCAGAATGATGCATCTTCTGTTCACATGCTAAAGTATTATAGTCTAAAGCATGCTAGATTAGTACTTGGTTAATTATGTGTCTTGACGGAGACTAATTAACTCTAAACATTCTAATGTGTATGAACACAATAAGAATTTGTGTATAGACAAAGTTGAGGAAGAATTTTCATTCATTATAAGGAAAAGACATGTAACTTTTGAAGAGTTTATTCGAAAAGCTAATGAGGAGAACTCATTGTCTAGGTTTATTCAAGATGTTAAATTAGAATTATTCTAAGATTGTGACAAACTTATGACAATGACATGTGTTGCTTTGGTCAGCTCGGAAGCTTATGTAAGCTAATGCAATATGAGTTGAATTCACTGATACAATGAGGTTGATCTTGTTCAATCATATATGTATAAATGTCGTCATAAGTGAAGTTACAAAAAAAAATATGTTGATCAAATGGCAAGAAATGTGGGGGATGATCCATTTAGAAACAATCCTATAAGGGTGTGTAGAAATGGTTTTCATTACCCCATCTGGATGAGATCCTATAACACTTAAATGTGGGGGTGTCTTGCATTTGTATCATAAAAGTTTGGCAATAAGGATTTTGTAATCCAATCTAACATTGCAAACAGACGACTAAGTGAAGGACACAAAGGTCGTAGTGCATAATGGAGATGTGTTTGCCTTAAATGATACGCGTATCTTACAAAGACATATGATATAACCAGACTCAGATGGCCACTGAGTTTATAGTCTTAGAAGTTGACAATAGGCAAAATTAACTTACGAGTTAAGAACACATCATGACAGCTGATCTCAAATATCCAAAGTTATTTGTTAATGTTATGGATCCAACAACCTGAGGGTTTATTAGAGATTAAGTTGTAGAATGAGACTGAAGCCCATGGAAAAAGGGTATGTGAAGGACACCTAACTTAGTTGACTAGAGATCCCAAGATCTAAGTTCAATAGGACAACTAACTCATATGCCTAAGGGTAATCACTGTGGGGGCATAAATGATATGCATAAGCTAGTATATGTGGTTATACATACCCCCAAAGTATAAAAGGGTGTTTAAATACGTCCTAGTCTATTCCTTTAAATTGTAATAATAAATATGAAACATTATAATAAATGTCATGAGCTTTGATGAAAACCCAATCATGCCCCGATCACCTTTTCCGCTGCGGGTCGGGGTGTGACAATTCCTATGATATTCAGTGACAAAGAGTGAGGCTAAGCATAATATGTGGTAAATGATTTGGATAAATCACGATAACCACAATGCTTTTAATGATCTAAGGAGAATCACCTATGTTAGAGAGAAGGGTGGTCGCTTCGAATGGAATTGAGGGCACAATTCCTAGAGCTCTCGCAGAACCAGGGAAGTGTTCCACGACCATTATTGGACACGACTATGAGGAGATGACCCGGCTAGGGAGAGTCTTGTGTGAAGTGTATTATCGTCTACACAAACGGCAGACGAGTTCAAAGACATCGAGATCTACACAGAGCTAGTGGGCTAAGTGCATTTCATGAGCGAAAGTTCAAAGGGTAACACCTACCTATCGTATGCAAAACTCAATTGTCGAGGTTCCATTGGAAATTATATGTGATTTGAACGATCTCCATTCATGTAGGGGATTGTTGGAAATTTGATGAATGGATATTTAATATATTTATAATTAAACGAAATTATAAATATTAATTAGAATCTTCATGGTGAAAAACTCTTAGAGTAGAGTTTTTATGTCACTTGATTAGTTTTTACTTTTTATGTCTCTAATTAAATCACTAATTAAGTGAAACTTTTATTAGAATTTATGTCTTTAATAAAATCATCAATTAAGAGAAACTCTTGTAACCCACAACTCTTGTATAAATGGTAGGCTATGTGCCTCATTGGAAGAATGAGAAAAATACTAGAGAAAGGTTACAAGAAAAATACATGAATACATGGAGAGTTCTTGGAAAGATGAAATACTTGAAGATCCATGTGTTCGGTACTTAGAGAGATATGTTTTCTCCATACGATTTCATCGCCTTCGTATCATAATTTTCCACAAGTTCTAACACTATAATTCTATACGGTGTAACCTTGGGCGTGTGGCCATCTTCGACAGTACATACTGCTTCGGCTGTTGTACCTTGGGAAACAGTCGCGTCGTCTTTAGTAGTGGCGCGAAATCTGTTTTAAGGGAAGCGTGTTGAGCACGTGCCTCAACCAAAACTGTCAACATTTTTTTTGTTTGTCTTGTAGCGGAGTTTCAAACAACAAGGTGCGGTTGAAGTTTTTCAAAGACGTCGACTTGAATCAAGATTGGTACAATGTATTTATATTTCATTTATTTTTATATAGTTTTGTAACCAGATTGTACTATCATATTTCCTATGAATAACGAGAATCTCGTTATTATATATTTCATAATATATTTTAATAAAAATGAACCTGGTTCCTACACATTATTCATTTGTCTTGTGTTCAACATCATGAAAATAGAGGTTAACCAAGTAATTTAAAAACTTTAAATTTTCAAAAGGGCCTCGATATGAATCCCTAACACCATGATATTTTATTCTATTCAATATTATTTAGTGTTTTTATATATTAATAGAAGTGTATGTAGCAAAGAAAATGACCATGGTCGCTTCACCACCACTTTACCTCTATAAACTATAATAATTTAAGATGCCATAGAGTTTGAATCTAACTTGTCAAGCAATATAAATATTTCATATAATTACAGAAATAAAATATTAATCTCTAACACCATGATATTTTATTCTATTCAATATTATTTAGTGTTTTTATATATTAACAGAAGTGTATGTAGCAAAGAAAAATGTCTGAGTGTTGACCCTTTACCATTTTTAGTATATAAAAATAATAAAATTTGATAGTGTTGACCCTTTACAGTTAACTTTGTTCTCTAAAAATGTTAATTAATTTAACCCTGCATATATGGGTAGATGATAAAAACAAAGCGTTATGTTTTACTTCAACTCCTATGCACATTTAGGGGGTGCAAAATAATGAAATGATCATTTTCTTTGACGGTTTAAAGCAGAAACAACTTTTTTTGGGATGTACTGCTCAAATGAACTTCTAGATTTATTCTTCTACACACGTATGCTCGAAACTTAAGCTAAGATCGAAACAAAAGACTTAGAATTATATTGATCAGAAAGCAAGAGAGAGAAACAAAAGACTTAGAATTTTATATATATATATATATATTGAACGGCCAACAGAATCAATCTCGAACGCTCTCGGAGCACCTACCGGACCAAACGGAGTACTCCGAGAATAACCCGAGTCCACCACCAATTCTAAAGAAACCCGATAACCCACCTGCCCGTAGACACGACTTAGAATTATATAGATCAAAAAATAAGAGAGGAGTGACACGAATGGATTAGAAATATATATTTCTATATAAAAGCGGGGGATTACCCTCGAAACATTGTTCAATTCTAGTTATTCTTTCTTTCCCATAAAAGGTAAAACATAGAAAAGCGAGGTGTTACATTGGGTTAGTGAACCAACCTTTGAAAAAACAATTACTATTCCGACTATTGTATCTTGGAAACGTAACCTTAAGCAGGTGGAAGATCCTTTAACGTAACTGTGTCAAATACCAGGCCTTAGAGCTTGCTTGAAGCTTTTTACCCTTGCTTGATATGTATTTTATGTTTATTATAATTTGTTTAAAAGAATCCTTAAAACATTACCATCCAGGGAATAACATAAGTAACACAAGATATATACTTTATGACAAGACTATAATCTACACAAACATTACTACATGGTTTAGCAACAAATAACTTGTAATATAATCTTGCATCTTAATACAACAAGCTTATTCACGACTAAAGTTTATGCAAAACCAAGTGTGCACCAAACTGTGGTTGAAGAGTAATGATAGTATACGGAGCATGTGTATATGACGGTGAGAGCTCAAATGAGAAACGTCTTAAAATCATGACGAGCGTCATTTTTGCTTCCAACATAGCAAAATTTTGTCCAATACATACACGTGGACCCCCTACGAATGGGATAAATGCAGTTTGTCCCTTGGTTACCTTTGACACACCTTGTGAGAATCTTTCCGGCTTGAACTCCTTTACATCGTCATCCCATATATCAGGGTCATGATGTGAAAGCATTGTGTGCAACACCATGAATGTTCCAGCCGGTAAAGTTATATTTCCTAATTTAGTTTCATTGTGAATCATTCTTGGAATTGCTACCACGGGAGGGTATAGCCTAAGAATCTCGAGGAAGATCATATTGATCTGTAAATAAATATTATTAAGTTAAAGGAAAAGAAAATGAATATGAGAGCATTTTTCAGTAAACTGCAAGATACATGAGTAAACTTACAACTTTCAGTTGATTTAAACCATCAATATCTGGTTTTCTATCTCCAAAAACCTTTAAAACTTCATCCCTAGCGCGATCTTGCCAGCTTATGTGTTGTCCTAACATAATCATAGTCCAAACAAGTAGATTTGCAGTAGTTTCTTAGCATGCAAAGTAGAAGAGCTTACATTCTTCAATGACATCATCGATACTAAGTCTAAATTTGTTATGCCCGTGTTGTTTGATCTCTTTATAATTGGAGTCCAAAAGTATGCCGAGGAGGTCATCATTACTATTTCCTCCTTTTTTCATGTGTGCTACTCGTTTATCAATAATACCCTTCACCAAACCCTTTACTTCGTGGCAATCGCTTTTATCCTTTTGTTGCTTTTCGTTGGTAGAAATCTACAAAATCGAGAAAATATAGAAATAACCATTATCTTTAAAGTAAAGATATACAAATTAACATCCTTCTTCCACTGGTTTTACGCCTTTAACCTTTTTGAAGGCTATCTACACAGGAAAAGTTGTATTTTACCTAATCCCATTGATTATTTGGATATTGGTGATGTCCTGTGAGTTTTCGAATAGCAGGCGCTTATGGTTAAAGAAACTGACACATACATTGTTGGAAAGATATACTCACCTTGATCCAGGAATGTAGATAGATCGAGAAGCAGTTATAATTAGCTCGGCTTGTTCTCATTGAAGTTCAAATATCTTTCTTCCTTCCACATAGCTACTACCAAATGTTGTCCGTGAAATAACATCCGCAGCCATTGCTTGGAGATGAGGCCACACATCAATTTCACATGAGCTTTCTTCCTTTAATGTTTCTTCCCATTTGTTAACCATCTCATCGCAACTCACATAAAAAGCAGGAACCATATGCTATAAATAAACATTATATGCATGTGAATACCCACCTCAATTTAGTTATAGGTTAATCTCGTCCAAAACTAATGGGTAACAAAGAGCAAAACCTTAAGCTTTTCGACATGAAAGGCGGGATTGATGATCTTCTGATGTTTCACCCACTGATCACCCTCGACATCCACTAGCCCTTTTGCTAACAACCTCGTTAACGGGTTTCCTCCTCTTTGCTTTTGAAAGTCTTCATAATTTCCAAGAATCTCCTTTATCATTGATGGGTCTTTATGTGTATTATAGGTATCGGTCCCACCCATGTGAAGCAGTTTTTGCCTACCCATATCCATCATAACTTATCAAAAGTCAAATCACAAAGAAGATATCTTTTTTGCTAACATCACAAAAAAAGAGATTTCATCTACTAAAAGATCTTAACATGAAAAAAAAAAAACTATGACATATCTATTAAAAGATATTAACATAGCTTCTACAATTAGAATGAAAAAGAAGTCATAAACATTTACCATGAGTAGTAACAAATCTATGAGCGAATGACATAACTCGTGGCACGATATCATCGTTCAAGCTTATGGGTTTGATGTATGCTTCGGTTATCATCTTCACCATCTCCTTAAGATCTCCATATAAGAACCTGTATGAGGTTCCCTTGAGTCCCTGGTTTCTTAGACACTTCTCCTTCTTCTTAGGTTTCAACCAAACCCAATTGAAAAACCTCCATCCATATACCACAACAACGACAACCGCCACAAACGCGACGGTCTTTCCTACACCACCACACGCTTCCAACATGCTACTTTGTTAGCTTCAAATTGGAGGATTTTAGTTTAAGTACGTGTTCTGATGAATAATGGAATTATGGTCTTTTTAGTCTTTGTTGATGGATAAGATGGTCTTTATTGATGGCTAATTTTGTCTTTAAGTCCCTGAGGTTTGAGTATATAACTATATATCGGTAACCATTTTAATAATTTTATTTAAATTATCAAACAATACACATCACATAAACAAAAAACATAATTGTAGTGAAAATTAACATTTTGTTTGAGACATTGACGCAGCTTGAATCGCCCTTCTTATTATGTCATACATTCCCTTTGCATCATCCTTCATAGACCTACATTTTTTGCATGAGTTCTAGTGGCACATACACGTTCTTGACAATGGAGCGAAATTTAAAAAAAAAAGGAAGCCATAATTTATTCTCTGTGTTTACAAATTTATCAATTATAAATTAACTGTGCATACAGAAGTTGTACTATATGCTCTAGGAGCTTTTTAAAAAATAATTTAATATTAAACTTTTAACTCAAAGCAACTCTGATTTTTTACTTTTAATACAAAATTTTTTTATCTTTTCTAATTTAGCCTCACAATTTTTTTTTACTTTTAACTTTGATCCTCTATACTTTTCATATTTCGTAAAATTTTCGGTTTACGTTTTGTTCTAAATTTTGTCAGTTAACACGACGTAACGCTCATGTGTGGTTCAATGTTTTTACATTTTGTTTACATTCCGTTCTAACTTTTGCAAGTTAACATGACGCAATGTGCGTGTGTTGTTCAACGTTTTTATGTCGTTTATTATTTCCCGTTTGATAACTTCGTCGCAACATGCTGGTCAGAAACCGACTTAGTTATTATTTTCTGTGTTTTACGTTTCGGTCTAACTTTTTTGCATTAACACGCCATAACTTCAGTGTTGATGGTCGCTGACGGTGTTGTGGCATCGATGTTATTTCCCACGGTTTTACGCCCCACCACAACGCAAGGGAGCTTAATGCTAACAATTTTTTAAGTAAGGGCATGTTTGGCTAAGCTTTTCGAATCAACTTATTGAAAAAGCCAATAAGTCGAAATATTGTTTGGGTAATTGAAAAGGACTTTTTAAAACAACTTTTCAATAGGAGGAAAATGTCATTTTTTAAAAGCTATAATTTTGTAGCTTTTTAAAGCTTTTTAGTAATTTACATAGAAAAACTAAGCCAAACACTTTTTAAAAAACAACTTATTTATTTATTGGCTTTTCCCACCCCCATAAGCTAATCGAAACACTTTTTTAAAAAAATTCAAAAAGTTATAAGTCAATAAGTAATTTTTACAAAAAATCCTTAGCCAAACAAGCCCTAAGTTCAAGTATAAAATACAGCATTTAGTTTAGTTATCTTCAAATCTTCCCACATTTAAAAGAAAAATATTAAATACGCGGGGGCTATCAAGAAACTATATCCGTAACACAGATACACCATGACTATAATTTACACATCACATTGGATTTACACCACATTGGCCACTGCAACCAATTTAGACTCGCAAAGTTACATCAAGTTGTGGTATTTTTCGTTATAATGAGATCTGTCTCCATATATCTCGAGCCACTTCACATTTGAGTAGTATTTAATTAGCCTCTTCCGAAGCATTGCTACATGAAACGCAAGTTGTGGATGTAACACCAACACCTCTTCTTGATATGAAGCCAATGTGAGGAATTTATCTAATTCCATCATCCAAGCAAAGAAGTTAAACTTTGATCCGAACCCAATTATTCGATTTAGGATTAATTAAAACTAGTAATATGACATACGGGCCCGTTGCAAACATCATATGGATTAATTCAAGCATTATGTCATGCGTTAACCATATAAAACTGCATGTTTCGACGTACACATTGCGGTTGAATGAAAAAGTAAAGTAACTCAAATTTATACCGTATAATTATATTTTAACGTACCAAAAAAAGCATAAAGCATGTATAGATAAATAAATGACATGTGTAATCAAAAGGGGCTTATTATGGCTTAAAAAAAGAAACCACAAAAGGAAAAAAGAAAATACATTCACATCAAGGAGCAACCATAAGTGTTTTGCAAAGTGAAAGGGCCAAAGTCAGGGTGTTTAAACATCAACGACTATGGGTTTAGTATAAATATAAATATATAATAATAGTAATAATAATATAATAGTAATTTTACCGGTCTTGCGTTGCTAAGGGTCGAAACTTAGAGTAATTCAAATTTATATATCGTCAAATGAAAATATATTATATTTAACCACACTCGGTTTAGTACGAAATTTACGTTGAAACATATACCGGCTGGAAACGTACATAAAAAAGTATCACAAAATATTATATTGAGTTGACTCATTTCCAAAAAAAATTACATCTAAACGTAAGGCAACTCGAATTTATACCGACACATACATAAAATTACTCACATAAAAAGTTAGTTTTGCAAAGGAACAAAAGCGGTCAACAAGAAACTTTAGAAACTCAAGAAGGTCAACGACAAATTAGTTCTTGAAAAAAGAAACCAGTAAACAAAATTATTTAAGAAAATAATAGGTTAAAATATATATTATATATGGTATATGAGTAAAGTTGAAACATTAGAAACTTAAAGGAATAACTTATGAAGCTTATAGTATAAAGTAGTAGTCTAAAGAACTAAAATTGTCACTTTGTGTAACTTTCAGGGTAGCAAAGCCAAGGGACTTTAATCACAATCTGATGAAAGGTTGGGGGTGCTGCTGGAAACTCACCGACATTTCCTTTTAAGGTAGGTAGAATTGGTTCCATGAATATAATTCTCCCCTGCCTTTGGTGATCTTTCTTGTTACATTTCCACACCCACATTACTATCCACAATACTATAAATCGTGATCATGGTAGTTTCGAGAATCCTAAAAAAAAATTGGGCATAGAGTGACTAAAAAAAATGGGCCCTTATTAGGTCATTTATAAATGAGTTTAAACTTTATGAATGTGTATTGATGAGTAAAGGAGTAATGGACTTAATTAATTATGAGTTTTAATGTTTAACAGGTTTAAAATAAATTAAATGTTAATGTTAATAAGTTTAAGTGTTTAATAAAGTTATATATATATATATAGGGATCGGTTCAAATGAAAATCATCCCCAGTTGCGAGAACCACTCTCCATCAATATGATCATGCCACCTATACACTATTATTTTAAATCTTAAAGTTTATTTTGGTAATTTACTTAAAATGTCATGTCTTCTCTCTCTTTTTAAAGTCTTATCAAACTTTTCCATCAATCAAAATGTCATATCTACTTTATCTCTCTCTTAAAATCTAAAAAATTTGTTTTTTGATAAAAAAAATCTATTATGCATAATATTAATACGTTATGTCGGTGCTTTTTTCTAATTGGTCAATTTAACTTTCTTTTTCTAGAGCAAAAATTTGTTAAGTTGCAACTTTTAATTAGTCATTATTGTGTATTATGCAGTAAAAAACGTATGTTAGTTAGATATGGTTGGTTTTGGTGCGAAGAAAAATAAATAAATAATTTTTTTCTTTTACGTTTCATTTTTATACCCCATACTATATACGTGATACAAGTTTTTAATAATTTTACTAATTTGATTTTTTTAATACGTTTGTTAGATTTCTTAAAGAAAACGAATACGTAGTTTGCTTAATTTTTCGGTATTGTAAACATACGAGAGTCGGGCCGATACCGTGACGAACCGAATCGAATTCCCGCCACGGAGCGCGGGTAATCCCACTAGTTTTTCGTAAAAAAGTTTAAAACCGTAAAAAAATTTGGTGTAAAAATGTTTTAAAACCGGGTAAAAAAAGTTTTTATACCGGCGCGTAAAAAAATTTTATACCGGCGCATAAAAAAGTTTAAAAACGCGCGTAAAAAAAGTTTAAAACAGGGGCGTAAAAAAAATTCAAAACTGGTGCGCAAAAAAGTTCTAAACTGTCGCGCAAAAAAAGTTTAAAACTGGGGTGTAAAAAAAGTTTAAACTGGGGCGTAAAAAAAGTTTAAAACCGACGCGTATAAAAGTTTAAAACCCCTCGTAAAAAAGTTTAAAACCATGCGTAAAAAAAGTTTAAAACCGCGCGTAAAAAAAGTTTTATACCGGCACGTAAAAAAAGTTTAAAACCGCGTGTAAAATAAGTTTTATACTGGTGCGTAAAAAAAGTTCTAAACCGACGCGTAAAAAAAATTTAAAACCGCGAGTACAAAAGGTTTTAAACTGTGCGCAAAAAAAGCTTAAAACCGAGCGTAAAAAAGCTAAAAGCCGCGCGTAAAAAAATCTAAAAATCGCGCGTAAAAGAATTAACTGAAAATTAAAATTCATGTTTAAAAAAAATTAACTGATAATTAAAATAAAAAATTATATGAGAATTACAAGAAAATAAATAATGCATGTTTAAATTTAAAAAAAAAACAATTTTCTTAATTAAAACAAAATCAATAATCATACCAATCATTAAAGTTATAGTATATATACCAATATGCGCCCTTGTCACTAAAAAACAAAATGTCATTAATAAAAACACAATCATTACATTACTTTATTGTCTTTTAATCTTATCCATCAAAACCAACTTTATCAATGACTAATATTGGTTCTTACGGTTCTCACAACTCAAGGTGGTTCTCATTTTACTCATCCCCTGGTGAACCGACTCAAACGAACTCTGATTGGACTCATTCCAGCGGCGTTGGAACCGGCTCGTCGAACCCGAACTAGGATCTCTTAACCCTAAATCCTAACCCCTAAACCCTAAACCCTAAAGCTAAAAATAAGGCTAAAACCTAAGCTAAATCGTAAAATTTAAGCTATAAACCCTAAAAGCTAAACCCTAAAGGCTAAACCCTAAAGCTAAACCCTAAAACCCTAAACCTTAAAGCTAACCATAAAACCCTAAACCCTAAAGCTAAACCCTAAATACTAATGATTAACCCTAAAACTAAACCTTAAAGCTAAATCCTAAGGCTAAACCCTCATATAAGACCTTAAATCCAAACCCTAATATATTTAGGGCTTAGGGGTTAGGATTTAGGGTTTAGGGTTAGGAGATCCTAGTTAGGGTTCGACGAGCCGGTTCCAACGCCGCTGGAATGAGACCAATCGGAGTTCGTTTGAGTCGGTTCCCCACTTTTTTAGTGTTCCCCAATGAACCTCACACTATATATATATATATATATATATATATAGGAAAAGTGTAAAATACAATTTGCCTTAACTTACGAACTGTACGCGACGGAAAATTCGCACCTTATGTTTTTCAAAAAACAAAATCGCATGTTTTTGTATATGAAATCTTCCAACGTCGCATGTTGTAAAATTTGAAATCACCCAAATCGCATCAGATCGAACGGCGGTGATGCTCGCGTACGCAATGTACGATAAGCCAATTTGTACGTTAACTGGCCCCTCTCTCTCTCTCTATATATATATATAATTAAAATAAACTAGGCCCTCGGGGAGATGGGCCCCGCCTACCCGACCCACCCCCAATATCGGCACTCACATTGATCCATCTTGCACGTTTTCACGAAGCTGAATAGAATGAAGGGAATTGATCATATAAGGGTTTAGTACAAGAGCAATAACCTCTCCGGAATCCCATCTCACTTCCCTTTTCCCACTTGCACCTTTATTAGATCCTCTAATTCGATTGATAAATTGGCTAGATCCTTGTCAATTGAGCACATATTTTTCCAAGATCTGGATAAGCTTTGTTTTACAGGAATCGAGTAGATTGACCTTGCATAATAATGAACAACCAAGATGACTCTATACCAAGCAATGATATAATTGTAAGTCTCAACAATCCAATACCTAGATTTGTATTCGATAAAGGGGCGCCTACCCCATAATAAAAAATTAATAGAGTTTTTAGAAAAAAAAACCCGATCGCCCCCATTAAAAGTTTGATTAAATCCCCTCAAATATATTTTAGACCGTTTTCCAATTTGTTATATGGTTCATATTTGCCCTAATTGGCAAGACTAAATACTCAAAAAGAAAGACACCAACTTGACATCAATGCAATTTTGCCATCGGTTACACCCAATCCTCCTCCAAGCCAACCCTATATAGCCTAATATTTACGTACTTCACTTTCAACCCTGAAGCAACATGAAATCCCTTTGACATTTCCCCACCGAACCCCTCCCTTATAAAAATAATATCATCCGTAAAAAGAAAAAAATAACACTATAGGGTGTGGGAAGGGAGAAGGGCTCGGGGGTTCTACGTGGCCTTCGGCCCCTTCACCATTTCAGTACAAACGGGGACAATGCCCCGACCTCCTCGATCTATTTCTCTCTCTCTCTCTCATGATTTTTATGGAATGGGGACGAGGTGAAAGGGAACTATCCCTCTTACGAGGATAGAGAATAAAATGATGAGGCGAAGGTCATATGGAGGGGTACTCAACACCAAATCTTTTTTGACCCGAACAAAAAACAAAAAGGATCAAAATAATATTATACTAAAGCTAGAGTAAAGAAACGCAACTAATGTAATACTACAAGGGAGGTAAACACAAAATAAAAAAAAAATAAAAACATTTTCACACATCAGTGATATGAGAGTCGCCGGAACCATCTAGGGCAAAACTCTGCAACAACAATCATCAATCTCGGTAGCTACAATCCAAAAGAAGGTGTTGACAGTGAGAAAAAGGAACAATTGGCATGCAATCTACACACTTTTTCTTGTAATCCACCCGAAAATCAAACTTTTTATCAGTCCTATTATGCCCACTGTGGCTGCTGAACAATCAGACGTTTTATTGGCCGAACAAATCAAACAACAAGCTAATGAAGCTTTTAAAGGTAATCTGGAACTACCCTTTGCTTCAATTGATCCATTTCTCACTGCATAACGAGCTGTTTGATGTGTACTCTGTGTTGGGTTTTGACAGCTAATAAGTTTTCACAAGCGATTGATTTGTATACAAAAGCGATTGAATTAAACGGTCAAAATGCTGTGTATTGGGCGAATCGGGCTTTTTCTCATGCTAAATTGGAAGAATATGGTAGTGCGATTCAGGATGCTTCTAGGGCTATTGAGATTGACCCTAAGTACTCAAAGGTTTGTTGGGTTTTTTTTTTTTGAGTAAAAAGTTTATGAGTGGAAAAAGTTTGATTTTTTTTGGTGGGTTTAGGGTTATTATCGGCGTGGTGCTGCATATCTATCAATGGGGAAGTTTAAAGAAGCACTTAAGGATTTTCAACAGGTTTGTGTTACTGTTAGTGTATAGTTATTTGATTTAGATGGAGAATGTTGTAAATGGATATGTATGAATATATTTTGTAGCAACGTGTGTGGTTAACACTTTTAATCTTTTATAGAGGCGATGCGTTAGTTTTTACTTGAAGTTGAGAGGTTCTTAACCACATGGTGTTTAGTCCTACTCGTGCCATAGTTGTTAATGACGAATAGCGATAAGGTACCTGTATGCTACATAGCGAATGCTGGGCGGCCATTTATTAAATAGTGATACACTAGAATTATTTTCTTTTTTAAAAATTTATATGTATATTATATCAAAATACTCTGGTATATATGCTATTTTACATGTATATTTAACAAAAACCTAAAATCCAGCTATTTTATAGCTATATTTAATTGCTATTTATATTAAAAAAAACTGTCGCTACGTTTGTTATCTATCGCTACAACCCTAATAGCGAGCCTAAACCTATATGCTACCTATGCAGTTAATGCGGTAAAATATCGGATACCAATATCTGAGATATAGGTTATCTCAGTGAGATATCGGTAATTTTATATAATGCAGAATTTACATATATAGCAATTTAACAATAATAGTTCAGTGATATATCGGTTGTATCGGTCAAATATCGGTGATATATTGGTCAAATATCAGTGAGATATCGGTTATATCGGTCAATGTCGCCTATAATATCGGTACCGATATTTGACACCGATATTTTACTAGGGGACCGATATAACCGATATATCACCGATATCAACTGCATAGTGCTACGTAGCGTGCTATAGCGATCACTACGCTTGCTATTGACAACTGTGACTCGTGCTGATCAGATCATGTATTCTTGATCTGTTAATGTATGCTTGCTACTTCAGTCTTTTATTTCTTTTGTTCGATAAGATAATTTAGGTTTTGTTTTGTGTATTTTAGGAGATTTAATCCTCGTAATTGATTATTGGATGTTGTAATTATAGGGTTTATTTATTTTTTTTATAAATTTTGTCTTATTTTGAGTAGGGTTTGATTATGAATTTGAATGGTTAAGTGCCGAGTTAATTAAAGTGTGGATAAAAGATGAGCATTTGACAAAGAAGACAGGAACATACATGTGAGTTAGGAGACTTAGAAACTTGGACAGCAAGGTTTTAAAATTGCATGTTCAGCAGAATAGTTTTAGGAGTTATTATTATATTAAGAAACATTATCTTTTAATTTTAATACAGATAAGATAAAGGGTTTATTTTTTGATATTAGAATCTTATTAGGATTATGATTCTGATTGTTATTTAAGTACGATTGTTTCTTTTAATAGTTGTTTTCATTCGTTTCATCAATAAACTCCAGAAAACCTTTGCTATTTGATCTGTTCATAAACCTGTGCTGTGAATGGATTGCTACTACGCCCTACTCCATAGCACGACTCGATATACTTTAACAAAAATGAGCCAATGAGAGGTTCTTACATACAAACTTCAACAAGCAAGCATGTAAGAGAGTGGCATAACGAAACAATTTAACGTCTTCATCTTTTCGTTTGAATGATTGATTTGAAAATATGGTATTGTTGTCGTCAAAAGCCACTCAAACTCATGGCTATCGGTGTGTGTATATATAAGCGAACAATATATAACTTTTACAAATAAAGAAGAAAATATACATTACTACCAGTTGGAAATTATTTGGTATAACAATTCTGGTTGTTATTAGGATAATATGATCTATAAGAGTTTTTTTTTTTTTAATTTAATTATTTTCTAGTTCCTCAGGGTTTAAAAAGGAGAGTTTTTGTTTTGTTTTTTTTCTTTATTTTTGCAGTGGTGTGTGTGTGTTTATTAATGTCAGTTTGATCACGTTCTGACCCACTATAAAATATTGGGTTGGGGCCGATTTAGATCACCATTACCTTTTGTTTGTTGAATCTTGACGGTGCTTCTGTGTTACAACTGTATGCAAGTTTTATGTACTCATATAATATGTGCATAAATTATCCTCAGTTGACAGCTAATGTACATTGTTATTGTTGTACGCCTATATATGACACTAGGTAAAGAGAATATCTCCTAATGATCCAGATGCTTCAAAGAAACTAAAAGAATGTGAAAAGGCTGTTATGAAGCTCAAGTTTGAAGAAGCAATTTCTGTACCTACTTCCGAACAACGCTCAGTTGCCGAGTCTATCCACTTTCGAACCATAGGTATCATTTTCTTTAATTATTCTTTATTTATATTTTCTACTGTTTTACCAGGCGCTACATCTTTTAAAGTTACATTATTCTCTACAAATGAATGTCGTCTTTTCTACTGTTTAGTTGTCGTGGCCGACTGGCCGTTAGCATGTTAGTTAAATAATCACATATAACTTAAAGTGTAATGCTAGGAAATCTGCAAAGGTCACATGACAAATGAAATCTATGATAATGTACAGTCGTTGTGTCAAACGTTAATGCTTATGCATTTTAATTGTCCTCTCCCTATCTTATCATTTTAGGGGCGGAAACCGGCTCATCAAATCATTCCCTTCAGGTTACTGCCGCAGCGGTGGCGGTGGTAGTAGCATTACTGGCTATATTGATGCTGGTGGTGCGGCCCATTGTAGCCACTATGGTGGCATCTGCGGCACTGGCAGCATTCTTGGTGGTCAACAAGACTGGTTGGTGGGCTGGCTACACTGACGGTTTCTTAACCAAGAGTCAAATATTGAACATAGGTTTGAACTTAGTAAAGATCATAAGAAATCATACAGTTAATTAAATTATAAAAAAAGTTCTTAGCGCGTGAGTAAGTAATTTATTTGATGTATGAATTGTAATAAATTTATGTGTAGATATGTGTGACTTTCCTATGTGCATTTTGGTGCTTTGACCTTGCATATTAAAAATGACGTGCTATAAATGTTTTCATAATGAGGCCTTTTAATGTTTTTTTTTTTTTTTGTAAATGTAGATGTGGAGCCACAATATGCTGGTGCACGAATAGAGGGTGACGTAATAACTTTAGACTTCGTGAAGCAAATGATGGATGACTTCAAAAACCAGAAATCGTTACATAAACGGTACGTGTAGACTGGAAGTTTTTTTTATTAATGTCCTACCTTTTTGCTACTGTTATTAGAGTAAAATGGCATTTTCGTCCCTGAGGTTTGGCCAGTTTTGCGACTTTTGTCCAAAGGTTTGTTTTTCCGCATCTAAATCCAAAAGGTTTGAAATCTTGCCAATTTCATCCGGCTCGTTAACTTCATCCATTTTTGTCTGTTAAGTTAGGGGTATTTCCGTTTTTTGGTTAACTTAAAGGGTAATTCGGTTTTTTAGGAGTATTCGGTTTTTTAGATAAAGTGGCAAGATTTCATATCTTTTGGATCTAGATGCGGAAAAACAAACCTTTGGACGAAAGTCGCAAAACTGGCCAAACCTTAGGGACAAAAATGCCATTTTACTCTTGTTATTATTATTATTGTTATCCAGATTACAAAGTTTTTAATATTATTTGTATTGTAGATATGCCTTCCAGATTGTTCTACAGACACGTGAAATCTTAATGGCATTGCCATCTCTGGTCGACATAAACGTTCCAGACGGAAAACACTTCACCGTTTGTGGTGACGTGCACGGTCAGGTAATTCAAAGCACGAAACCTTATATTAACATATTTGAGTTATTTGCTTTATTTTTTCATACTCTTTTTACCAATCGTCTTAATCGACCTTCGGTTGATGCAGTTCTTTGATCTTTTAAATATCTTCGAACTCAAGGGGCTCCCCTCTGATGAAAATCCGTATTTATTTAACGGCGACTTTGTTGACCGGGGATCCTTTTCGGTGGAGGTCATTCTCACATTGTTTGCATTCAAGTGTATGTCTCCGTCAGGTAAAGACTCACATATACCGTGTCGTTAGCCTTTTTATATTTTTGCCCTTTCAAGTAATCACTTCTGTTTTTGTTTTTATTTTTGACTTTGTCAGCTATACATCTTTCTCGTGGAAATCACGAGAGCAAAAGCATGAACAAGATTTATGGGTTCGAGGGTGAGGTCAGATCTAAGTTGAGTGATAAATTTGTGGAGCTATTTGCGGAAGTTTTCTGTTATTTACCTCTAGCCCATGTTATAAATGAGAAGATATTTGTTGTTCACGGTGGACTTTTTAGCACTGATGGAGTAAAGCTCTCTGACATCAGAGCGATCGATCGGTTTTGTGAGCCTCCAGAAGAAGGTATGTTATAAATTGAGTTTCTAGAGAGTAATTTTATTGCTTATTTTAATTTTGTGTTTTAACAAAGAAAATTTTATTATTATGTTCTGTTTTAGGTTTGATGTGTGAGATACTATGGAGTGATCCACAACCTAACCCCGGTAGAGGACCAAGCAAGCGCGGTGTAGGTCTTTCGTTCGGTGGAGATGTAACAAAAAGGTTTTTGAAGGATAATAATCTAGGTAATCTTATATTTCGATTATTTTCTTCATCCCATAAATTTTAGCTGCGTAAATTATAATTGCAAGATGTATACTTTTACCTTTAAATTCACTCAAACGGATGTGTTGAATCGAATGGATTCGTTTTTAATGGTTTTTTACATTTGTTTTTCAGATTTAGTCGTGCGATCTCACGAGGTCAAAGATGAAGGCTATGAAATTGACCATGATGGTAAACTCATCACTGTTTTTTCTGCTCCAAACTACTGTGACCAGGTAATCTAACATCTCTTATTATTTTATTTTTCTATTCACGGTTTTTTTAATACTTTACGCGTGTTGCAGATGGGAAACAAAGGTGCTTTTATCGGATTTGAAGCCCCAAGCATGGAGCCCAAGATTGTCACATTTTCAGCCGTGGTTAGTCCTTTCTACGTATTTTCTCTCTCTATATCATAGTTGTCAATAGCGGTCGCTATAGCGAATAGCGTAGCATATAGGTTGAAGGTCTCTACAGGGTATGTAGCCATAAATAGCGGGATTTCAGTTTTATTTTTATTTGTTTATTTTTATAATTTTTAAATATAAATAGCGAATAAATAAAATAGCTGGATTTTAGGTTTTTCTTAAATCTACATGTAAATTAGGGTATATGCCAGGGTATTTTGATATAATATACATATACATATTTTTCTAGTGTATAATTTATAAAACAACGCCCGCTATTTATCGCTATTCGCTATGTAGCATATAGGACCTTATCGCTATCTGTCGCTATTCGCCATTAACAACTATGCTCCATATCTGTGACCATAAGTCAATTTGTTCGTACATTGCTTTTTAAATATTGTATTTTTGTGAAACATTCAGCCACACCCTGATGTGAAGCCAATGGCATACGCCAGCAATTTCATGCGCATGTTCAACTAGTGTTCGCTGAAAATGGTGAAGCCGGGCTGGTTTCTTTAATCTACACAACTGCACATACTGCATGAAACTCTTGATACATGTCTGTAACGTTACATTCTTGCTAAAGTTCATTTGTTTCCGATAGTTTATGTAACCGGCAAGCAAAAAACAGGGTGGTCTAATCTAGGCCCGCCTGTATAATGTATCACCGGTTTAGTTTAACTATGTATCTACCATTTTCATAGAAAATCTGTTTTGCATCCTTTATTATTGAACCTCGAGACAAATTGAATTGTGAAGGACAATAAAGATTTGTGGTTCCTTCCTCACTAGTTCATTCTTCTTAAACTCAAGAAATATAGGTGTGGTTGAAACGTGTCGGGTTCAAAGGTGGTGTAAATGAGTCAGGCCGAGCCTGTCTCTTGGGGTGTTTCTAGCTTTTTGTGTAAAGGCTAGAGTTTGTCTTGAGTAATTTTTCAAGTTTGATCTTGATTTGGGTTCTACATTTTAGTTATATTATATAATTGTTTAAGTATATATTTATAATTAAAATTATATGTAGGATTGTATCTATAATTTTGTTTTGTATATCATTAATCAGTTTATGTATTTATAAATATTAAGTTTGTTGCAAGCCTAGTTAAGTTTGGTATATGAAGTTTGGGCAAATTTAACCTTGAATCAATTCAAGTTTTAGTGAACATATCTCGAGTTACAGGTATTTGTCGAATCGAATTTTTGGCTCCTTGAGTTAATTGAATAGAAATTTGGGTTAATTTCAAGTTATTTAAATTTTTAAATTAATAACCAAATATAGCAAGCCTTAAAATATCCAACTTTCCATCTTCAAACCTCTGTTAGGTATCATAAGAAATGTTGGTCCCTATTGCCGGTAAACGGGTCACAGTGTGGAGCGTGGAAAACTATAGTCAACGGGGTAGAGAAGATAAAAATCAATGGTATATGTTTTAATCAGCTCTTTAAAGGTAATATAGGGGACGATAGAAGTATCAGAATGTTGTCCGCTGGTCGAAATGGCCCCCAAAAAACGCAATGTTTTTATATGGAGGGCGGTTTTGGACCAAATCCCGACGCTTACGGCTAGAAACTGCTTCGCCGGTGATGTCACCTGTTTGTGCGAAGATGGGACTGAATCTGCAGAACATCTTCTTTGTTCGTGCAGTGTTGCATCCGCGATCTGGAATCATATTTGGGTTTGGTGTAAGGTAAGTCCGTTTATTCTTTTCTCTGTCAAAGATATTGTGGAGTTACACAAGTACTGCAACCTGAATAGAAAAGCGAAGGATGCGTTCCAAGGTATTCTGTTCGTGGCGTGCTGATGCATTCAGTAGCGTTATTGTTAACACTGAGGAGATTATTCAAAATATTAAGTCTCTTTGGTTCTTGTGGTATAGGAATCTTTCCAAAAATAGGTCGTTGAGTTAGGATAGTTGATGTAAATTTGATCTCTTGTAAGTCATTGGTTGGCCGGCCTCGGTTTTTGTAGGCTTGGCGTTGTGAATAAAGTTTACCTTTCAAGAAAAAAAGTAGCTCACAATGTTTTAAATTCCGGTATGAACCGGCCGGTTATACCAGTTAAACCGGATATCGGATACGAGTCCAGTACGATAAAGGCCGGTAAAACACGAATACGGTATGTCTTATGTTCCGGCGGTAATCCGGTTCTACCGATTCAAACCATTGAACCGGTTTACATTATCTTAAGATTTGATTTCTTAATTTTAATAAAATACGATATTCAGTTAATATTGATTTTTCATATTTCCGGTAATTAACCTAGTATCTTCTATTTCAATATTCTTTGTTGTTGAAATTGTTACTCACCTCATACAATGCAATATTGTTAGTCTAATACTAATAAAAGAGTAACTATAATGCCACATAACATTCTCTTATAACCATGGATTTCATCAAAATGTCATGTGGCAATTTATAATCCTACCTCTATCAAAAAAATATAATAAATAATAATAATAAATTAATTATATAAAGACTATTAAATAATCTTATATTCATGATTATATCTCTTTAATATTCTTAATTCTTAATAATTAATATTAGTTATCTACTTGCCTATATATTAATATAATATCTCTACTTTATTAAATAAAAACATACTTATCAAAAGAAGATGAGTAATAAAAAAATTATACACCCATCACTATTTGACGTAATCACAAATTTAAAACCCTATCATGTTTATAATTTGTTATTATCGTTTTCATAAATGTTAATTTATATATAAACAATATATATATATATATATATATATTCATCTTGACTTAAGCTATAATAAGCTCACCGGACCCATACCGGTTAGCCTGTGGAGCCTCAAGAAACTAGTGGGACTTGATCTGAGCTATAACTCGCTCACGGGTCAAGTCCAGGACACAATTGGGCAATTGGGTATGCTCCAAAAGCTAGACTTGAGCTCGAATTCGCTCTCCGGAAGTGTTCCAACTGGCATTGGGAAATGAGTTCATTAATGTTCTTGGCTCTTAGTAACAATGGGTTTCATGGGAAACTACGGTTGATTGGGGAATTTAAGGGGGTTAGAGTATATGATCATGGAAAATAATCCAATGTCTATCGCGCTACCGATGTTGTTGGTCGGTTTCCAAAGCTGCAAGAGCTCAGGCTGGCTAACTCCGAATACTCGGGTGAAATTCCGGATAGTTTTTCCAACCTGTGGAACTTAACTACACTGTCTTTGCAAAACAACCGATTAAGCGGAAACATCCCGGCGGGTATAGCGAATCTTTCACATATTTATCATTTGAATTTGAGCAAGAACTTGTTGAGTGGAGAGGTACCATTTGGTTCGAGTTTCTTGAAGAGATTGGGGAAGAATTTGGATTTAAGTGAGAATAATGAGCTTTGTTTGGATCCAATGCAAGGGTATGCTTGTGCAAGGCTTGGAGTTGTGGTGTGTAATGGAAGCAATGCACGTGTGGATAGGGTGAAACCATTGAAGACATCTGAAGGTCGAGTAGTTAAGATCAGTAGGCCAGCTTTATTCATTGTGTTTGTTGTTTTAGGTGTGTTGGAATTTAAACGTTGATATTTCTTTTTATCAATCAATCCATCAGTTATTTATATACAATTTTTGTGTTTTTTATTAAATAGGAACACATACATACCTAATCTCTATTTTGTGAATCTTGAACACACACTATTTTGGTAAAGATAAACACCTAATGATGACAAAAACCCATATGTTACAACTTTTGTGTTGTATTTGAGTTTTGCATACATGAAGTTTAACCTTACATAAAGTTTAGTAAAATGAAAAGACAATTAGAATTAGGGCTGTAAATGAACTCAACATTCAACGAACAGTTTGTGAACCGTTCGGCGGGAAGTTCGTTTATGTTCGTTCGTTTAATAAACGAACAAACATGAACAGAAATTTCGTTCGATTAGTTAAATGAACAAACATGAACATAGGTCTCATTCGTTTAATTATGTTCATGAACGTTCGGTAAGGTGTTCGTAAACGTCTTTGTGAACATTCATTAATTTGCCTTCATTTATGTTCGTTTGTTTGTGTTTTGAATTAAAGATTTTTGTACTTTCATATATTTTATCTATACTTTTTATATTATTTAATTTTTATTTATTTTATCACCCTTACAATTAAACAAATAAACCATATTTCCACCTTGTTTATGTACCATTTCCCTTTCCTTTCTCATTATTTACATCGATGAATACGGTCGACCTCCGTTCCACAATTAAGGCTTCAAGTTCCAGTGCTACTCTTTGGGCCATCCATCTTTAGCCTTCGTCGCGTTCGCCAAATTTATTTGTGTTCATGAACACGCTCATTTCCTTAATGAACGAACACGGACATAAAATCTCGTTCGATAAGTGTTCATGAACCGTTCATGAACACATTCATTTCCTCAACAACAACAAACACGAACAAGGCTTTGTTCGTGTTCGTTCGAATTCGTTTATAGCGCTAATTAGAATTATAGCGATTTTAACATAAATTATATATATGTTTTTTGCACTATTTTTTTTTCAAATCAATTAAATATCACTAAAATGGCAAAATAACAAATTATAAACAAATGGTAGGTAAACGGGCAGCAAGTTGTGCCGTAACCTCCTTTTGAATTGCAAAATCGATCCTACTAAAGACGAATCGAATCTTAAGGGTTTAGAGATTATATTCACGACCCCTGTACCTTGTTCAGAAATTCCACGGCCTCTGGGGCTAGGAAACCAAATGTATCAAAAGCAAATGGTTATATCTCACTAATTATATGAAATGTTATATTGACCACATGCTCAGACATGTTGACATTTACTTGATCCTGTTGATTAGTAAGGTATTGACGCAGTCTAACGAGATTTACAAGTAACGAGTTCCGCATGTTGTTGGTTTTTTTTATTTAGGTACAGGTATTAGTCGTATTTCATTTTATTATATCACACTTATTTTTATAGTATTTCTGTTAGATATTTTAGTGTAATTGAGATTAACTTGTTGATCAAAATGAATTATAATATACATCGAACAAGTTAGGAGGTGCGGGAGTGCACACTTGTTCGAGTGGTTATAATTCCGAATGGGGCTCCAAGGAGGCAACACTCCCTTGGCAGGGGTCCAGGGGCAGGACTCCTGGGAGCAGGGTCCAAGGGGCGGAGCCACTGGTTGAGATCGAGCTTGGATAAAAATTATTTTGATTAAATGTCTTTATAAAAAAATGCCTTAGACACATAATTTTTACTGAATTTGGGTTTTAATTTTCGAAATAAAAAACAAGGCATTTTGAGAAAAAAAAAAAAATAACTGTCTATGGCAGTTAATCATCCCTAACCCAAAAATTCTCAGTTTTGGTTACAGTTTTTTTCTTTTGGTTCATTCACGAATTCAAAACACACATTGTTTGTTCATTTCTCGAATATCAGAGTTGTATCCGATTAAATTATTCGAGAGAACAACCGAAATAATTGATCTGAAAGTGACACACATCTCTCTGATTATATATTCATGTATACAAGATTCCCCAACAATCTTTACAATAATTTTTTAAATAAAATTTTAAAATTATTTTAATGACAAAACCGGCCCATTTATATTTTTTATTGAATTACCATATTAAACTAACTTTTTACTAATTTTATTTAAAATATGCTTTCTACTAGAGATTCTAGGTAAAGGTGTCAAATGATAATTGAGGAGTGATAGTATGATAAATGTGAAAATGTGAAAGGCTTCCACCCTAAAGATAATTGCCACATCTCCTTTAATTGGGTGAACCATTACGTCATTTTAGCTCTCTTTGAATTCACCAAGCAGTAAATAACGATTAGGTGACTTCGGTCCAAGAGTAACATTAGATACAACACCCGCGTGCGTTGCGATACGGTACATCGCAAACATCGAATGGATTAATCCAAACGTTATGTGATGGTTAACCATATGAAAACATGTGTTTTCGACGTATCTGATTGAACTCATTGTAACCTATATAACATTGCGATTGGATCAAAACTTAAAGTAAATCAAATTTATACCTTACAATCATAACGCATTATATGTGACCCGAGTCATACACATAAAACGTAACGGATATAATGCAAAAGCTGACATGTATAATCAAAATAGATTAATTAAGCTTCTAAAAAAGGGGAAAAAGAAACCACAATTTACTCCACTCGGTTCGAAACAAAATTTACAAAACATCACCTGACTGGTTTCCAAAAAAGTGTACGTCGAAACATATACCAACTCAAATTTATACCGAAACCTACATAAAATATGCATGTAAAGATGGTTTTTTTTAAAAGAAAACGTATTATATTTGACCTCACTCGTTTCCAGAAAAAAGTTTACGTCGACATGTTGAGCAAATCGAATTTATGCCTGAATGTTCATAAAAATATGCACGTGAAAAAATAGTTTTTCTTAAGTAAAAGAGGTATAGCACTAAACTCGAAACAAATTATTAGTAAAAAACTTAATAGGTAAATGTTCGTAAAATTGTGCCAAGTAGCGCTAATGCCAAACCACCGCGAGCGACCACCAACATTAGAAGTGCTTGTAAAAATAAAATAAATGAAAAAGAAAAAATAACACCGAACAAAAAACATACGCAAAATCGTTGAACCATGCACGCTCGTTGCGGCGTGTTAATGCTAGAACTTAGACAGAAACTTAAAATGTATAAAATAATAACTAAGTCGATCTAGGATCCATGTGTTGCGACAAACTTGTCAAACAGAGAAAAATAGACGCGTTGTGACAGGCCTGTCAAACGGGAAAAAACAGACGAAAAAACATTGAACCCCACGCGCACATTGCGGCGTGTTGATTCGCAAAATTAAAACTAAACGTAGAACGAAAAACTTGCGAAAGATGAAAAGTATGAGGGGACCAAGTTAAAAATAAAAAAGTGTTAGGGTTAAATTGCAAAATTTGAAAAAGCTTTGGATTAAAACTAAAAAAGTCAAAGTGGTAAAAATCTGAAAGATAAAAGCCTTTAGGTTAAAAATAAAAATTGCAAAACTTTTTTTAAAAAACTCCCAATACATATTTTACAACTACGTAAAGTAACAAAATGTTGCTAATTTATATATTGGAAATAGTTGGTGTGTCTTTTCCTACATGTATGATGAGCTTTTAAGAAGTCTTAATACTATTTCAACATGTATTATGAGTTTTTAGTAAGTCTTTTATTTTACGTAAACAGAAGCATATAATATTAGGGAAGGCATTGGCAAAGTTTTATTGGGGCCAGGGCAGCCTCGTCCGTATCTATTTTTTCGATCGTATGATTAGTTTTATCGAACATTTTAGTGTAAAATATTGAATTTTTAAAAGTTCGGCTCTCACCGATTTGAATTTTAAAAGTCCGGAATTCACCGAGTTTTCGTTTAAACTCCGCCACTAAAAAGTGATAGTGTTAACTCACATTTACTTAATTTTCCTATCATATTTGTTTATCTTATTTTTCAATAAATCGAATCAACAGATTGTTGAATTACTTTTAAAAAATTGTTTTTTTTCTGATTATATTTGTCTTTCACTTTTCTTTTGATATAGTTATCTATATAACTTTCTTTTTTATAAAATTAATTTTCAAGTATTTTTAGCTACTTTGATAAATTGTATGTTAAAACATTATGAGTGCATGCATTTAAATATGTTTGGCAACAATAAAAAATCAATGAAAATAACTTCATAAACAAAAATACAAAAACCTTTATTTTTAACTTCTTAAAAAGTATCGTTATTATAAAATTGAAACACAATATGATAAAATAATAACGTTTTAATGTATGAATTTAAAAAAAAAACTGATTTAATTGATGAGAAAAAAGAGAGGGTAAAACCAAAGGTACGTAAATCCTTAGGAAGCCAACTACATAAATGATAATTGATATGGTGAGACAAAAGTAGGTTTTATTCAAATAATAAATTAAATACAGTATTTAAACACTGGACTTTGTACGTAATTCTGCATTATTGGATTGGACATCACGAAGCTTAATTATTATATGCATACACACTCTTCTCTTCGTATTATATTATATGCATACTCACTCTATCCTTGCACTATTAAATTCAAAATAAAAAAAAACTTACATTTAAACTACGGATAAAATAAAAAATTATTATTATTATTATATATATATTATTATTATTATTATTATTATTATTATTATTATTATCACCTTTTAGTAGTGTAAACTTTTTATTCGGGTACACTAAAACAGTAAATAGTATTGCTGATAATAATCTACGTCGAAGGAAAAAAAGAATTTATTCAAATAAACAAAACTGTAATGTTGATAATAGTTTTACGTCAAAGGATAAATACTCTGTTCAGATAAATTAAAGTAGTATGTATTTCAAACCACTCCTTCCTTAAACTAGTGAGTGTGGGCGGGAGTATTGGGGCGTGGGGGCACTCCAACGTTGGGTGCTTCATCCTGGGTTGGCGTAGGGTTAGCATTGCCCCTTTGGCGGTGGAATTATGCCTGGCGTGGGGCAGGGGGGCTGGGTGACATGGCTGGCTTTGGTTGACTGAGTGAAATTTTAAATAGTTAAAAAAAACCACCCAACACCCAAAGTTTTCAAGAATTGTCTTATGGTCCGCACCTCTGCCACATGTCGACTCAAGCCCCCTCACATCCTGCGGTGTTATGTTAAGTGGTTAAAACCTCCATTGGTTTTAGCGAAGAAATTAATGAAATTGTATTATTATTTATTTTATATTTAATTTAAATATTTAATTTAAAATATTTAAAAAAATAATAGGTGATATAGAGTTAATAAGGTTAAACTATTCCTTAGTTTATGTGGAGTAAAAAGGGAAAATCAGGTAATGCTGCGCTTATTTAGAGTTTAAGGATCAAGGTATACCTATATAGGATAATGGTGTTTACTTTTTGTTATTTGATTACAATAATGATGTTATTGATATTATTATCTCAAAATTATTCTCTTAATTACATTCTTTTTTAGAAAGGTTTAAATTATATTAAATTCGTTTTTAACACCCTTGATTTTAGAAGAAGTAATGCAATTAATTACATTAGAGAATTCACAATGGATCATCTATTTTTGTGTGAATGTAGTCTCTATATTTGTGAAAATGGTTGTAAATGAAGAAGAAAGAAAAATGAGAAAAAAATACTGTTAATCACTAAATTTGGAAGGAGATTTGTTTACCTTATAATTTTTTAATATTTTTTTTGAAAGTGGTTGTGAGTGAAGAAGAGAGAAAAATAATGATAAAAGTATAAAAACAATATCATTTAATTGAAAAAAAAGAGAGAAAATTTAGTGTTTTTAATGTAATTATAGAGATAAAGTAAGAGATTGATTGTGAATGTTCTAACTAAATCAATATATGTATGAACATAAAATATATTCTATTAGATATGTATGTGTCTTGGGTTCAAATTTCACAGATGACAAGAGTAAGAAATTTGCCGTTCAAAAAAAATAAAATAAAAATTAATAATAATATAGCTTAATTGGTAAAAGAATCTTATAATAATGAGGTGGTGTTGATGACGCGACAAGAGCTCCAGATGGTACTGGTCCACTGGATGTTGATGGACCCCACAAATTCTTTTGGTTTTGAAATTAACTTTCGTCAACAAGTCGACAGTGATATTATCAATGACTAATTACTATTTAGTCCAACACATTGATTTTCATTCAAAATAGTAAACTCTTTACTACAATAATATTGAATTCTACTGTTTACTGTACATATATAAAAACTATTTGAAACACAGACAAGTGTATATATAAATTTAAACGTTTAATTAAAATAACTTAAGCTTTATTATAAAACTGAAAATAACTATATTTTTTTATAAAAGTTTAATAAGCTTACATATGTAAGAAAAAATACATTTATATATATTTATGTATGACCATACCATTATCATTTGTTTTATTTATCTTATCAAAATAATATTATATCCTTATTGGTAATCATTTGATAGAGGTAATTATTCTTATTAGAGTTAAATGCCTGGTTGGTCCCTGTGGTTTGCAAATATTACAGATTTAGTCTTCAGTGGTTTAATAATTACACACTTGTCCTAGTATTTGTAATTTTTACACTCGTATGGTCCTTATAACTAACTTTGGTTAAGTTATCCAGTTAAATTTATATTAAATTACCAAAGTACCATTACTTAATTAGAAAAATAATAAATAGAAAATAGTTTAATTAAACAAATATCTTTGTGGGTCCCACACCCACTTCTCCCCCAAATCACTATCATTACCACCCCCGGTACGTCTCTCTACCTAGGCCCCTCTCTCTCTTCTTCTTAAAAAAGCACCATCAACAGGTAAGTTGGCTAATGAAATAGTTTCTACTGAAGGTTGTTTTTAATCATCTTGTATGATCAATTAAATGTTTTAACTTGCAGCGATGCTACTGGCATGCGCTCGCTAGCTTATTGAACTATAATACATATGTCATTCACAAAATGGTGTAATTATGTAAACAAATTAACTTATTACCCTTCGGAGCTTTATCTTCTAATATGTTTTTAGCAATTCTAGTTCTTCAAAACCATTGACACTCTCACTTGGTCTCAAGGATCATTCCGCGGTAACTTTCTGATTTTGATTACAAAGCAGATTGCTTTTAGCGAATAATTTTTATGACATGTATATACAGTCTTTTGATTGATTTGCTGTGATTGAGAACCGATTGTGGTAGGGGTGTATGGTGGTAGGATGATTTGATGATGATGGGGGTTAGGGTGTACGGTGGTTGGTTGCAGGTCGGAGGGAGGTGGTTGGTGGTGGTCTAGGGGGGTATGGTGGTTGGTTGCAGGTCGGAGGGAGAGTTTAGGGGTGTACGATGGTTGGTTGCGGTGGAGATTGATGGCAGTTCATGGTGATGTGTCGGTGTTTGAACAATGGCGGTAATGGTTGTGGTGGAAGAAGGTGACTTATTTTAGTAAAGTAGGTTGCAGGTTTTGAAAAAGGAAGAAGATGGACCCATGTGTGTTTTTTATTATTTTTTAATGATTAAGGTTAAAATAGACATTTTATATATACTTAACTAAGAAATTTAACCCAGGTTAATGATAAGGACTACACGAGTCAAAAATTACAAACATTGAGACCAAGTGTGTAATTATTAAACCACTAGGACCAAGTCTGTAATATTTGTAAACCACAGGGACCAACCAGACATTTAACTCTTCTTATTACTTAATTAATAGTTTGTCCTTCATTGTATATATAAAAAACAATTAGAGAGATCAAAAGATACATAATTACAATAACATAACACATAATTTGTCCATTTCTCTCTCTCTCTCTCTCTCTCAAAACCATGTTTACGAAGAACACCTAAACCTATCAAAACTATACATCCTAAACAGAAACTCGATCAACTAATGAAGATGTCGTTTATTTCCATCATAACATCGGTTACGGGAATGTCTAGCATATAAGGTATTAATCAAATTTATCATGTTTTTCATCAATTCTTACAAAATTGATCAACATGTGGTATTACATATATAATACACACACACATATATAATACTAATAAAGAAGTGTAAATAATGACACATGGCATCTAATAATAAGAAACGATTAATAAATAATTCCACATGTCATTTGCTCCTTTAATATTACATTTTTTTAATTTAATTTATTAATATCACTTAGACCTATCTTAATCCTTATTATATTATAATAAATGTTTTAAAAATATCATCAAAATCTTCACTATAATATATATTATTATAATATATATTATGCACATATATATTTTTGATTTGTTTTATTCAAAATATTTAGATTTTCGCAATGTATGAATCAATCCGAATTAGTATTAGCAATAAAAACTGTTAATAAAATTATATTATTGTAATTTCTTCGCGCTAATTCATATATTAATTTTATTTCAAAATATTGATACTATTTTAGTTTCATAAATATTGTTATTTATATATTTGCAACAATTTCCATAAATAAACTTCATATAACTCACGGATAAGTGTAACATATTTTTTTAATTAGAATTCTGTAACAAAAAACTTTTTATCTACGTAACAACTTTCAATTGCAATAAGATAATATATTTATGAGCTTTTCATGGATCAATCGTAATCTCAATTCACTTTTTTTCTTAATTTACAATCTTAAGATTTTTAGTTTATTTATCTATATAAATATATAATATTATTTATCATATTCTCTTATATATATAACCATTAATAATCTTTCAAACTTAAGATATAGAAAAGAACACCTAAATAAATATATAATCTTATTTATCATCATAATTATATGTATATCTTATGAGTTCTAATTTTCGTAAGATTATACAATAATGTAACAATATTAAACATTCTGAAATTTACGATCTCGAATTCATGGAATAAGCATGAGAATATAAATTTAAATATGTAATTTAATCATTATAGTTTGAAGCATGTCATAAAGATAATTAAGTTATGTAAATTTGTGTACACCTTATTATAAATTACATAATTCTATCTTTAAATCCGTGTATTACACGGGCTCTATAATCTAGTGTGTATATATATAGGGGTCAGTTAACGTATAATTAGCCTTAACGTACGATGCATACGTGATAAGAAATTCGCACGTTATAAACCGCAAAAGACGAAAACCCGCATGTTATACAAACTCGGTCATACAAACTCGGACTCGCATGATCTACACTCGGACACACAAACTCGGACTCACAATTTGGTTGTCCGCATGTTATATCTCAAAATCCAATGGCCCATAAACTCGGACAAACAAATTGTACAAAATCTGCATGCTATATCACTCAATCCGCATGTTATATACTAATCACGTACGCATTGTAACATCCGTCGAAAAACGGGTTTTCAAAACCCGCTTCGTTTATTAATCGAATAGTCAGTTTTAAATTTTCGATGCTTATTTGTGACTTATTATAATTTTAAACGATACATAATTAATAAACAAATTGGAATTTATAAGCTATAATTGTTAAAAAGTAAAAATAAAATAAATAAAAAGAAAAAAAGGCTGCCGGGATTCGAACCCGGTCAGCCGGAGGAAAGCTTAGCAACTTAACTCACACACATCCAACCACTCTGCCACTTGTGTTTTTTGATAATATATCGAAACAATTAACTCAAATAACAAACTCGATATCAAAATCAGTCAACGACGCGCCCATTTCGCAGTCGCCGGAAATACCGACGACTTCGCCAATTATTGTCGGTTTCTTATGACTTAGCGTGCGTATTAACACCTACATCGGTTATAACCGATGTCCAGTCGCGGCATCAGTCATAACCGCCGGAGAAAGATTGACCAACGAATCAAGACAGAAATCGGACCCAATTCATCGATATTCTTTCCTATAAATACACACCCTAGCCTCTGGTAATCTTTTCGCTCAAAATCACACCAATTCTCGAAGCAATTTCACTCGCCGGAACTTTTCTGCCATCACCGGACTTTGCCGGAAACCGAGACTCACATCAACACGGTAAATAACTCGACTCTTTCTGTTTCAATCCATTGTTAGACCATTACTAACATCAATCCATCACCCAGACGACGTTGCCGGATATTCTGTACTCGCCGGAAAATCGCTGGAATTTCCGAAATCACGCTGTTAATCGGTATGATCATCTAAACCTCCTGTTAATCATGGTTTAGTAACTCAATTTCATATCTAATCAATCAAAACTGTTAATTGATCCGAACAGACGAAGTTTACAAAATAGAGCCGACGGGTCCTTGCCGGAGCTCTGAGAAAGACATCTGATTCGGTACATTCTTCCCCCAAACCCTCTTTGTCCATTACATTTCAATCGCTCATAATTTTCGTTAATCGAATTAAACAAGAAACAGTTGATTAATCGTTGTCTGTGTTCTTGAGCGAAGAAAACGAAGTCGATTATGATTATAAGATTAATTAAAATCAGAATAATAAACGGGTTAGACACACAGTCCAGCGGTGGACTGTGTGCACACAATGAATACACGTCTCGAGTTCGATCCCTGACCCAACCTCACTCTCTTAAATAAAAATGCTCTTTTTAAAACCGAACCGGGTTAACTCACAGTAAGATGTTAAGTATAATAAAAACCAGAATATTAACCAGGTTAGACACACAGTCCAGCGGTGGACTGTGTGCAAAACTAAACCGCAGGTCCCGGGTTCGAGACCTGTTGAGAGCTCCGGTTCGATACAATTAAATCCTTTTTAAATAAATGATTTTCGGATAAATTAAATAGTGTATAAATATAATTAAAAACAGAAATATTTCGGGTTAGACACGTAGCTCAGTTGGTAGAGCTGCGTGCACGCGTACGGGAGGTCACGGGTTCGAGTCTCACCCAACGCATACTTATACACGACCGAACCGGTCAACGGTCAACGGTCATGGTCAACGGTCAAAGTCAACATTTTTTTCTATATTTTTATTTATTTATTTAATTTAAAAATCAATTAAAAATACTTAAAAATAATGTTTTTTTAAAGTTAGAAAATAGCCTTAAACTCACAAAAATATATCCAAAAATCTATTAAAATTGTTAATAAAATCCACTTATTTACCGTACCTTTTCGTTATTAATTAGGTTAGTTATTCCTCGTCGATCAATCCTCTAAACTCGTGCGCATTCAACATCATCAACCAAATGCACCCAATGTGAGTGAATCTCTACCAATTCCCCGTTTTAATCACATTTTGGGGTGTATCATGTGTCGCTATTTATTTATTTCAATTAAACACTTGTGCATCCATCATATTCATGATCAAATGGGTTGCCAATATATATCAATTGTTTATGTGTTTAATGTTTAGATTAAAGTTATCATTTTCAGTACATACATTATCATAGGCCGCCGCTCCCCATTACCTATGAGCGTGAGCTATTCCCCATTACTTATGAGCGTGAACGAGGCGTTGCCAACATACCATCGGCTCCGTTTGATTGAGCCTTGATCGCACATACATCATCATAGGCCGTCCGTTCCCCATTACCTATGAGCGTGAACGAGACGTTGCCAACATATACATTGTCATTCATATCATATACTCGTGCAAGGTGTTTGTGATTGTTTGTTTACATACGTTTGTTCATATATGATTATTGCACAGTTTTTTATATCAAATACAACAAGAAACCTATAATAAATGTTTTCTAACAAGGTTCACTCGCCAACTTTTGTTGACCCAAAATTCCCCATTTTTACACATGATACAGGTGATCAAGTTGAAGCAAGAAACATTTAGGACGGCCTAGAAGAATAAACTAGTGTAGAATTTGGATTGTTTTAGTTAATTTTTCCTTTCCTTGTATTGTATGAATTTGACTTGAACATTTGAGATGTAATTTGAATTTAATAAATATGAAACATATTAGTAAACATCATGTGCTTTGGTGATAACCCAATTATGCCCCGAGTCTTATTCCGCTGCGGGTCGGGTGTGACAGATTGGTATCAGAGCCATGACTATAGGGATATAGGATAGGTTATTAGACCCTTAGAGCCTATACTATAGTTGATTAGAATTTTTAAATTGTTTGTGTGTTACATGCAAAATTCATGATGTTTATATGCTTTATGTTTATTGTTACATTCAATGTTATGCAAGCATGTTCATAAATACATACTATTATACAATGCTCATCATGAATCATATTCTCATAACATACCATAACCATGAGACCACACACCTCACAATTCTTATGATTTTTACAACGATTTTTGTATTTTCAAATCACATCAAAGTGAGTTCTTATGACGGGCATGTAGTAACTGGAAGGGTACGAGTACCGGTAGTCGGAACGCCCTGTCTAGGCTTGGCATTCGTATAAATCCAAAATAAAGGACCAGTTTGCCTACCTGGGGACTAACGATGAGAGTACGAAGGCCCTATTAGGCAAAAGCATGCTATACCAAACGTCGTGTGAACTAACACCACTTTGAGTTGTCATTGTGTCTACACCTGGACACCCTCCGACCATACATCTTGCAAACATATTTCATGGTTTTCATTCGGGTGATGCGAGTGTTAAACCGCCAATATAATGTGAATCCTACTAAGCCAATAGTCATGGGGTCCACATGACTATACGGGCAATGGTATGGGGGACATTGGAGGCCCAAACATGAGCAAACCCAAGACATCCTATGGATGTAGTGCATTATTGATGATTATGTTATTTTATTATTTTAAACGACACATGACACCTAAATACTCCTTAAACTCACCATCTTCCTATGTATATTCCTGTAGATGTCGGCTAGGCAGCTACGTGGAGGTCGAAAGTCAGGAAGGTCAAACGAACGCTTGGCCACTCAAATTGCAAAACAAATGGCCGCAGTGCTTCCTGATATTGTAATTCAAGTCCAACAAGCTCTCACCGCGAATCCTATCAACCCACCCAATCAAGAGGATCAAAACATCGACAACCCTTCCTCCAAGAAGTGCTCCTACAAACACTTCAAGTCTTGCGATCCCCCAAAGTATGAAGGGACCGAAGGTGTCACCGCTCTCCTCCACTGGTTTGAGGAAATGGAAAACACCTTCCTCAATTGCGATTGTCCCGAGGATCGCAAGGTACGTTAAGCAACCGGGAGACTATTTGGGGTAGCCCTGACCTGGTGGAACACCGAGAAGGGTAAGAGAGGAGTTGAAAATGCTATGGCCTTAACGTGGGAAGAGTTAAGGGAAATAATGACAAGACGTTTCTGCCCAAGAAGCGAACTCAAGAAGTTGGAAGATAAATTCCACTCGCTGAGGCAAAAGGAAGGAGACCATACTTCCTACAACAAAAGATTTCTTGAGCTGAATCAGATGGTTCCTAACTTGTTCACCCCAGTGTACCGCTTGGTTGAACACTACATTCGAGGCCTCCCCTCGAAAATTCAAGACTCAGTCCTCAGCACTTCGCCTGCAACTCTCGAAGCTGCTATGGAATTAGCTACCGAACTTACCGAGAACCGCATCAGAAACGGTAAATTCAAGGAGGAGAAAAAGAAAGCCCCCGTTGAGGGCCAAACTTCAAACCATTCCACCTCCTCCTTAAAGTTTTCTAACAAGAGGAAACGAAATACCAGAAACTTTGCTGTCACCCAAACAAATTTCCCTATCCCTGCTGCACCCATTACTCAAGTTGCCACCTCACCCGCACCATACAAAAGGCCATACTCCGGCCCATACCTAAAATGCACCCGTTGCCAATACCATCACTCTCCCGAACACCCTTGTCAATATTGCACCAGCTGTGGCCGTGCAGGTCACACCATCCAAACCAGCCGCGCATTGCAGCGAATGAACCGCAACCAACCCACAACCCAAACCCACCATCAAATAATGGGTCAAGTCCAACAACCCCTACTACTACCACCTACACAACATACGGCCCAAACCTACTACCAACCCAACTACCCCATGATGCAATCCATGCGGGCTTGTTACAACTGTGGGGACCCAAACCACTTTAGAAACACTTGTCCACGCTTGGTGAACATCATACATGCTCAAGCTCAAGCAAATCCGGTGAATCAAGCTAACCAAGCTCCTCCACCTGCTAGAGGAAGAGCTTTTAACATCAACGCCAACCAAGCTAGGGCCGACAACAACGTGGTTAATGGTACGTTTCTCATCAATGGTAGTTATGCATCCATGTTATTTGATACTGGCGCGGATAAGAGTTTTGTGTCCTTAGAATTTGAACCCATTCTCAACCAAACCCGTGATAAACTCATAGAATCCATAACGGTAGAAGTTGCTGACGGAAAACCGGTCTCATTAAACTCCATTATCCGAAACCGTACTCTCACTCTAAATGATCACGATTTTCCAGTTGACCTCATTCCTATGAAGTTGGGAAGTTTTGACATTATAATCGGCATGGACTGGCTCAGCCAACATCATGCTGAAGTAGTATGCCGCGAAAAGTTCATTCGCATTCCTCTTGCAGACGGTCAAACCCTACGAATCTTTGGAGAAACCCCTTCGAAAGGACTAAAACTGATGTCCTGCCTTCAAGCCCGAAAATATCTCCGCAAGAATTATGTCGCATTTCTAACTCATGTTGTCAAGAAGGGAAATAAGGAGAAGAAACTCGAAGATATACCTGCAGTGAAAGAATTCCCGCAAGTCTTTCCCGACGACATCTCAGGACTTCCTCCCATGAGAGAAGTCGAATTCCGCATTGATCTTATACCTGGCGCTACACCCGTCGCAAAATCTCCTTATAGGTTAGCCCCATCCGAAATGCAAGAGCTGGCCAGTCAACTACAAGAACTGACCGACAAAGGATTCATACGTCCTAGCTCATCGCCTTGGGGTGCACCTGTTCTGTTTGTGAAGAAGAAAGATGGAACGTTTCGCATGTGTATCGACTATAGAGAACTCAACAAGTTAACGGTTAAGAACCGCTATCCCTTACCTCGCATCGATGATCTACTAGACCAACTCCAGGGTGCCACCTGTTTTTCAAAGATCGACTTTCGTTCTGGCTATCATCAACTCAGAGTACATGAAGAAGACGTCCCAAAGACCGCCTTCCGAACTCG